>ML976987.1:564932-884284 GCA_010015675.1 Byssothecium circinans
TATTACTATCTAAAAATATATACTAAGTACTAGCCTCTAACTTAGAAGAACCCTCTTTATTAGCTTAATATATTCTCGCGTTATACCTAGCCTTACCGTAGTTACTATAGTAGCAAATACCTAGTTATTATACTTCGCGTTTACCCTTTACTCTTACCCTTTTATAGTTCTAAATAATTCTTAATAGTTTAGAACTATTCTAGTCTACTATAAGACTATACTCTATAGTACTACCCTTCTAAAAATACTTAAACTTACATATTTTTTACTTAGTTACTACTATAAGTTGCTGTTTAAGCTCTTTAATACGCGCCTTTATTAGCGCGCTACTATATAGCATTAAGTTAACGCCTTTAATAAGCTATAAAAGCCTATCCTAAGCTGTCTATAGTAACTAAGTAATAGAATTACGTACTAGCTTTAACTATAAGCTAAATTCGCGTGTATTAATTAGAGTCCTTAATAGCTATAGCGTCTCTAGTAGTAGAAGTCCTAGTAGGGTACATATACGTATATTAAAGTAATTAAGTACTACCTACGCGTTTAGAGGGACTAGCCCTAAAGCCTTAAAGGCCTTTTAATAGTTCTAAACTGTAAACACGCTTAAAAACGCGTCTTTAAAAGCTAGTAGGAACGCTTCCTTATTAATATAAAAGACGTATTAGCGTGCTAAGTCCTAAATAATCTTAGAGTACTTACGCTTAAGTAGCAAGAATAATACTATATTAAATAGCTGGAGGATGTGTAATAAGTATAGTAGTATATAGAGTGTAAGGATCTTATTATTATAATAATAATCCTTAAAATCTTAATTTAGGTAGCTTTTGTAGCTATCTAAAATTAGCAACTAATAGACGCCTACTATTTAGCCCTTTATATGCGCGTTAAAGTGCTTTAACTACGTAAGACTAAGCTTATTAGTTGTTTATCTATTCTCTAAGACTAAGAGCTTTTAATTATATAGTATATTAGCTTCCTAGTACTATAAAGAGATATAGACGTATCCTTTATATATAATAAATAGTAGGGTAAATATACTATTTAAATATATACTCTAGATATCTATCACCTACTCCTTATCGCCTAGCTAAACTATTATAGGCCTTTCTTGCTTCTCTAAGCTAGTAACTACTTTTATAGAGCTAATAATACCTATCTAAAAGCTAGTCTTATTAAAGTTATATATATTGTTATCATGTACGCTGTACTTCGCTTTAGTATCCTATATAAGCTTAAACTACGCGCTAACTACCTTAGGATCTTCCTATAGAGCTCTCTAATAGCCCTTTAAATAGTTCTAGGCTATTTATAATAGTTCTAAATAGTTTATAAACTATTCTATTTAGTTAACGCCTACCTTCTTACTACCCCGCTTGCGTAGTAGTTTATTCGCTATATCTAATACTTCACTTAACGTAGGCGTAAATCCTCACAAATTAAGGTCAAGGATATATTAGATAAGCATGTCCTCTTTAGTTAGGGACAGTTTTAAACAGTTTAGAACTATATTTAGTTAAAAGGTAATTCTATTAATACAGTTAGAGAGGCTCTAATAATAAACGTTAAAAGCTTTAGCAGCGCATTAGAGGCTTATAAATTAGCCTAAATAGTAAGCTTAAAGGGCAAGCTTAATCTTACCTTCTTATTAAATAAGTAACGCGTTTATTAGTTAAGGCATTTCGTAATAAGTGTAGTATTAGTATTGCTAAGGAAAAGTAGCTATCTTAATAGTATAGCCGTCTTAATAGTATAGCTATCTTAATAGTGTAGCTATCTTAATAGTACTTTACATTAAATAGATTTATTAAGAAAAGAGAGTTCTTTTAAAAGTAAATCTATATATACTAGAGCTTTTAGAGATTACTTTAAAGCTAGTTTAGAGAACTTAGAGTCTAAAGAATAGTTCCTAAGAAACTAAGGCCTAGCCTATTATACTATCTAATAGTTAAGACTTTATATTAATAGTACTTTATACTAATATTAAGTTATTTAATAGATTCTAAGCTTATTGGTAGGTGCTAGTTAGTAGGGTGTTTAGGAAAAATAGTAAGATGTTATAGTTTCGTGGCTGACGCGCGCTCTAGGTGGGGCTGCGTGTGGTCCCCGAGGTCAGTCTCGCATCACGTGCGGGACGATACGCACGGATTACCAAGATTGTAACGCAATTGAGCCGCAATTATAGACAACCGACCGCATTGCTCTGAGAAGTAAGAGAACTCCCCTGGTTCTGTCCGCCGCCGCCACCTTTTGGCTTCCGCCCTATACTGTCTTCAGACAGCGTCCACGCTACCAAAGGGCCGCAGTTTCGTCGCGTGCCGGACACTAAACAAACAAGTCTGTCCACTTCACCTCCGCGCCTCGTTCGCCTTCCCTCCCCACTGTTGAACCACGACCTCCGCCTGCTTTACGTTGGGATAAGTACCGCTCAACCACGACTTTTGCCTGGCCCCCGTGGTAAGCATCCACCCTTCGAGTCCCGGTAGGGAGAGAGCCATCCGTCAAAGAAGGTGCCCTTTCTGCTGGGTCCCCAACACTTCCGCTCCTCCACCAACACACAGCGCCCGGTGCACTTCCACTGATATACGCTCACCGCATAGAAACCCCGTACGCGCATGCACAATGCCCCCCTCGAGTGCTCGGAGGGTAGGTCTCCGCTCCCGCCGTGAGCCAGACGCGCAGCAACAATCGGATGCAGACACACCAGATTCGATAGCCACGCCCTCCCGTAAGCGTAGACGAGTAGGCGACCCCCCAAGCGAAGACGCAAAAGACGCCCGCTCACACATGCAGCTCAACGGTGTGGAACAGGCCGCGCCCGTCGCAGCTGAGGATGCGGCTCGAACTCGCATCACGGAATCGGTCGCGAGCGACGACTCCCGGGCCACAATCCCAAACGGTGCAGACAACGAGGTGCCTACAGACGCCCTCGACCGCCAGAACTACATGATTCAGCACTTGCGCACCCCGTCGACTTACGTTCCTCATGCTGCTGTTGATTTTGCCAACGATCTCCAGCTGCGGAAGATGGAGGGGGACAATGTCCCGGCCTACGCAAAGATAGCAGCGCGCGACTGGTGCTTCTTCGTGCAGAAGACGCGCTTCATCATCGGCCGTGCAGACTCTGCCATCCGTGCGAACCCGCACGACAGCTCTCATCATGACATGCCGGCACTACCGCCCAGCGACGCCGTCGCAGTCAGCGACTGGGGAGTGGATATCGACCTCGGCCCCGAGCGACAAGTCTCTAGAGTTCACGCCCAGGTCGACTACGACTCGTCTCTTGAGACTTGGTTTATCACCGTCAACAGTCGCAATGGACTCAAGCTCGATGATTTCACTTTGGCACGTGGCGATCGTGCGCCGCTTCACTCAGGTATCTGCATCGGTATCCTGGGTACCCAGATGGTTTTTCTCCTCCCTGGCCAAGAAGATGTGTTCCATCCCATGCTATATCGCCAGCTCAAGACCGACCGCGAAGTAAATGAATCCGATGACGACGGGAACCCGCCGAATCGAACTCTACCCCATGCGCATCCCAATGGTCCGACGCCCAAACGTGAGCCATACGATCCATTCCCGCCGACTTCGTCGCGCAACAGACAAGCTGCTCAAGCTCAAGCTCAGGGTCACCAACTAACATCGACTCCTGGTCGTCCATTGCCTAACACTCCCATGGCATTTCGCTCTTCAGAGAAGCATCCACGCAGCCAAGATTCACCCGCCTTCCCTCGCGGCATGCTGCTCGACTCCACCGAGAGCATTGACTTAAGTAATGATGCCGCCAAAGATACCAAGCCAAACCTTAGCTATGCGCAATTGATTGGCCAAGCCATTCTAAATAGCCCCGATGAGATGCTTACCCTTGCGAATATCTACGACTACATCAAAGCCCACTACGCCTACTTCCGGCATACTAGCGCTGGTTGGCAAAATTCCATCCGCCATAATCTGTCTTTGAATAAGAGCTTCGAGAAGATTGCGCGCCGAACAGACGAACCCGGAAAAGGCATGAAGTGGAAGATTGCAGACTCTGAACGGGATGAATTCATCAAAAAGACATTGCTGAATCCTCGCAACAAAGCCGGCAGTGGGCAATCTTTCCCTACAGGCACTTCTGGACCTAGCTCACCCGCGTTAGGCAACCAGTCTGCCCAGCGTGAATACCGAGAACCGTTTCATGCCTCGGAGCGACTTCAGGGTGCCCTTGACCAAAACAGGACCGGGTACATCAAATCACCTCCACGATCGGCCACGCCTCCATTGTCTTCGATACCAACGGCTACTCAATCGTTCACTCCGGAGCGCGGCCCTCGCTCTCAGATTCAGATGGGAGGCTATGGACAGGTACGTGACTCACCTGGAAGAAATTATACCCCTCCAACACATGTTTTGAGTGGGCAAAGCTGACTCGTGTCTCGGTCATGTTTAGTCAACCACGTTTAGGGATCAGGATCGATTCGTGACGCCTGCTAAGAAAGTCCTCTTCCCGGACCCCGAAGAAGGCCATCAACCAGCATTCGCCAAGACGGACGGCGAACATGGTGGCCTAGAATCTTCCCCGAGCGTAGAACCTGTCAAGCAGAACGTGAGCGGCCTACGCGACGAAGCTGCCAACTCGCCGCCAACCTTATACTCAGACACGCCTGCCAACAATACCAGCGGCAATCAGGAGGCACACCGAGCAAATACACTAGTAACTCCGTTTGTCACCCGACATGCCCCGCGTCTTGCACCTCCCAGCACTGCTCAGATGCCTAGCCATTACATCAACTTCTCCAGCCCCGCACCTTTCTGGAAGTTTGTTGACCTTCCAAGTACTCCTGCTAAAGCACCCGTCGATCTCAGTCCGATCAAGATGAGACACGATTCCGGCAAGGATGGTGACGAGGAGCCCGCACAGCCGAGTTCGCCGCCAATTATGGGTGACGAAGAGCCAAGTGCGGAGCCTGAGGAGAAGGCCGACGAAGAGGAGGAGGATGTTGGACCCGAAAGCCCTAGCCGAACTGTTTCGCGTCCGGTGAGTCGCCAGGTCGGGTCGCATCGGTCAAGGTCGAACTCGAACATCAATGGGTTTGATCCGAAGCCGGTGAATGGAGGAATGGTGCGTGGTGCAAGCTTGACGTCTTTCGAAGAAGAGCCAGAGGAGGAGGGGTTTGACCTGTCTAAGTGAGTTGTAACTGATGGAGAGGTTATGACGATGGTGGATGCTAATGTGGACCAGGGGGTTCCAAAAGATTGGCTCTTTCCACCGTGGACTTGCTCAGCAGCATGGTGTTGTCGGTCGCGGGCCGTAGACTGGCCATACCTATTCTACGAACGAGCATCATTCGAGCACTCCTCTTCAACCAAAACGTACAGACCTAGGCATTGTATACGACCTAATACAATAACGTCACTAGAAGCGTTGACAATTTCACCGAACAATGATCACGTATCGATTATTCAGCATCACAGAACCGTGCATATTTTTCTATTGACTGCGGAAGTCTGATTACGTCTGACAATCGCTTTTCTCTCGGCGCCTCGGCGGCTTTTTTTGTCTTTACCAAGGTGCTAATTGTTTGGGTACATGTATTTGTTTCTTCTCCCTCTATTCCGTACAGGAAGATCGTACTGGCTTCCTCGCGCTCTACTTCTCTGTCTGTGTCTCTGATGTCAAAACTTTTCCTATATTCGTCTTACATCAGGACTATGGGTGCATCCTTCACTATTGCTGGGAATTTTTGTGGACGTCCAAGGGAATGGCGTTAGCGTCAGTGTCATGCAGTCTCTCCTCTCTCTTAGCTTCTTACGATATGATGTCATAAACGACCCCAATAGCATCCAATGGGCGGGTGGATGATCAAGAGAGCAGCGGCATTCGTTCGCTTGAACGGTTGTGTTTTTAGTAGTTGGATAGTGAATCAAAATGTGCGGATCTTGTGTAAATTTTTTTTGGCGTGAGGTATGTGATGTGTGATGCGCTCAAGTGATGAAAGCTCGTTCGCTCATGTCACAAAAGTCTAACAACGACCCGCGCAACCTGATGTACGTTTAAAAACCCTGTTTCTTTCCCATATTGGGCAAAAGCTGTCTTTCCACGTGAGTGGTATACATTCAGACCCATCGTCTTTCACATGTGTACTCCCTCGCTGTCCTCGAGACTGCCCTAGTTTATCTCCTTGTGCGGGAACCACTTGCTCGCCTTGAGATTCTTCTCCTCGAGCGGCGCGTCCAGAACACCGAGTCGCCTTATCTCGCCTGCTGAGGGCGCATCGTCACGCTTTATGTTTGCTTCGGCTTTACGATAGGCGGCTTGGAGGGCAAGGGTGCGAGCGGCCTAAAACAACACATGTCAACAACCACACTCTACCGGTCAACTCTCGGTCAGATAGTGCCTGGAGGGTATGGATTTATAGAAGGTGAAATGGAATTGACGACATCATGGATATCGAGGTAATAAGGGTGGGAAAGGGTATGGTCTACCTCTTTCTTGTGGTGTAGGCACTCGTAGTAGTCTTCGAGAACAGGCTGACATTTCACCTTGCCCTTGTCGTCTTCGGCCGATGTATTTGTTACATAGCAGGCGAGAACTTCTTGCCAGAAGGGGAAGCAGCGGGAGGGACCTGCAAGTTTGCTGTTAGCTCGGGTCCCTGGTTTTCTTTGTGGGGTCATGGATCCGGAGGCTCAAGCCTGGGGTGTTTGTTGGAGGAGAAGGGCGCAGGAGCATGGGCAGTTTGCGGTCGGGATGGTGAAGAGCGGACAATGGCTTTAGAAGATCCAGCGGGGTTCGTGGAGATTCGATGCCTCCTGTAGCAGACTACTCATGCTTCGCAGCATATATTCATGTCGCTCAAGGGTCGTACTGTATCAATGTATAGGCCGTAGTTCACGCTTTCGTTGCCGGATCTCCTCTGCCCCTTGCGCGCCCGCTGTTCCTCTCCACTTTGCCTCCCGGAACCTTGTCATAGTGCCACTGAAAAGGTGCGGTGTACATACCGCCAGCCAGTCCGTATCCTGAAGCCATGGTGTGGGTGTAGATGTGGGGATCGTGATGTTCGTTGGCGCGGCCCTCGTGAGAGGTGAAGCTCGAGCTAGCTTATGCATTCGATTAGCTAAGCGGATCTTGGCGCAAGGACCGGTGGAGATAAAATTCGTCTCGTTTATGCTTATGTGACATGATCCTATTCCTTTCCTTCAATCATTATTTCATTTGTTTTCAAAAGCGATAATGAGAACCTTTCTAGCTGTTGAGAAGCATGACATTGACCCATAGTACTTGAGTAGAGACCTCATTGGAAATGTAATTTGCTCCAGCATTATACAAACCGAGCGAAATGCATGAATAACTTGCTGAATTGACAATTTATCAAAGTCAATTCTTATCGGGTCCTTTCCTGTCTCTTTTCTCGGCGCTTTCCCGATATATGGACGCCTCACCTTCTCATAACCGATCATTCCGTTTCCGCTTCGATCATCAGCTTCCTCGTTTACTTCCTAGTATCCGTACGCCTTGCGTGTATCTGCCAGTCCCCGTTCAAACTGTTCAACTTAGCGTTGAAGGTCTCATAATTTGCCGGTGGCCAGGAACAGTGTGATTCACCCAGTCTGCAGCCTTATGGGCAGATCGGCTCCATAGGGCTATTGCAAAACTCTGTATCATCCCACTTCACATTGAGTCCACCATCGACACTATTTGGGGCCGTCCTTCATGCTCCTTTCCGTTCTCGATGTCCCATCATTCTCGCCTCTCTCTCTGAAATTCTGTGTTTCACACCCTTCTGCCAGCTGTTACGCTTCCGTCGGACCTCGAGGCTTTTGTTCGTAACATACACTTCGCTTTGGGATACTGAGATCAAAGTAAAGCTGGAGGTGGACAACTTCACCCTTGAATGACTTGCTGTTGGGGGAAGCAATCCTAGCGTCGGGTAGTCCTGCGGGGAAAATTGCCGCGGTATATGGATTTTTTTGGGGCAGTACTGCACAGCAGGTGAAAATGACCCTCCCTCCTATCGCATAGAGCAGTAGTCTTGGCCATTGACAAGCGAATGCGCCCATCTTTCTACGCTTTCATAGAGCTTCCTCCCTTTTGACCCGAGAAGACACATCCAACAAGGCAGTCACCGATTATCATGGGCCCGACGTGGTTACAAGGGGGATCACGCCTGAAAAAAGCCGTAGGCGTAGGCATAGAGACGGGGTTTCAATGTTTAAAACAATATAATATCCCACTCCTTCAGCCATATGAATGTGGGAAGAACTCAGTCAACATCTGCCTTCCATCACAGTCGACCCAGCTGCTCGATCGTGAAATCTTCAAATACAATCTGAAACGCCTCCTAACTTCTTTAGTCATTGCCAGCATGCATTCTCAGCTTATTTGCAAAGCGACTCATTGGTTTCCATGTCAGGTTTCCATCTTTCTCGACACTTTTAGCAGTTCCAATGCATCTGTTGCCCTTGTGTTTGGTGGGAACCTGGGCATACTTGTTTACGGCAAGACTTCAAGTGCCGCGACGCTTTACGACTAAAGTGATCTAATGAAAAGGAAGTTGGAAGGAGGGTGTCAATAGTTGAGCAGTAAATAGTAGCGGCGTTCGGAGGGGTGGATTCCTCCCAACTATCAACATAAGGGGCGGAATTTCCGATACTACATGATTTTGAAGTTAGTTCTGGGAATCAGACGAGATGTGTGGATTGGTCCCATAAGTGTCTAATAGATTGAATATTAGTGGCCGTTGAATAGCTGACAATACCCGTGCAGTTCTCTAGTCCATTGGACTAGGGTGTGTTTCTCGATACTGAGTCTGCAAGCCCGTATCCGTACACCCCCCCTTAATCCCTGCTAGGAAACATCTAAATATGGACTTTTGCGTTATCGATACTCAATGGTCCTGGGCCTCTTTTACATAGGAAGCATTTGCCGTCATATCTGAGCCTTCACATGTTGGAGACGGCAATTACCCAGTCGTTCGTGCACTATATCCAGTTGCAGTGGACAGGGCCCTCAAGGCCCTCAATAAAGACGCTTACATGGCCACAACCTTCGAACATACATAAGTCTGTGAAACTGCTGGTCGGGATGCACTCTTGGTCGGACTTTGACGTAGACGGTATGTGGAAGTGGAAAAGGAAGTGTGGAGGAAAATCGAGCTCAGGAGAGAATTCAGGAGAGCGAAGCTCTATTGTATTGGGGTGAGATCAGATGAGACTATATACACAGAGCCGGGAGAACAATCCTCCGATCACCTGATGAGCCCTCATATATCTACCGCGACAGGAAGAGCGTGGATGATCTTGCGCAGTAGTCTTAAGAGTGCCACGTTGCGAGATTAATAATATCGGCATTTATTCTCATTGATTATATCGATAACAGGACCCAAGGGGCAGTTCACAGGGAAAAGAGGTCAACAAGAAAAACAAAACCAGTGTTTCAGTTTCGTTCAGAAGCTAACGTGAAAGATTTTCTTACTATCTCCGAGCATACGTAAGTTGCTTTACTTGTCAGTGAACCGTTCTATATTATCACAATGCACGCCTGTGATATAAACAAGCAGTAACTGTTTCTGTGAGCTGAACATCCAGTCTACTATAGGAGTGAGCGGACAGTTTTTGAGCACTCACCTTCACGTTGATATCACATGGAGGAGCTGCAACAAAGAAATTTTATCGCAACAGCTTTCATATCCTCAATTTGGTGTAGCTTTACTAGACCCAGTCTTGTTAACTTTAAGCTCAAATTTCATAAGCAGGGCTCTATATAAAACCACAAATGTACAGTACATGCTCGAGATGCAAGTCACCGTCCAACAGTACCTATCTCTATCCCTCCAATACAAGCGCCCAATCATTCCTGTGAGACCATCTCCAGAACTTACGTGACTAGGGAAGGAGTTCATGCGAAAGAGCTCCTCTCCTCTTCGCCTTTCTTCCGCCGACCTTTGAAGATTCGCCCTCGTTGGACCCTTTTGCCTTCATCCTTTTCCTTGCGCCTCAAGCTCAAGCTTTGTAAGTCTGGTAAAGTCGAGGGCATTGAAGTATTGGGATAAACTGCCTAGCACTGGGCTTTTATCTTTATTCGTGTAGAACACCGATTCCTTTTTTTTGGGGCGGGGGGCGGAGGCTGATTTTCGTGGATCCCCGACGGCATTGGAGTAGGATGCGTGCTCTCCTGGCCCTGGATGGGTAGCTGTAAGGGACTTCCTGGGGGCGGGCCTTTGTGAGAGAGACTCTTAAGGCGGTTCGATTTGTGGTGATGCTGAGTGTCGTGCCAACAACCTCTCTGCGGCCGATGCGAATCTTTCCACAACAAACCCGCGATATCTCACGGTCACTTGGTTCACTCCCCCATTCGTGAACTTGCATCGCGTTTCGTATCTTTTGAAATATCGTATAACGGCTCTCCTATTGAGCACCTTCACATTTCCAACACTTTACCTCGTCCTCCGTCAATTTGTAGTCCATTGGCCCGGCCTCGTAGACGCGATTTTTGGTGCACCACTGTGTTTAAGCATCGTTACATTTCCCATCCAACAGGATATTAAAGTCTTCACAACCAGAAAATTAGTAGTATCCGCCGCAACATTCGCCGGGGCAGGGGGTTTGGAAGACGACTTCGTGGACATCCTGAATCTTGCCTTGTGGCGGACCGTTCTCGTAGAACGCCTGGATGTTCTTGATAGAAGAGTGGATAGATTAGAAGAAAGTGACATTATACTATTGGAATTTAGCAGAGTTAGATGCTCTTATAATCTAAGGACACGGTCTTTGAGGAATCACTATACAATCCAACTACGCGGATCCTGTGGTACAACTATTGAATTAAACCAGTCCAATGCCATGGAGAGCCTCGTATTTATAGCAGTAAACTTTTGATACCTTTTTCAAATTATCTTCAGTACGTTTCATTCCGCGCGCAAATCCACTTCCCTTGACGTTGCACTCTCGCGTATCCCGCTGCCTACTTGTCGATGTCAGATGGATGAAGCCTCGTCACTACACACTCCATCACCAGGACACTAACATAATAGCACGAAAAACCAGACACGCGTGGATTTCGAGTCCTATATTCCATCACTCAAGAAGAAGGCAGGGAGAACATGAAACCGCTCACAAGTATTCAGTGACAGGGAGATCATCGGAGGTGCGAACTAACGACTCGAATACTTCAAAGTCTTAGCTAAGATCTATCACCGTATCACGACTCAGCCTGAATTTACCCTTCAATGACTAATGATCCACTGTACTCACCAAGGCCGTGCTTAACGAGTCAGGTGAAACAGGGGCGAGAATAATCGCCGGCTTTGAATCCACCCGCAAGTTAGCATGCCCGCTACGGACTTGCTGGGATCCTTGGAATTTAGGGCTATTTTCCCCGTACCGCAAAATCTGGTTTTGACGAATCCGCTCTTGGTGCCCGAACTACACAGCACTACTCCATATCAAGGCTCATCCAACGCGAAATACTAATATTTCCCACCACGCTGAAAGAGGGCGGTTTGAGTCGCAAAAGGGTTAGAATTCGCGGTAACGTCGCTCATTGGCTAATATACGCCGTGGCATCTAAATCAGTCAACCTCAACTCGTCCAGCTTCCATACGCATTCATGTTTGTAGCAACCATCATACCGTAAAATAATATCCTATCTGCGGATCATATATTGGACCTGCTTCACGATGCTCTGCGGCATGATTGTGGCCATTTACTGCATTTCCCCTCCCATGTCGGCCACCGAAGCTTCGCAGTTTCGCCCGCTCCATTTCGAATTTCTCAGATGCACCATTGCTCTGGCACGCGCCTCAAAGTGTTTCTTGCGTGGTCGCACTACACGGCTCATGCGAACCCTTGTGTTCGCTGCATACCGAATCACTACCAACAGATGTCGCTTCCCAACAGGGAAGGGGATATAGAGGAGTTGAGGTGGCTCGTGGGTGACATACACCTCACGGACGGCTTTCAGTGGACCAAGCCACGGACCCAATATACACATAATCCAGCTGGACATGTGAAGTCTGAGTTGACCTGTCCAGGCTTCGTGGACCTCGGTGGTCAGATGCTTTGCAGCGACAGTTTTGGGCTCAGGCTGTGAGTTTTGAACCTAAGGTGTCGTGGACTTATAGCGGTGAAGGAACGGCGTTATACTACTCCTCTGGTGTGGCGTAGTATTTACTTTCGCCCTTTCGGCACATGTGCATCTGACGAGCGATTCTGGTGGATCCCCAATGGTCGTGGTTTCCCCAACACATGGCAGCTCTTCCTGTGAAGGGCTTCCGCCACGTGCCGTTCTTTCCCCGTGTCTGCAGCACGGCATTGGGCCTTGACCGTTCCTTCCGTTGGAACTCCTACGCCTCTGCCTTGAATGTGGAAGGCCGTCATCCTCGCATTTGTGTCCTTTGGCCTCGCTGTGCGATAGGAAACTGACCACATTGAAACACCTCCGCTGCTGCCTTTTAAATGTTTGCTCCAATCTTCTCCTTCCATCTTTGCCGCGAAGTTTTCCTGCATCAGCAGCCAGCTCACAGCGTGAAGTAAGCGCAAGCGTCACCGCAGCCGGAACCCGCTCCTTCCCTCTCTCGCTGTTGCCTTCGCCTTCGCTTTCGCCTTCGCCTTCGCCTTTACCACAGGTACCGCCGCCAGCTGTTTGTCCGCCCCAATCTTTATTCTTGCGAGAGCCTCTCCATTCCGTGCAAATCTCGTACATATATTACCTCTTCCCCGACACAGACGCCCCTCGTTGTCCTCCTCCACTTCCCCTCCCGCGCAGGTTCTCCCTCTCCCACCTACCGAAAGTGGCGACGCGCCAAAAGTGAGCCAACCTTGCCCATCACAATGCCAGTCGAGCGCAACCCCTACAGCGAGCTGGGAATGCCACCGACCCCGCCGCCCACCATCACGCCGGAAGATGGGTGGAAGCCTGTCGCCACCGACGCACACGATGGGCGCTCGCAAATCTACTCTCGGACGCGCCGTATCTATCGCACATGGTCCTACAGGGCGCGCCTGCTGATGACTTCTCGTGGCCTCGATTCGGGTGTCTATGCCCCTACGCAGCGTACTCGACCTTCCCTCCACAACCGCCGTTATAGTATCGAGGTGCTGCCCGACCACGGCCCTGACCCAGACTACAACCTGTGGCTTGGACTAGCTCCGATCAAGCATCGTGAGACTGACGAGCCAATTGCCCGCGCCCCAAACGGTACGTACAAGACCGTGTCAAACCTTCGGCAGTGTTTTACAATATTCACATCAATTGAAGCTGCTGGTGATATTTGGTATTTGACCTATGCTGACCTCATCCAGAACCATTCCCCGACCAGCGCCGCTACAAAGAGCTCGGTCGTGTGCTAGATCACTGCTTTCCACGTATAGAGGGCATGTTCATAGAGCTTCCGAAGCGCTCCCTCACCAATGAGGACTTCCTAACCATTCTCATGTCGGATCACCCATGGGAAGCTTGGTGGCGCGACTCGATTTTAGATGTGGCTCTTGAGATGCTATCACTACGGTACAAGTACGTGTCACCCTTCTGGCCCTGCTAAAATAGCTTGAGTGATAGCTTTACTGACCTACTGTAGTGTCGAGGCCTATGGTATTGGTATCGAGAGTTCGGTCACTGCGCAGGTCCTCTACTGGCCGGGCATTGAAGACGATACGAGCGGCAACGATTACGCCGGCTTGAGCGAATACAAGAGCATGTTCGAGGACAAGAAGTGGATATTCATGTGCGTATTTCCCGACTTATCCTGAAACACTGGAGGGGCTCTGCTGACTTCGGGTAGTCCTATCAACGACGGTTATGTGGAGAAGGACGGTTCCTCAACCCATGGCGCGCACTGGTCTTTGATCGCCGTCGATAGAGTCCACCTCATCGCACATTACGTTGACTCCCTGTTCGTTGGAAATTACTACTACCGGAAGGTCGCGAGTATCATTGCGACCGGCTTGGGCCGTATACTTGGCGAAGAGTACAAGTTTTCACCGGAGATGTATACTCCCAATCAATGGACTCATAATACCTTCAATGGGAACGGTATGTTGCAACACACACCCACACTCATTTGCACAGGCTTTGCTGACTTTGGGCAGATTCAGGACCATGCGGTCCATTCGTGGTGACCATGATTAAGCACTATGTGTGCCACATAATAGCGAACCAACCCGGTGATATCAGATTGTCCATTGAGCGGGGTTTTGCGCCGTATTTCGAAAGACACTTCAATTCTTGTGACGTACGTGGGATACGCCTGAGCTGAAAATGCTCTGGATGAACTTTACTGACTATTGATAGGTGCGTTACGACGTGGGGTGGCAGCTTGCGGTCCTCAAGAGAACGCACAATGCTGAGCTCTTGACATGCACATGGGACAAGGCCGTGCTCAAGGAACCGTGCCGACCGGATTCTACCGCTGTCAAGATTATTGAATCGCCACGGATGTTCTATGAGCCGACTGTCTCTGCAACGTACATATCCAACGCATCAGAGTGGTATGTGTGGAATGACAACGTTCCGCCGCGCCCTTCGACCCTATACGGTGATCCTTACAAAAACGTCCCTTTCGGCAAGAACAACAGTGAGGTACACAGTGATTCCGATACCGAGATGGAGTGCAGCGACGACGACGACAGCGTGGTCGTAATCATCACGGCGGATGAAGGCCCGCCTACCACGGAGGAGAGGAAGGGAAAGTTGAAGGGAAAGATGGAAGAGAAGCTGTGAGGTCGTGAACAGAATCGACACTGCGATCAAGCATTACGTTCTTTGTCAAGACCTTGGCCGAGTTTTGCCAACGATTTTTTTTGGACGAAACGAGGCGCCTTCTTGCATGATATGGCGCACAAAACACACATGGTCACTAGCGAATACCCACGATGGAATCTGATTTCTTCGGCGTTCTGTCATCTTTGAGTGGATCTGTATGAGTTGAAAGATTGGAAGAGGATACTGGTCTGATCTGGGTTATGCTCTGCACGGAATCATCGAAGAAATCTGGGCGGAGTAATCACTTATTGTCTATTCCCAACATTGAGACTATACTCTTCTCGCCCAGGCTGTGACGTTGACCGGTATCGTTGCTCGCAGGTCCTCGATGTTCAGCAGCGATATTTTCCAGCCCTTTTGCCTTGTAGTCGCCGATAGCCCTTTGACAGCACTTGCGCTGGGCATCTGTGTCCTATCAGAGCAGCTCATTGAGCTAGATCATTGGGGACTGTTCACTAATACCGCCATTCCCATAGAACGCCAAACCAAAGTCATGTGCATAAAGACATATCATAGTTCCACTTGCCCTGGGACAATCCTGTCTTAGGCCGCTGACGCCGGCGTCGTCCCGAACTGAGGCCCCGGTCCATTGCCGGAAGCTGGAGCCCCGTGCCCATACTGATACCCACTTGCACCATTCGCGCCCGCGTTTCCATAATGGCCATACGACGGCGGCGGCATAGTTACATTACCATGCTCGCCGCGCTCCCGAGCGAGCCTCTCTTGTACTTTGCGGTTGCCCAACTCGGCCTCTCGTTGTTTACGCTGGGAGCGCTTGCGTTGACGCCAGCAGATGGCACAGACGCAGAGGCCGAAAAGAGCGCAGCAGGCGAGTGTGATTCCGATGACTGAGTGGGGGGTGTTAGTTGTATGTAAATTGAGAATAGAGGGAAAGGTGGAGCTGTGTGAGAGACAGAGACGTACTGACGCCGGTCCCGATTCGGAAGGCTTCTGTAGACTTGCTGTGGCTGTCTACGAACTCGGATTCTAAGGTTGCGCGGGCAGCGAGGTGCGCTGTAGACGCGGCAGCTGTGATGAGGATTGGTGGCGACGCCATTGTTGATTTGGACAGGCTGTGGTGTGGAGAGGGTAGACCGTCGCACTGGACGAGGGCGAAGTCTGATGCACAAAGGGGATTGCACAAAGGGCAAGTATTCCCAATCATTAGTTTTATATTTAGGTGGTACCGACTCCTGCTCTCACATCATCACCGGTGGCACGATAGAAGTGCACGTTCCCCTTCACTGCGCCACCCCATTATCAAACCCGCCAAATAGCCGTTTCTACAAATCCGTCTTACAAACGAGTAGGTCTTGGACGCCCGCGGTTGAAAGAATTCCCCGCACACATAATACTCTCTCACCAAAGACCACCCAGAATAACTAACACGTTAATCACTCTCCTTTAACTTTAACAAAATATAGAATTGTAAAGCTAAGCCTGCTCTTTTACGCAGGAGTAGGAAGAGGTTAAAAGGGCTTCGTTGGGGGTAGGTAAATATGAGCTGAAGCCCTTCGGTGTGCGGCGAATTGTTTCAATCGCGTTGGTCACTGTAAAACAACGAGAGAAAGTACGATGGTGTTGTCCAATCAGCGTTGATGAGAGTCTGTATCGGGTAAGACGGCATTCTGAAATTTGTTTGACGGGCGTTGATCGTTTCTCGGGGAATCTTGAATGAGCACACGGGGGGTGGTTGTGGGGCGCGTGGCACATGACGCATTGAGGTATGGTTGTGGAGGCGGTGCGAAGAGCAAAGAGCAGTCGCGTGCTGTGATTTTGGATTAGCGCAAACGTTGAAGCAGGTCTTCGTTGACGTACCTGTGTATCAATACGAGTTAGAGGTTATTAATTCCAGCACTTTGGCGCAGATCTCATCCCAAGCTATATCCTCCGCTGGCCACTCTCAAAAAAGTAACAATAAGGATTTGTTATCAATATTCTTTGAACATTAGCCTCTTACTCCTACTCATGAACCTCGACTCCCTCCTTATCTCTGTTGCTCTCAATGATGAAGGCGGTTAGAAGGGCGATAGTCGGTCATGGGCACTGCTTGCGTAGGACGATAATGAAGAGCCCAGGAATCCAAGTAGATACAAAGGCATTGTTGGAAGCAAGAAGTAAAAGCTTGTCTCGTACTCTCAGGAGTAGCCATAGTATCGCAATATATTAGATGAATGGGCAAACACGCTCTACAAGGACACCGAGTGGCGTAAAAAGATATAAGAAGAAATTGCCTGTTTCGCCCGAATAGCATTGCCAGAGAAGACATGAACTGCCCTATGAGATGCCACAATACTGACCGTAAACCAGAACCGCGAGCAGCGAAGCACCTCATCATCCCCATATTCAACATGCACACACTATCAACACGCGCAGCCCTCCTTCGGCCCCTCTGGCCTGGCACTCCCAAGATTCACCCTTGCGTCCTCTTGCCTTCCCAAATTCGTCTGTCCTCCTACACCCCTCGGACCCTTCAGGCTCGTTTCTGGAATAGCATTCGCAATCGCCGTGAACACGTCGGCAACATTTTGACCAGTCTTTGCACTTGTCTCAAAGAACAACAGTCCCTCCTCATCTGCGTACGCCTTCGCGGTCTTTGCGGGTACTCTCCTCGCATCTGCACCGTCTTCCTCGGCATTCTCCTCGCCCTCAGCGGCTGGCGCGGCATCTGCGTCTTCTGAGCTCTCCTCATCCGCTGCGGCGGCGAGATCGGACTTATTGCCTACGAGAGCTATGACGATGCCGGGAGAGGCTTGACGGTGCAGCTCGGCGACCCAGTGCTGGGCTTTTGTGAGCGAGGATGGCTTTGTGATGTCGTAGACTACAAGGGCGGCTTGTGCGTTGCGGTAGTACATGGGCGCGAGGGAGGCGAAGCGTTCTTGACCGGCGGTATCCCAGATCTCGAACTTGATGGTTCGTGTTGGGAGGTTGCATTTTTGGGTGAGGAAGGCGGCTGTCGTGTATGTTAGCAATCAGGCAAGCTGTGAGATACGGAGCAGACTTACCGCCTATTGTGGGTTCCTTGTTTTCCTGGAAGTCATTGTTGACAAAGCGCATGACAAGGGAAGACTTTCCGACGGCGGCTTCACCCAGCAGCACGAGCTTTACGCTGCTGCTGGGCTTAGGTTGTGCTGGCGTGTCGGCCATTGTGAGATTGAGGTGGAAGCGGTCGTGTCGCGGTAGCTCGGGAATGGAGATCGAAGGGGAGCGTGTGCCAGCTCGAGTAAGTTGTGATACTTGTGGCAACCTTCAAGGTCGATGTTTAATGATAAGGGTCGTTGTGTTGTTGTAGGCAGATAGTTTGGAGCTGCTAGGCATGACGGTTCTGGGAAGCGCGCAGGCACTGGAGCGATCATCGCGCTAAGCTATATTTGGGGCACTCACATGGCCCCCCAAGACTTCAATGTTGAACCCCTCTTCAAGTGCTCCCACATCGCATGTTCAGGGAAGACTACAAGCTCCTCGCTATTTATTCTTTTGATTTGGCCCTCGAAAGCTTGATGCTTTGGTTTCTGGGATTCTATTGTTCTGACGATGATGGAAACTCGGCTGGTGGGATGCCATCAGTCGTACTGACAGTTACAAAGGCCACGACGTTTTGCTATAATTTTACAGATTATAAGATGTTCAAGTTGTATACCACCATATATGTCTATTCTCGAGGGCTGGTGCTACGACTGCCGGCTTCTCAATGGAACGGATGGCGATGCGTAAACAAATAGACGAGGTTCTTGTTTAACGTTAGTTCTTAGGAGATCAAGTTAGTAACGACCGAGTGTTCATGATGCCGGATTGTTGGCTGACCTTTCTTTACGGAGTACCTGGCTCCCTATTCCTATCTTATTACCGATGTATTATTGTATTACACCGTTCTGCCTCCCATATCCCCTTTGCTTGGTTCCTGTCGGTCTGAGCTCTCGATCCCTTCGTCAACCTTTTTGGAGACAACATGACCCCTCCCACTGAACGAAATGCCGAGTTTTCACCTATGGGGTGCAATGGAGCTCCAAGTTTGAACATCTGCCTCACACAATATTTCATAATATTTTGAAGAATAAAATGTCTTGGCAATCGTGATTTCCGAGTTTCCAATCGCACCTTCTGTGTGCAAAAACATCTCCACTCCATGTTCAAGAATGAATAGTACACTCTTCTATCTAGCCCACAGCATTCTTCTATCGGCATAATTACAAGATAACCAGCGCTCGCAGCAATCTAGCTGAAGTGAAGACTGTTTCGTCGGTGTTTGAGCCGCAACAGGAAAAAAAAGTCGAAATACAGCTTGAATGACGTCAGATGTGGAGCCGGTCGCATTGGTTCAAATGTTCACACTTCGACATTCGGATCGCTAAGCGCCAGGAACACATCACGACTGACGCGGAAGCACCGCACCCACAAAAGCGACCCTTTGCGCACGAGCTCAGCTTGACGGCCGCTGCAGATTCAGGGCACAAAGCGACAGTGGCTCCCAAAGCCCCAGCAACGGGCTTGCTCACTGAAGCTTCGCGGTCGAGCTTATCCGGCGCCTTGGAAAGCCGCTTCTGGCCAGGATGCAATTTAGGGACGACATGCGGTGCCTTACCTTTCCCCACAGCCGCCGCAGATTGGAGCTTGCCCCTTATTCGCTCGTCCGGCACAGACTGAGCCATGGGGCGATCGCGATGACGCCAAGATGTTATGATATCGGTGGTCCAACAGACTGATGAGAGACAGGCACGACAGGTGGACAGGCACAGTTTACGGAGGACTGTTGCGCGCGGAGAAAGGCGCTCGGAGCGGTAGTTCTAGATGATGCGCAGCGAAGATCGTGCCGCTCGCCGTCCGACGGGAGGGTTAGTGATCGTCAAAGCTATGTGGCTACAATATCAGCACCACCGCCTGCCAGTCATCAACAACCGTGGTGGCACTGTGGCAGTCGGGGTGATCCGCGCTGTGTGGCTCGAGCGGGCGGGCAGGCAGATCGGCATGCGTCCCAAAACGAGCGTGGTTTGCACTGATGGTTATTATTGAGGCGCTCGAATCACGAACGAACCCCGCCCTGCGTTTGGCGACGTCGAGCCGCAAAGCCAGGAACCACACAGGGACGTGGGCATGAGGTTGGAGTCTCCACCACGGCAGGGTCATCAGGTCGAGCATCATGGTGGAGCAGACCTCTGGAGCGCCCATGCACTTATGTAGAGCAAGGCGACGGAGCAGCCCTCTTATCGGATTCGCAGGGCCATCTTGGGCGAGACCTATTATTATAGCAACGCATCCTGGCTGAATTTTGAATGGCATGCGCCACAGAGCGTTCGTGAGATCACGTTGAAGGACCGAGTAAAGCGTCGGCTGACCGAGAGCACCAGATGCTCGACCGCGTGCTCCCCTCGCAATAAATATTCCGTCTTCACATCTTCTTTGCTTGCCCTGTTCTCGCTGTTGCGGCTTTGGAGAAAACGGCTGCTGTGTTTCTGTCTCTCCCTCTTTGTCCGCGCCCTGAAACTACCGGAGTTCCTGTGCAGCCGCCTGCTTTCGAAGCGTTCCGGCCAGTCACCAGTGGACCTCCAGGGTAACGCAATTCCACATTCCTCCGCCTATTTTGTGAACTGCCCCAGCTCGCACACTTCCACTCTCTTACTACTTTCCATCTCCTACTTTCTACCTCGACATCTCTTCTGCACTGTCTGCGCTGCACACGTCGGCTGTCTCCGCTACAGCTGTCGTTTGCCTCTCCGACTCTCCGGCTTGTGCTGTTTTGGCCCTGACTGATCCGACTACGCCTCGCTGCTCTGACGAACAAAGCCGGGGACCTCAAAATTATTCTACCTCGCCATGACTGTCCTCAAGGCACGTCCTTTCTTTGATCTTTCTGCCTCGCTCCGCCTCCAATGGCTCCAGCACTAACACTGTCTCTATCACAGGAACCGATTGCTGTCCGCCCCACCAGCCAACACCGGCACTCGAGCAACATGCCTGGCTCCCTCCCGAAATCGCGTCCACACTCGCAATCCATGTCCGCCGGCTCTCTTCATCCAGGGCATCGCGTCACTCGTAGAAAGAGCATGAGCTCCAATGTGGCTGGCAATATCGCTGCCATGGCTGCGGCGTCCAAGGGCATGTCCGGCGCGCCGCTCGAGGGCAGCGGCAGCACGTCGCGTCGCCCATCCAAACCGGTGTCGCAGTTTCGCGGGCCCAGCCTGAGCATGACACCCTCCATGGCCTCCAGCGTCCCCAGCAATGGCTCTGTATTTGGGCCTGGTAGCTACAGCGCGGCCGCCAAGACCGAAGCCATCGCCGACGGCCCTCCGCTCTCCTCGATGCCCGAACACGAAAAGAGCAACAGTAAATCTAGAATACGTCGCGCCAGCGAAGGCTCGCGTCTGGGCAAGACCGAAGGCAAGCGCGCAAGTGGTAGCGAATTGAAGTGTGAAAAATGTGGGAAAGGATACAAGCACAGCAGCTGTCTGACCAAGCACCTGTCAGTCTACCCCAGACGTCCTCTGTCCTCCCACACACTTTCACGGCTCAAGACGAATGCCCTTCCCCTACGCAGCATGCCCATGAAATGCGTGATGTAAGATTGTCGAATATTGTATTGACGAGAGTAACTAGTTGGGAACATACGCCCGAATGGCAGTACACGTCCAAGCTGCTCATCTCCAAGCATCAGCAGGTGCAGCTCCTCGAAGCGGCCTCTGTTCTCGTCGCCATGAACGCTGAAGCCGGCGACAGCGACAGTTCCTCGCCCTCGCCGCCAGCTTCTGGCTCTGACTTGCGCGACGGATTGAGCTCGACCGACACTACCCCGCCCCCGCAGATGGACGATCACGCCGTGGGCTCTTTCCCTCGCTCTCACTACGCCAGTCGCTCTTCCAAGCGCTACTCTGCCAACAGCTCTGCCTATAGCCAGTCTTACCAGTCCACTGTATTTTCTGACAACGGCCACGGCGGTCACTATCGCCAGTGGAGCAACGTGTCAGACCGCCCCACAACTTCGGGCACCTCGGTTGCTGGCTCGTATCAAGACGAGAATGACCAGGCCGATCTCGCTGCTGCCGTCGGCCTTTTGAGCTGCTCCTACGGCACGCCCAAGTCGGGCCCTGCTCTCCCGCCTGACGTCCCCCCCGTCCCGCCGCTTCCTGCCAAGTTTTTGGATTTTAGCAATGTGCACTCCATATCCGGAAGCACCACTGTGACGGCACAACAATCTAGCCTGCGCGGTGGCAACTACCGCCACCAACACGACAGCAAGGACGTCGATATGGACGACGAGAGCTTCGCTGACGAAGACGATTTCCGTCGCGGTAACTCGGCGAGTCGCGGGCGCATTGATGAGGACGACGACGCTTTTTTCGGCAGGATGGAGGAATGATCTTGCTCTGCTCTTTATCCACCGCCCACCACGATCCCACGGCTTGCCTGTCAACCCCAATTCTTTTTCTGTTTCGAATTGCTCTTTCCGGCCCTGTAACACAACCCAATCAGCAATGTAGCGATCTATCTCCGCAGACTACCTGCGCAAGCGTTTCCGCTAGCACCGAGGAGAGGGCCTTTGCGTTTCCGAACGTGTCGTTGCTCTTGAGGTTGAAGCTGCGGATTCAGCGCCAGGATCATGAACCAGTCGAGCGTCGAGAGCCTCAGACATGTCACTATTTACCAGAGTCTTTTTGTTCCTTTCTTCCGAGCCGAACCCGTCTCTTGACCTTTTTTCATTCCCTCTCGAACACCTTCTTACCTATTACTTTAAAACTCATACAAATCCACAACAATTCGATTTATTTCCGGAGACGTGGTGGATGTGGTTTTTCTTCTTTCTCTAGCGGAGGCTTGGAGATGGAAACGGTGGAGGCGGAGAGGTGTCAGCTGTGTAGTTCTAGCCGCGCCCTTGGTCGACCCACCCGTATATATAGGTCGTAAGACGCGTCGGAGATGTGTGGGTGGTAGCAATGTAGGAAGAAATTGCATTTGATGCTGACACATCTTCGATCCTTGAAAAACAACGTGAAGGAGTGAGGAATCAGACGAAAAGGAAATGCGAGACTGTGAAGGACCGGAGAGAAAGTCTGGTAGATAAGAGAAGGTCCGACCTGAGAGCTAGGTGGTAGAGGAAGCATGCAAAACACGGTCCGATGAAATCACGTCGACGCGTTACCTGCCTCTTCCACTAACAACAGCCCGACAGCAGCCATACCCTCCCAAATTCACATGCTCTTCGCTCTCAAAGTTTATTTTCCTCTCAACCATCCAACACAAGTACAGCATTTGTGACACGAAATTCGCCGATCATTCTTGGCCGTCTCGAACCCGGAACATTGTGGTCGTAAACATGTGCGCATGTGAGAGTAGGGGAGCAGGAGGATACTATATAGTCGTAGGAACACATGGTACGTCATTTCGGGCTGCGACTTACACATGGTTGTCGGTTGTACGCGAGTTGGAAGTTAGATGAGGATCTGCGTCGTGTGTGTTTTGCAGAGGATGCAGTCGGGGTACAGACGGAGTATGACGACAGAGATCGTCGGTTTAACGGGACAGGTGGGGGCTGCAATGGGAAATGCGGATGCAAGATTGCAGTTCGAGCATTTCATCGTGAAATTGAAGTTTTGAAAGATTCCAAGTGTTCCTGGTGGTGTCGAGCTGTCTTGTAGTCGTTGAAGCGCTGAGTGTTGAGCAGTCTCGAGTCTGCGTAGATGAAAGCTGAGCAGATCGCCGTCTTGGTGGTCAGGTGGACGTCAGTTAGAGAATTAACCACCTGCCACTTTCCCGTTAAAGGAGGATGATGGGAGGTTGGCATAATTTATCTGAGCATGTAGCGGGATCGTTGCTGTACCATAGAGGACGTACTTTGGTAGATCATGCGGTTCGTTGGTGAAGCTCATTGCTGGAGAAACTCAAGCTTATCGCGGTACAGGTATCCACAGTAGCTTTTGATCGAGAGATCGAGAGATTGAAAGTTGCCAAATACCCGGTTCTGATGGAACGCGTTGAAAGTTGAACATGTGGGCGTCAAAGTTATGGCTGCTGGAGCTTTTGATGTGTGGAGAGGTCAGGAGGCGGTGAGCTGTTTGCTGAGATGATGCATCGTCGTAGGGGTCAGATGTACTAGTAACCTTTTTGAGTGGGTGCATCGTTCATGCGTTCAGCCATCAGCGTGACAGCTTGGAGGGATGCGTAACAGCTTCGTCGATACGCAGCTAACTGCTCTGTTTATGGTGCGGGAAGACTCAGCTCGCTACGAGGTTAAGAGTGTATACTTTGTCCATCATTTCTCCTAAGTACACCAAGGAAAGTGTTCCGTCTCATCTTCGTCGCACGGAGGTTGCAAAAAGTTCCCGGCTTCGTTTGGCGTAGGCAGTCGCGGTGCTCGACGCCTCCAGGCAACATCTTAAGAGTCGCATCGAGATTGTTGGGTAAGCGTACGATAATCAATAACCTTAATGTAGCATTTTTCTTGGAAATATCTTCACCATGCAGACTTGCAGGCAATAATGAGGAGTTCAGAGTATCGATGATGAAGTGAAGAGTTTGATGTCGGCAGATGCAGGATGCTCTTGCTCCCGTTTCACGCACTAGTCCCAAGCGGGTCCCGACTCCACCCCCATCCGAGGCTCCACTGCAAACTTCCGGCGTGAGCTCTTTTCGAAGTCAAGTGCATGCTTTTGAAGTTTGACGATACACATTCTGCAAGGGCGCAGAGAATTACATGACAATGGCTTCCTACACCTCCGAATACCCTTCCTCTGTTACTTTTGACCCAGCTTACCAGAAGTTCTTTGAAAACTTCTATGCCGTGTCAGATACACCTGACGCACATGAAAAATATGTCGATTCTTTTTCAAAGGATGCTACGCTTATAATGGCTTCGAAGAGGGCGAAGGGTAGCGAAGGTTTGTTCTTCTGCTCCTTCCGCTTCGCTCAGACTTACCCAACTCCATCCCTTTCTTCGGTCTCAGCTCTATTTTTTTTTGTTTTCGTCTCTCTCCATACACTAATGCTCGACAGAAATCCTGGCGCTTCGAAAAGGCCTCTGGGAGCACGTCAACAGCAGACTGCACAACCCACAAAAGATCTTCCCGTATGGTCCGAACTCTGACGAGGTTATGCTGCACGGTACGGTCAAATATCAAATGAAAGATGGAACGGAAGCGCAGAAGGATTGGGCAGCTTATGCGCATTTGACCAAGGCAGATGATGCTGTGAAGATGGACTTTTATCAAGTTTATTTGGTAAGTAGGAGTATGTGATGGTTTGGCTAGTAATAGCGAAGATGTTGATGGTGAAATAGGATACGGCAGCACCCGCGAAATGATATTGGAGATGAAGTATGGAGATGAATGTTGCGGACACCAATACTCCGTATAATAGATGTAGAACCAACTGTTACCAACAGTAGAAAGTTAGTGTTTGTGGCCATGCGTGCGATTCAGTGTTACCCTCCCCTATATGATACCGTGGTGGAGCATGCCTTCAGGCGATAAAGCAATACTAGTACCACACTTATGACATATTTCGAGTATAAATTAGTCCAGTATTATCCTCTATTACCATAAAACCAACTCATGTCAAGTTGTCGATTGCTTGTTCGGCGAACCAGAGGGGTCTGACTCCGCAAGTCCGGTCGGCTAACCGTTTCAGGGGTTGAATACGATCCGCTTGCGGTACCGCCCCACCACACATTGAAAAATTCCCATCCTTCTTAATTAATGAGATATCCGCGTCACGTTCCTGCCTTTGCTTTTCCAAAATAGCTAGTATTTATTTATTCTTACGCACAAATTTCTATCAAATACAACAACCAGCCCGGTTAGCTCAATCGGTAGAGCGTGAGACT
The DNA here is from genome assembly GCA_010015675.1 of Byssothecium circinans. NCBI lineage: Eukaryota > Fungi > Ascomycota > Dothideomycetes > Pleosporales > Massarinaceae > Byssothecium > Byssothecium circinans. Next base: position 590,480 of record ML976987.1, read on the forward strand.
CTTAGGTTTCACTTTCTCAGAAAGCGATTGTTCGGCATCTCAAGGTTGCGGGTTAGTCTCATCCACTTCGAAACGTAAAATCACTTCTAACCCTCCTCAGGTTCGACCCCCGCATCGGGCTTTACATCTTTTTTTTGCGCTTTTTATCGCCACCTACCACTCACTGCTAGTGGTAAATCGTGTTAGCTTTGGTTTTTGAAGTAACCTGTAAGTTTTGTTTTCTATTCCACTTTGTTGGTGGTGCATGGCGTTGTTTTTGCCATCTGCTAGCCGGTACTTTTATATTGGCGCAGAGATACCGATCCTGACGTCTAATACATGCTAACAACCCCTTACATATATGATTTACCACAGGTGTACTGTAAGTATTATTTTTTATGTTATTTTATATAAAAGGAAGAAAATGGATGGCACGATGACCGTTAGGAATGGTGTATGGACGTGATCTGTGCGCTTATCGATAGCAGCAGCACGCCTTAACCCTGCACAAATTTCGAAAATCATCACTTTCTCTGCACTCGCCGTATCCACAACCCACCCAAGAGAAATCGTCCAGTATCAGCCATGTCAGAAATTGATGAGCATGATGGCTCACGCAAGAGGAGAAAGCTATCCCCGCCAGAAGCCGCCCTTCTACCAGTGACAACCACTTCGCGCATCAAGGCCAAGAACCCAAGCTGGTCGACTACGGTAACACCACCATCCGGGGTGCCTTCAGTGCCTGATACAACTTCCGAAAAGACGACGTTTGCTTCGATTGGTGTGGCCCCTTGGCTCGTTTCTTCTTTAGCGTCTATGGAGATAAGGAAGCCGACCAGCATTCAGAAGTCGACTATTCCTGAGATCTTGAGAGGAAGAGATTGTATTGGTGGCTCACGTACGGGAACGGGCAAGACCGTGGCTTTCTCGGTGCCGATTCTCCAGAAATGGTCAGAAGACCCATGTGGTATCTTCGGCGTGGTCAGTCTTTTTCACATCAAACGAAACAGCTTCAAACTGACCTTATCTTAGATTGTAACGTTAGTATTGCTTGTGCAGAGTATTAACAGGAGGGGTACTGACTGTTGTGCAGGCCGACAAGAGAGCTAGCCATTCAGATCTATGAGCAGGTCAAAGCCATCGGCTCACGACAGTCCATCAAAGCTATTCTTATCACAGGTGGCGCCGATCAGCAAGAGCAAGCGTTGCAGCTTGGTTCACGGCCTCACATGGTCATCGCCACTCCAGGACGGCTGGCAGAGCATATCAGGACTTCCGGCGAAGACACAGTCTGTGGTCTACGACGCGTGCGATTCGTCGTCTTTGATGAAGCTGATCGCTTACTATCGCCCGAAGCTGGCATGCTACCCGATCTAGAGACCTGCTTGTCGATACTCCCCAAACCTGATCAACGCCAGACGCTTCTATTCACTGCTACTGTCACACCGGAAGTACTGGCTCTGAAAGAACGGCCGCGCCCTGCTGCAAAGCCCCCTATATTCGTCTGCGAGGTCGATACACAGATGCCCGCCATTCCCAGAACCCTACATCAAACATTTCTCCAGACACCCGTCACCCACAAGGAGTGCTATCTGCACGTTCTGCTCGGTACACCAGGTGAGTTTTGCATGCCCGAATTTTGAAGTGCCATCTCAAGTATCTACTGCTAATTGCTGTCAGAAAATCTCAAGAAATCTGTCATCATCTTCTGCAATGGCAAGAAAACCGCTACACTTCTCGAACATATGCTGCGTCTGCTCGAATGGCGCGTGACATCCCTCCACTCCGATCTCCCACATTCTGATCGACGCAACAACCTCGCACGCTTCCGTGCTCAAGCCGCGAAGATCCTAGTCGCCACCGACGTTGCAGCTCGAGGTCTCGACATTCCTGAGGTGGGATTAGTCATCAACTACGACATCCCGCGTGACCCAGATGACTACATCCATCGTGTCGGTCGTACAGCTCGCGCCGGTCGCTCTGGTACGAGTGTGACGTTCGTAGGCCAACGTGACGTAAACCTCATTCATGCGATGGAGTCACGTGTAGGCTCAGAGATGGAAGAGTTCGAGGAAGAAGGCGTTAGCATCGAGGGAAGAGTGGTAAGGGACGCCCTGAAGCCCGTCACGGAGAAAAAGAGGGAGGCTATTCTGCAAATCGAAGAAGACAGGGATGTGCAAGGAAGGAGGAAGACCGGCATGAAAAGCTTGAAGAAGAAGCGTGCTTGAGCTGGGATGATGGGGTGACCCGTAACTTGAGGTACATCGACAGATCTATTACGGACCATATTTAGAGAAATGCTAGCGATAGCACCAAGTCGGCTTACATCTAGGCCCTCGTGCTGCCTCGGAAGCTTCCAATACGGCATCCTTGCAATCAACCTTGTTCACGCTGGTTATGTGGCACAGGACTGCTGCGTCTGACCATTCTCCACCAATACTAGGTCCGTTTGCCAGCTAGTATCAGCAAACTTGGTCCGTCGCATGTGTATCTATCGTACGGCGGTATACATCTGGCCACCCCATAAATTCAAGTTACGTGACACTTGTCGACCTTCAGAGTATCGTGAGTTTACGTATTGCTGGGGGCTTTTCTCAATTCCAGATTTACCAAATCTACAAATTATCGCACCGTGACCCCTCCATGGTTCTGCGACCATCTCTAAACTACAGGCCCTAACCATCAGTCTTCCGCAAGATTGACATACTTTTTTACTATTCCATTCGCTACTATGGAATCTCCCGGGCTCTTGTGTTCCCTCGTCTGACATATTGCAAATAGGAGTTCATACCTTTATTTTATTATCCCATGTAATGAATCTACCTCTGTCGACTAATATCTGAGCTAGCCGCCTCATCGTGATGACTAGAGTTACGGTCATAGATCTGTCAAAGCACCCGTCCTTGAGCGCTTCAAGCATGTAGACACCACAATCATCGCCTGACTGCTCCACCCACTGTGCCTGCTCAACCTGCACGTTGACCTACGCTCTAAACCCAGGTAGGAATTTTGACACAACGTCCACTATTTGTGGGAGGAGTGGTACAGACTTCCACGTATGTTCGTGGCGCAGTGCCAGACTGTTAAACACGAGTATGCGCCGCGAGTTGGTGGCGGGATTGACGATAGCATGCACGGCGGCCCAATGCTCCCCTGTTGGATTCTATCCAAACAGGAGAGCATTAGTAGGGATATCGTCGTTTCGAAGTGGTTGGATGTCAAGCTTCCGAGAAACCTTGTTTATTTTGCTTCTTCATACTGTCTGGACTTCCTCTGGTGAAGATGTTGGGTAGACGTGGTCTTTTGGATCAGGACAGATAAAGCCCTGATACAGCGGAAAGTTGTTTATTGGGAGATAGAAGGCTCCAGGCATACGAGGCTCCTCTGTAGCCTCCATGACCCAATTGATGACTGAGGTTGTTAACCAACCCCGACCTCCGCCGCCTCGAAACGCCACTGAATCGACGTCCGTCAGCCGCAAAGCCACTCGATGCAGTTGGGCGAATGGCGGGCTTTCGATAGCAACGGGATCTGCGCTGTATTTGGCAGCAACATGGATGTAGATGATGTAGAGGTAAGGTGCGACCGCAGAGCCATTGAAAGCCTCGTAGTCAAGGTAGTTGGCATAGTTGTCGAGATTTTGTAGCTCTAGTCTCCTCCTCTGCACTTCTCCTATCTCTTTTGGGAGGGTAAAGTGAATATTCAGGAATGTTGACAAAGTGTTGATTTCGTCCATCCAACATGTAAACTGCTCAAAGCTGCTGTCATCAAGCTCCAAGCTTGATAGTCTTGTAGGCAGGTTAAATGTACGCGTTTCATCAACATTTTTCTCCTCCACTGTGCTGTCGCCTTCTCGAGCCTCGCCAACGTTGGATTCGCATAGTGACGGCACACTCCAAAGGTCATCGGCGGCGTACTGGTGCCTGAGTTGTTGCTGTACGGTTTTACCCTCCCCTACCACCTAGTTAACAATAGGGCTAGAAGCATCAAGGGCGTCTTCCTTAAGCAGTGTTTTATCGCTAGGTTCAGCTTTAAGATTAGGAATGCTTAGACTACTGCTGTCGTTGTAGTTAATGCTTGCAGGCGCTGTTAACGTAGGCCTAACGCTTGCACAGTTATCCGTTCCTACACCCTTGTCTACAACAGTAGAGCGTAACGGAAGTGATGTTGCGATAATCGCTAGACGTTGATTTGGGATGGTAACTGCGGCCGTGGCGGCAGCAGCGTCTGATAATAGTGGCGTGATTTTTTGTTGGCCCAGAGCAGGGGGGGATAGAGTGTAAATGGTAAAACCTTTTACTCTGGAGGAACGAGGCTTTAAAGGGTTCGCAGTCCACGGGTACATTAGTAGATTAGATGGATCCTTTAAAAGCTGTGTAGCAAACAGGCTATGGCGTTTATACAGCTTAGATGCCTTAAACTCTCTTAAAACCTCAGCCTCGTCGGCAGTCTGCGGGACTGGCTCCTCAATACCAAACTCTAGTTCATTTTAGAGCTTGCGCCGCTGACTCTCGCGGTCAGTTGGCACCCAGCTACGCCAGCGCTTGCGCGCTATTGGAGCACAGGCAGGTGAGGTAGGAAGGAAGCCGCAGCGCCAGCGAACGAAAGCAAGCTAGCTGTAAAATTTTGGCGAGGTGTACAATAGGTGACAGAAAATAGCGAGTGCAAAGGAGAGCAGTAGTAAGAGTGAGGGCGCGGCGTTGATGGGAGGGACAGTAGCCGAAGGTCGAAGTGAGGGGAACACGTAGGCGATGGGTAAAGGAAGGAGCTCGACAGAAGTAAATCTTTCGCAAAAAGAAAAGAGAAAATGTGCCACGCCGTAAGCCGAAAAAGAGAATGAAGAAGTTGATAAGAAATGGTGGAGAAAAAAAGAAATACGGCCAAAGTAAAAGCGGAGAGACATAATTGATGCCAGACATCACGGTATCGCTTGGTGGTTCGTTTCATGCCCGGAATCGGAGTGCTATGTAACTGTAATTTCGAAACGTCGAAGTAGTGTTTTGTGCGGCACCGAGAGGAAATTGGCCTTCGTAGGTTTTTATATGCCAGGCCATTGAAGTGAGACAAAGTGAGGGTCCTCGTTTCCCTGAGTACGAGCGACGGGGGGCATACGTTCTTCAGCGGAGGTGTATGGAGCCCATGACGCCGGCTTTCCAGGTTGAGTTTTCGCGTCGCGCGTTGTTGAGGAGTTTGCTATGGGCGAGGTGGAGGAGCATGTGGTCGAGTAATTTGCGATATCAAAGACGATGGATATGGCTAGACTTAATACTTATTGTCCGGTAGTGTCATCGTATTGGCTTTGAACGAGTGATGATTAGCAGACAAGCGCTCTGTTATTTTAGGAATGTGTGTTGGAAGGGTGGAAAACAGGCATCTGGTACAAGTAGTGCTTGTCTTAGGAGATTTTAACAGGAATACTCAAGGCACCGTGAACCAGTTGATGCTCACCAAAGGGCTTCCGTTCTTGCAAGGCAATGATGAATCCTAATCAAGACCGTGATTCGTCTTTAGTGAAGATGCTTTATACGAATTAATTCCTTATCCGATGCCAACTTCCGTCCCGACTATACGTCCGTCTATGACAGTTAAAAATAAATCATTTGCCACCTTCCCATTCGCCAGGACAATTTTCCACACCCTACAGTCTACCAAAACCAAAGCCACTTCCCCTTTTTCTTCCTCGCATCTTCCTGATGTTTGGCTTGGCCTCGTATCTCTTGCTCGCTACAACCCAGCATATCCTCTTCGCCAAGCACAATCCAATCCTCGTCGTCGATGTTCGATGCGGAGGAGTTTGAAAGCGGGAGCGTGGGTGAAGCCTCACGCGGTTCCATCTTATCCAACGGTACCTCCCTAGCATCGCATGTCAATGATTAATCCGGTATAACTGCAACGATTTAACTTACATGTACTCTCCAGCATCTCTCTTCCTCCTTAAATCCTCGAGCTCGCCCCGATGATCCAACCACCCGGTCTCTGGTGCATGCAACGCGAGGCCCTTCTTCTCATCTTCCGTGCGTGGGTTGGAAGTGACAACGTGGATGAAAGGTTCGAGCTTTGCATCCATAGCCCAGCGAACGCTCCAGTTCTTGATGCTGGGTTCGTTTTTCTTGTCTTTAAGGTAGATGTACAACACACTCTACCGTCCTTTGTCAGTTTCAATAGTCCTAAGCAGTTAAAGTCAGGTATGAGGTGGGCATGAGCTTAAAAGTGACTGTGTCATCTTTCGCCAGACGATTCGGCGGACATCAAGGACACCGTTATCATCGAACCAGGTGTCTTCGAAAAGCGTAGTGGTGGATCGGAAAGGTTCTTCGAGGGCGCTGCGGCAGAGAGCTGGCCACCAGGTACCTTCAATAAACGCGCGAATGCCGGCGGTTTCTTGAGGGCTGAGCGAGAATGTTGAGGGCGAGGGGAGTTGAACGGCTGTTGAATCGCCCATGTTGAATATAGTATACGTAGATGTGTCACTCGATGTAGGTGTTGGTCTGTGAAGTCGTGTTGACGGGGTAGTCACAGGTTGCAGTGGATGGGGGGGAATGTGTGTGCGGGAGTAAAGGTGGGGAGAGAAGAGCGGGCTTATGTATGGGGTTGAAGGAGGGTTGCTTAGTCAGTTTGCAATAGATGGGTCTAGTCTTGAGAGATGATGAGCGACGTCAAAGTAGGGAAAGATTGATACAGTCACGTGTCAAAAGCCTCAAGCTGCCCTTGATGAGCCCAGACCATGGGGAAACATGCATTTCTGTTTCAAGAGAAACCGAAAAATTACGCACGTTGGCCAATGATTCGAAAAACGTAAGAGACTGCAACCTGTGTACCTGCGGAAAAACTGGAGAAATGTGAAAGTTGCTTGGATGAAAAATTGCAGAGCTACAGATGGGTAGGTTGAGAATCCAAGCTGATAGGAAAGGAGAGCTGAAGAATGTTGAATAAGGGTTATATAGACGCTCATAGGTGACGGCTTGGATGCAGTTGAACGTATATTAGGAGTGGATGAACGTGTACGTTTGCAGACACTTCGTGTTTGCCTGATGAGAGAAGACAGTGTGGGAAGATAGACTTAAAGCTACTTCCCTCGCTTTTTGTGACCATACTCAGAATACACGGTACACTGCTTGACATGTAATGGGGTGCCTGTTTTCTCGTTGAAGGTGTGGCAGCCGTACACCGCTGCGTTCGGTGGTGTGTATACTGGCGAACGTTAACGAAGGCACGCAGAACAACATTACATAGACGGAGTATCAGGGCGTGTAGTATGAAGAGAGATTTTTTGCGTTGAAGTGCTCTACTTACAGTGCAGTGAGACGGCATAGTCTCTCGGATGTGGATTCGATATCCGATGCAGACCTAACTTGTCGCTCATGTAGGTCACTTGGTCATGCGAATAGGTCTTTTCGGAGATGATGTCGAGTGGCCGGTTTTCGCCTTGATTCAGGCCAACGGTGGGCCAGGCATACCGTGTTTCTGTGAGGGAGCCTTTCAGGATCTTCATGATGCAGTGGGCTTTCGCGTGGCTTTCGAAATACGTTAGCGAATGGAAAATGGAGGGGTGATTGAGCAGTGAGCGTAAACTGCTGAGATGTAATTTGGATGGTCGTGTGAGATGATTGGAACTTACTCATGAATTGGTGAGCTTTTGCCTGGAGACCAGACTAGAATCAACTGTTCCCCATCAGCTCAGTTGGCAGCCCGTGGGATTTCTTTGAGGGAGACCCACCAGGTTACTCTTTCCATTTCCTTTATCTACTAGGTTTCGCGTGTAGTTTTGATCCGGTGCTGCGAACCTATACTGCTGCCATTCATTTTCATAGGATTTATAATCTTCCATCAGCTTCTGCAGTTCGTTTTCATCCACATCGGAGGAGTCTATTCCGGAGCTCGGGCCAAGAACGTCGCGGAGGGATATGACGAGGTTCTGGAAGGCATTCCCAGCCGGTGCATCGGCGAGCGGTGTGGTCATTTTGAAAGTTGATGTTCGGAACAGGACAGTGGTTGAAGATTTTGCAGTCGTGACCTAGCGATACCGGGCACGGCCTTATAAACACCGCCAGAGGTCTTGAATTGATTGTATAGTAGCAATGAATTGGCGATAAGCGATGTATCGTTGGCAGCCTGTCACCCTTCAACAAGTGTCACAGAGCAAATGGGCCACAAACGATTGTTGGACTCAGCTGAGCTATTGCGGCGTATTGTGGGTCCGGATTTTTGGCGAGCTTTGCTATTGATAGAAAAGGAAATCATCGACTTGAAAGATGGGCGAAGGACCAAATCACAAGATAGACTATTAGGTAAGATTATGTGCGTAGTGGAAGCTGCTAAGCAGTCATGCCGCCTCCGCACAGGACCAAGCATTGCCAGGTGAGGTTGGAAGGAGTCGCGGCTTGCATCGGAGAAAGGGCGAGGAGGGCTGCTTAGCGCCGGCCCGGATAAACCTAGAGCCGTCCGATTGCCCCACGCGGCCTGAAGTCATGTTGTGGCGCCAACCTCGAAATATTTTATATCGACGCAAAACACAACCCAGCAGCCCGCGATACCCATTTTGAGAGAATCGCATCCCGTAAACCGACACCATGGCTACCACAGTAGATAAGGTGAGTCGCAAAACCCGGTGCCATGATGAAGTGGAAGGCTAATTGTATTTGCGGGGCAGATCAGGGACATCGAGGCCGAAGTAAGACACGCCCACACGCGCCGCCTTTCGATGACTTACGCTGTTGTTTAGATGGCCAAGACCCAGAAGAACAAGGCGACTTCCTTCCATTTGGGTACGAAGCCCCGAGCCAACCCTCATCAAGCCTCGTCGGCTCACACACAACAGGTCAATTGAAGGCGAAGCTTGCGAAGCTTAAGAGGGAACTACTCACGCCATCATCGAGCGGAGGTGGCGGCGGTGTAGGTTTTGATGTCGCCAGGACGGGTGTTGCTAGTGTGGGCTTCATAGGCTTCCCGTCGGTCGGCAAGAGTACGCTTATGAGCAAGCTGACGGGTCAACACTCCGAGGCTGCGGCATACGAGTTTACAACGGTACTGTAGACTCCTAAGGCATGGCTTACAGGTTCTGACAGCACCGTAGCTTACGACAGTGCCCGGTCAAGTCCAGTATAACGGCGCCAAGATCCAAATTCTCGATCTGCCAGGTATCATTCAGGGAGCCAAAGATGGCAAGGGTCGGGGTCGGCAAGTTATTGCCGTTGCAAAGACATGTCACTTGATCTTTATCGTTCTCGACGTGAACAAGCCGCTGACGGACAAGCGCATCATCGAGAACGAGTTGGAGGGCTTTGGTATCCGCATTAACAAGAGTCCGCCCAATATCGTGCTGAAGAAAAAAGACAAGGGCGGCATCAACATCACCGCAACTGTACCCCTCACACACATCGACCACGATGAGATCAAGGCCGTGTTGGGCGAGTACCGCATGGCAAACGCCGACATTGCAATCCGATGCGACGCGACTGTGGACGATTTGATTGATGTCATAGAAGCGAAGAGTCGGAGCTATATTCCTGTCATTTACGCGCTCAACAAGATCGACGCCATCACAATTGAGGAGCTGGACCTGCTTTATCGAATCCCGAACGCCTGCCCCATTAGTGCAGAACACGGTTGGAATATCGACGAATTACTCGAGCAGATGTGGGAGAAGCTCAATCTGGTCCGCGTCTACACCAAGCCAAAGGGCAAAATGCCTGATTACTCGGCTCCTGTCGTGCTCCGATCCACGGCTTGTACGGTCGAGGACTTTGTAGGTTGCCCACACACAAACGATACGTCTCGCTAATCGGTCATGCAGTGCAACTCCATCCATAAGACCATTGTCGAGCAATTCCGGGTCGCGATCGTGTATGGCAAGTCTGTCAAACACCAGCCGCAACGCGTAGGCCTGTCCCACGAGCTGGCTGATGAGGATATCCGTGAGTCCTGGCTTTGTTGTTGGCTGGCTGCTCGCACTGACCGAATAACCAGTCACCATTATCAAGAGATAGAAGACGTCAGGGGCTCTGAGTCATGACGGTACATAGTCCGTCGACGCCAACAACGGTACGTGAGTGGTGAAGAGGCTTCAGTGGATGGCTTAGATGTCTCAAGTCCGTATTCAAGCTAGATTTCCCCATAGGATGGTGGTGAGCGAGGCGAAGCTCGATACCGCCCAGCATGCTGGAATGGTCGAGGCGCAGTACGAAAGGCTCGAACAGCATGGGCAAGTCCATTACGGTCGAAACAGCTTATGTACAAAGCGATGGGTGCGATGACTCGTGAGAGGAGGTATAGGCATCTCAACAACGAATAAGAGTCTCCCGAGAGCTAGTCCGTAGTCCACATTGAAAGCCGAGGCGGCGTCGGTATGGCTTGGACCTCGTGGAGCAGGCATCGGGACTTTGTATTATTGGAATGATGTCGCATTGGTTTTGGCATATTTGATTTCGGAAATTCAAGATTACGGCACGGATTCTGGACACTTTGTTCTGATGTTGGCTTGCCCTATTGGTTTGCTACTGATTCCCACAGCGGTCGAGATGGAGCAACGATGCAGGGATTTGGGGCGGTGCTGGCGACTCAGAGGCCTCGCAGTCGTCGGGGCGCTAACTGTCGATGGGCGCCTCTTCGCAGCGTTGCCGAAAGCGTTTCAGCCCTCGATTTCATGGTATAGCAGCGATGGGCGACGCGGCGTCTCCTTTATGCAGCACAGTGCCGATGATGGATGTGGACCGGCTCGCGTACCTGAGTATCGTCGAGCGGCGGGCATGCTCCTGCGGTGCGGTGTGGCGCACGGCAACGGCCAGGACGGCAGCGTGGTGCGTCCGGCCGGTTTGGGCAGAGGCAGATTAGCCGGACCGTGGACGGCGCACTTCACCTGGGGGATTGGGGGATTGGGGGAGCGTCGACGGCGTGCGACGACGGCGAGGGTGCAGACTCCAGACTCCAGAGGGCGCGGTGCCTGGGGCATCCTGGAGCGCTGGGCGTGGTGCCAGGTGCCAGCATCGCGCCTCGAGCTCCCATTTGCCGCCGCGGTCGCGCGTGGAGGGAGAGGCGTCGCATTCACTCACGAGGGTCGAGTGACGAGCCGGCCGCCTCTCAGGCCCAGACGGTGGCAGAGTGGCAGAGTGGCAGAGTGGAGTGGCAGACGGTGGCAGACGGCAGACAGTGGCAGGCGCCCGCAGACACTGGCACTGGCCGACCCCGGCGCAACCTGCCGCCGCTCTAGGGGGCGAGGCTAGGTCCCCGGCGCGCTAAGCCCAAACGCCGCCTCGCGTTGCGGTGTCGCTTGGCTGTCGCCGACCGGGATCCGCCATGGGCATGGGGCAGGACATGGGCATGGGCGTGGCATGGGCGACCAGCGAGCACAGGCCCATCCGCGAGAGCCAGGCAAAAGCTTGGGCACGAAACAAACAGATGCCATGGCCCCTCGCTCTCCCGCAGCTGCAGCGTGCACAAGGGCCCGTACCAGCCTTCCTAGCCTTCCTGGCCTTCCTGGACTTCTCTCAAGTACGCGCTGCAGGCCGCCGCACCAGGCACACTCCGCCCTGCAGCACCCACCATCCAGACATTGGCATACAATACGTATCATAGTCCAGTGCCTCCCTCTTTGCCGCGCCGCCGCAGTGCAGCCTTTGTTACCGTGCTCCATCTGGCCCCATCTGGCCGCGGTCAGCAACATCCTCGTCGTCGACCTTCAGGAACGCTTCTCATGCATGTATGCGCCCGGCCGTCCTGAGGTCACCATCGTCGCCAGGAACAGCAACCCTACGGCGCAGACGCAGACGCAGATGCCCGTCCTGCGAACCCGTCTGTTCAAGTTCTGACACGGGCGCCCGCCTCGTTCGTTTCTTCAATCCATCTGTCCCCCCGCTGCTGCTATGAGCCAGCTGCAGATGGACCACGAGCACCACCACCACCAGCAGGACTCCTTCGAGGACCATTCTGCCTGGGCACAGCCAGGACACCATGATTTCCAGCACCATCAGTCGCCCGTGCAGGACTTCAATGGCTTCAACGCCTATGCCCCGCTGCCTATGGAGCCCATGTATTCGGCAACCATGCATCCGCCTCACCACGCTCCTCGAACCGCACATCCGCAGCTCCAGCCCTTGATTATGCCCCAATGGCCGAGCATGCTGACGAGCCAATCGACCTACGTGCCTCCCATCTTCCCCTCGGCGCCGGTGCCCATCACTCCAGCATCCGCAACGCCAGTGTCAGCAACTTCAACCCACTCGGGACGCACTTCATCTACCCCGCGAAAGACGCTCACAGACCAAGACCGCAGACGCATGTGCCAGTATCATGAGGACCATCCCACCGTCAAGCAGACCGAGATTGGAGGCAAGTCCATATATCACATTGGAGCCACAGTGCAATGACTGACTTGTGCCTAGCCATGTTCGGAGTCGAGCGAAGGTACACTACCAACCTAGACATCTCCCCTGATTAGACTGACCCTGTTTAGTACCGTTTCCAAAGTGCTGCGCCAGAAGGAAAAGTACCTCTACCAGGACGACGGCAGCCGGTCTCCCATTCGCAAGTCCAAAGGCAAGTTCCCGGACATCGAACGAGCACTTGCAAACTGGGCGAGAAACCACCAACGACAAGGCCTTCCACTCACCGACAGCCTCATCCGAGAGAAGGCCCGCTTCTTTGCGACCACCGTCGGTAACAGCGAAAGCCACACCAAAGCGAGCAGCACTAGCTGGCTGGAGAAGTTCAAGCAAAAGAATAATCTCCTGGGTGCCAAATCTAGAAAGAGCTCGATAGCAGAGGAGTCTGAAGGCACCTCGAACCCACCGTCGAACGTGCACACGCCGGGGGCCATTTCACCCACTTCCCAAAGCGGGGTTCCATCGCCTGTCGTTTCAGCCAAACCGAGCAAAGAAGACCTCAAGACCGAGAGCCCAGATATCCCGGATTTTTCAAACCATCGTAGACCGTTCCACTCGCAAAGTAATACGTCACTTTCTAGCGTCTTCACAGACACTGCGCCATCGTCTTTCTCTGCAGGCCCTACCAGCCCGACATCGTTGTCCTCGCCCTTTTTCACCCCAGACTCAGCATGTGGACCGAACCCCTTCATGGGTAGCCAGCAGGCTAGAGGCCAGCCTGGAAGTGGCAACTTCCAGCGACCGCGAAGCCAGACATTTCCCTTACTTGTTGGCGTCGAGCAGTACATGTCCCCGCCAGCATCCTCGGAAGCTCTTACGCCCAAGTACATCAGCGCCACTGCACTCGACTCTCCCATGGATGAGATGCAGCCATCGCTGGCTACAATCGAAGAAGCTATGCAGGTTTCTCCGACCATGGTGACGAGTGCCATGCAGCCACCGCCTGTTCCCAGCACCATGCAACCGTCGAACTTGTCACTCAACACCTCGCTATCAGACAACATGTCACCAGTCTCGCCTTCACATGAAGATGCCGCTCGCGCGCTCGAGCTTGTGTGGACCTTTTTCCAGCAACCGCATGAGGATTTCGTTGTCGAGCCTCAAGAGTTCCTTACCATCGGCAAGCTCATGGAAAAGATCAAGATCAGACGCAGTTCGGAGAACCTGGCGTCCGGGATGCGTCGTGCATCCGAGCCTCAATTCAGCACAGTGGACAAGGTTGAGAGCACAGACATGTTGCACTGATGCAACGACGATAGAATTGGGCGGCGTCTGTCAACATAGGATATTTACACGGCGTGCGGCCCCGACCAACGATGCACAAGGTTCTGGGACGCACGCAGCTACGGCACTTTTCTTTTGCGGCACAGTTTTCGGGTGTTATCACGGAGTACCACGGAAATTGAATTGTATGCTTTGGTTCATATCAGGAACCGACGAAGGAAGAGTTTGGATACCCAAGGCAACCGCAGGTTCAAGGCACGGAATCCAACACTTGGGATTTTCTTATGTCGATCTCATCGAGCGATTCAGCATCAGCATCATTAGCATGGGCATGACTATTTCCGTTTCCACACTCGGCCGAGTATCTCTTTATTTTCTTTTTCTACCTTTGTTCACCTGTCCCTTTTACGACAGACACTTTTTTTCAGCCTATACCCCTCAGCATTTCTCTTCGACAGGCACTCTGTGCGGCATGCTTAAGCAACTGCCGCTGCGAAAAAAAGACTGTAACCGCTCGCGCGGGCCACTATTTGTCATTCTAAATTTACATTTCACATTCATGTTCCCAATTGTATGTTTTTAGTATCTCATTATACGTATGCCAATCTTAGCCTGAGACGTTGGTTTGAGAAGTTCGATGAGGAGTTGCGTATATTCTGGGGGTGTTTTGGGGCGGCGCCCGCTTTGAACGAGGCGCTATATCCTCGTCCATAGCAGCCGTATACTATAACAAGACAACCTTGTTAAAAGCTGCCTCGCTTGGAGCTGGGAACGAACGAACCCCGGTTGTTCCCCTAACGTTTGATGAGCAAATTTTACTTTTTTTCATTGCCAAATCCGTTTGCATTTCAATTCAATAGTCGGTCTCTTCCCGCTTCAGTGATGGTCTCTGGACCTGTGCACATGACGCGGGTTGCGGGGGCGACTTGTTACACAAGCTTGGAAGGCGAGGCGACCGAGCCAACGCGTAACCGACACAACGCATACGTACGCAAGGTGCTGGTGCTGGTGCTGGTGGGTAAAAGGGAGAATCAACTCCAGCTGTGTAGTGCTGCTTCACGATCGAAGACGTGCCATACTATCACGCCATATACAGCGATAATGTACATCGGTTCAGTTCCCATATCTCAAAAGCGTCACAAATGCAGGTCCAAACGTCGCACTCCACATTTTACAAGGTACATGTAGAACCCAACAGCACTCAATCCGAGGCATCCACATGAGCCCCAGTCACCGTCATGCTGACGTCGCCAGCTTGTTTTTCATCGCTGAACGACTATCGTGTACTGTGTCCTTGAACACAGATTTCCTGTAACTTGTTGGATCAACTCGTTTCGTTGTCACTCACACAAAGTACGACGTTTGGGCATCTATCTCTACCTGCCATGCCCCGCTATCTAGCCACAGCTCCATACCGTTAGCCCTCGCTAGCCGGTAGAGCAGTGCTAGGAACAGGATCCGAGGCGCTAGCACCTGAAAAGCCTGCGTATGGAGTATAGTACCGCGAGCAAAGCTACCACAGTGGTACTGTCTCGCGGTAGGGCGGGGCTGCGATATCCGATATCGTCAGGGTTAACTAGCTGAGTCAGTTTGCAGAAAGTGGAGTTCTTTTCGGAGCATAGTTTACGCAGACCCCACAGGCGATAATGATATGGAAAGATTCAGGTACTAGTGCGAAGCAGATACAAGGGTACTAGATGGGCGACAACGACAAAAGAAAGTGTTCCGGATTCCGGGCAGAGTGTAATTTGACGGTCAAGATTTGGAAGAGGGGTCAGGAGAGGATGAAGGATTTCTTGTCTTGGATTCTCACTCTTTTCGGGACATAATGTTCAGGCGTGGCGTGCGGATCTTTGGTGGTGTCTGTGATTCAATGCGCTTACATAAAGACAGAACCCGGTTCCCCGGCCTCTCTCTCTCGCGAGAGCGTTAGACTAGACTAGAGCGAGTCTGCGGAATTCGTGTTTATCGTTTTGTCGCGGAGCTATGAGTGGCTGGTGCGTAATGCCTTTGATGATCTCTGCAGGCGGGGACGATCATCTCCTCATTCAAGCTACCCAAAGGGAAAAACCAAAAAGACGTGATTACAGGATTATTGGCCTCTCGGGCATTTTTTGCCTCTACTGTGGGTATCATGAAGTGGAGATTTGGCCTCGTGGCCGGTATGGAGTCTATGGAGATGGTCATGTTTCAAGACGGGGGGGAATTCTTGTTTGGAGAGGGTGGGAAGTGGATGTCTCGCCTTTGGTAGGGATGGGAAATAGGAAATAACGGAGATGGAGATTTGCGCTTGGAGGGGTCCAGCTAAATCCTCCCCAACTCGGGTGCTTTTACGGCTACGGGTTTTGACCAATCGGATAATCCTAATCCTCCCTATGAAGGCCCGTAGGAAGGATTAGTCGCCGCGGTTTAACCCTTGTAATTAGCGATTTAGTTAGCTTTAGGGGATCGCAAGGGTACAGCAAGGCGCGGAAATTGATGTGCTGGTTTGGGGATGTGTGTGCGGAGCGCCGCCTTGGAGATCGTGCGGGGATTTTCGCATTCGCGCTGGGAACCGGTATCGTTATTATTGGAGATGCGGCGGTGCGGCCGTGGGAGCTTGGATCGTGTTGGTGACGGTGCCTTTGCTTTTTTTTGTGGGGGCATGGTCATGGGCGTTCGGAGGGCTCTAGGCGAACACCTGTTACAGAAGTCTGACGACTCAGCGGTTTCCGCGTCGCGGATACTGCCGAGGAGAGGTAGCCGCGAGGTTGCTGGTGCGGCGTCGCAGAGAGGGTGGACACTGGGGTGATTGAAGGAGGATGTGCCGCGTCATCCTTTTGTGTTGCTCTCTAGTGCTTTGACTCGTTGTAGAGAGTCGTCGACAACGGAAGACTCCATTGCCTAAATTGAATAGGAACCCACTTCAAGGGCCAGATATGGCGGAAACGGTCGAAAGGTTGGACAGTGAGACCCAAGGCGACGCGCATACACCACACTGCACGGGCCCAGAGCAGGTGGCTTGCTTCGTCGCTACAAGGTTCGCGAACCAAATCCAAACCCTATACTTAAGGCTTGTTTCGATGTCTTGTAGAACCACACACTGGGCGAACCGGGCAAGGCTCCCGTCAAAAGTACGAAGCCATGGCTGGAAATCGATAAAACTGATAACGGTTTGGGTTACGCGAGCTTCTGCTACTTTCTTCTGTTGGGAAAAATAAAGTAGAGTTCGACAAATGGACGCTCGGTAAGCAGGAGCTGATGTCGGTGCTCGGTCCGGCCCGCAGCCGATAGACTTTCTGCGTTGCCGTTCGCGGCCGACGCTGCCTTTTCCTCAATGTACTGCTCAATGTACTTTTTGAATGTTTTCGACGCCGAAACCCCGTTCTTCTCATTGAAAACACAAGGGTTCCATCAACGTCGGGGTTCTTCACGACCCGGAATCGGTCGCTTCGGCAGTGTCAGAAGGTCTTCCTGGGAGTCTGGACGACCCTGTGTTCACAATCGGTCCTATATGGTGTTTCCTAGTGCCGGTTACTGGTAACGATTTTATCAGCCAAGGTCGGTAGTTGTCGTACGTGTGCTGTTGTAGCGCAAGCGTTATAAGCTGCGTTACAGGGTTACACCTTGGGGACCCAACGGACGTCGCACTGCATGAGTTGAAGATCACGTGAGTCTTGAGCCCCTCTTCTGGGTTTCACTGCAGGAGTGGCTGGATGGTGGAGGCGCAGGGCTTTTGGATTTGTGTGACAATTGAATGTATACTTGAGGACATTCAAGCTACCATCGAGACGACATGTTCAAAATCGGTAATCGATGGTGTTTGGTACCCAATGAATTGAGTTGGATTATCGGGCAAATTCGCTTGATGGGTGTGGTGTGACAGTGAAGATGCAGACACCCGTTTTAAAACTAACGCCAATGTACCGCTTCCAGCCGTGTGCGGAACACTCTTTGACTGCGGTACTAGTTCTGCCTGCAAGAGTTACGCAGTGCTAGTCTATAGTATCGAACGTGTAGAATTTCCCATCGTGCTCTGATTGGCGCTCAGCGCCAGAATTGACATGCACAGGTTGCACATGTCGCAATTTGTACGCCATCGCACTCGTGCTTGAGCTGCTGTCTAAAAGAGAGGTAGTACTGTCCAGTAGAAGCGTACTGTACACGATCTTACCACCACCCGCGCATGACAACATCCGCCCGACTTCATTTGCAGAATCGCCGCACAACGTTGCCTATCCGAGTCCATGCATTGCAAAACCACACATTTCGCAATTGCGAGTGGAGCGCACGAAACGGGCCGTCCCCGGCTCTGACAGGGCCGTCAGCTCTGCATCGAACGGTGAGGGACCCATCTTACCTTGCATTGGAATTAGACAATTGGGAGGGGTGAAGGATTGCAAACAAGGAGTGTTGTGGCATAGAAGGCATGGGTAGGGACCAGCGCAGGGTAAAGAAACTACGGTACATACGCCCTGTAAGCGACAGATAAGGATAGTCAGAGAGGTACTGTATACGTGACCCTGCGGGATAGAAGGTAAGAAGGGTAATTTAAAGCGTTAAGAAGAACGATCTGACAGGCGGTGAGAGTGTTGGAGGGAGGCCATACCATAATCTCCCCGACATACCTCCCTCTGGCACCATAAGATTCATGCAAATATTCAGTTGTTCTCGACCCGAACAACACTATAACATCTATTTCATGTTACGCACTCCAGCACACTCCACACTGACAGTGGCGCAACACTTGAAAAATGAACTAACATGCACGTAACGCCTCCCGAATCCTGCACGTCCCTTACCTTCAAGCTGACTGCTAAACTGGCGACTGATTATTATCGGAAGCGAGACTCCGCATTTTCGCGACTCGCAAGCGAAACCTTCAAGAACGTCAGCTCGTGTCGAGAACGCTCTCCTAACACCAATGACCTTGACCTCACCGTGTGCGATGAATTGATCTTTTCCGATTAGGCATGTACCAAGTTCTAGTCATGAGGCTGGTTTGATTGATGACAGATGTCTGTTGTAGCGGCGTCGTGGCAATTGTCCCTGCGAATATGCAAGCGCGGCGTAGTTAGGCCCGCTATGATTTTCAGGGGAGCTTCTCTCTTATAGGCAGAAGGGAACATGGCCCGAAGATGCTCATGCTAGACCTCGTCAAAGCAATGCTATCGATAACAGGGTACAGAGCTTGACCCTTGCGACATACGCTCAGGAACAAGTTAGAGGCGCCGCGAGGCATATTAGCTTTCTGTAAGTGTCATTAGAGACTGCCATCAGATATGTACTTTGGGAACTACATTCTAGTCATCTGGCAACATTGGTGCTAAGGCCAACCCAATCTATAACTGTTCAATATGTATTGCCTCGAGAGATAGCTGGCTCAAAGAAGCGGGGTACGTACCTATCACCAATATTTACCCATAAGGCGACCCCCTGTCTTCGCTTCACCGCTTCACCTTCAAACTCTAACACACAATCCCAGCTTGCTAGACTGCCGGTCTACATTCCCGCAGGAAGCGGGATTCGTCCGTTATTTTCGCATGTGAAACATATATGGTACCCCGGCTTCGCTGTGTAATAATGTGGTCTCGGACGTTGGCCTGGTGTCGAGTGTTGCGATTCACATCGCTGGCAGTGCGACTGTTGATCGTTGGACGAAGATACGGGCCGCGGAGACGAGGCTTAGGCTGGCGGGTGTGAACCAGCATGACCGTTGGAAAAGCGGGCGGTGGCAGAGGTCAAAGTATGGAACGCTAATAACGGTTGGCCGACTTTAATTGCACTTTCACTTCCAAGGTTGTTCCAGCTTGACGGCTATCCCCAAAGACGGCTATCCCCAAAGACGGCAATCGCATCTTCTCCTCTTTATCGGTATGCTGTTGTATAGCCCTCGGAGTGGCCCACAGCCAGTCCCGTACTCCCATCCGGTCGGTGACTCGGAAGCCGGAGAACCCATTTGTGACCTTCCAGAGACTTTCCATTTCTGCATCTTTCCATTTGACAGCTGCGCCGGATAGACGAACTCCAGCAATTGATGCAGACCGCATCGCTCCATCTAACTAATTCGTATGCATCGCGTCATACCTCCAAAGCTCCACTTGCTCACCTGAACAGTGAACAGGCCAGTCCCTCCGAGCTAGCCGCATGGGCACTCCAAACCATCCGGAAGAAGTCTGGCGAGGCTCTTAGGAAGCAAGCAAGTGACTTACGGTGCACGGATTGATTTTCCTCCAGCTACAGGTACAGCCGGGGTCGTACGCTCACTCGCCAGTATGAGCTGTTCAGGCCGTCAGGTGCTCAGCACGAGATGCAGTTGGGATCCGAGATGCGTAATGTGTTGTCCATTGCGATTTTTCTATTGGCGATGATCCCTTGTTTCTCGGCTCCCGGCTGGGCGTACCTGCTGAAAACCAAACGCTGTACGCGCAGTAATATGTACAATGTGAGCATGGATGCATCCCGCAGCCGTCCAATGGCGCATGCAGAGACTCAAACTATTGATGCCCCTCGAGATATGCGCACAATAGGGGAAGCGGGAGCCGAGACCTGAAATGCTGAGAGGCCAACGCTCAAGCTGACGAGACTCATACTTGCGATCGAAATGCGATGATAGTCTTCTCGCAGTCTCGAGTATGAAGATCCCTCACGCTAGGTAAGTGCTTTTGACGGTGAGGAGCTTGGGCGCCTGCGTCTGCGGGAAGCTCTGGCCTCACTGCAGCTTAGCGTTGGGGCATGCTCTTCCACAACAGGCGACCCTCCTCTGCAGTTCATCTAGAAAATGCAAAACGCAGTTGTGACATATAACAGGGTATGTATATAGGCAGGCAATAGACCGTTCTGCCGGGGAATAGTCCTGCTGCCGCCCTCAGGGGCTAGCCCAACCGATCCTCCATCAACTCCTGCACCCCTCTCTCCCCCAGCTCCGGGACCAATCGCAATACGATCAACTCCACAATTCCAAAAATAAGGTGTTTGTTCAGATAAGCATCATCGAGGCAGTCTAACGACTCCTCCACTTGCCGTAGCTGCTCAACGTGGCTTGCGCTGGCAAAGAAGACTGCCGCTACTTTAGCTGGTAATAAACTGAGTAGCGTGGCGGCGCATCGGAATTTAATTTGCTTCGCTTCGTCCTCAGAAGGCGGCTGTCGTGGAGGCGCTAACGCGTTGTTAGGAAAAAGAGTTGCACGAAGGGTGCGGAGCACGATGGGGAGAAAGGCGGGGTTCAGGACTCGCATCTGCATCGTGCGGGATAGGAATCTAGAGAAAATGGTTAGCTTGGGCAAAAATTCAGTAAAAGAGTGTCCCGTGATTGGTGCGATATGCTGCAAATGCATGCATACATTCCGATGAGTGGGCAAATCCGCGGCATATGGTCAGACGACGTATGGATTTTGCAAGGATTTTGAAGTTTTTCAGCAGAGCTAAACCAGACAATGATGCCGAGGTGGTCAGATGCGACGTCTCGAGTGCAAGATAGAGGGCGGCTCGGTTGTGGTCGCTAGTGTGCGGTGAGGCGCTGCCGCTGTCGCCTCAGCGTTGGGTATTCGAGGTATGAAAATGGCGCGATCACTCCCCGCGGATGGATCAATCTGACTGTGCAGGTGCTAATTGTTTTGCCCGCCTGGATCGTGACCCACACCCACCCACACATTTACAACAGTGGTCGAATTGGGATTGTTGAGCCGTAGTCATATCCTAGGGCAATATCGTGTAGTGCTAGTGAGTCTTGTTCGGCCACGATAATAGGACGGAAGCGACATCGTATTCTCACCAACAGGGTGCAAATAACGAGGCGCATTGTTTACTGATCCAGGATGCATGGTGTCCAGCGAGTGAGTGTCGCAACTTGGAGAGCGGCCAGTTCCGAGTCAATCGTCCCAGTGGGTAGATCAGCCGGGCGCGTAAGCGCCCCGTAGAAACCAGCGCCGCGATAAGACGAGTCAAGCTCTAAAGTCGCAGGGTTGCGACGCCATGTACAACTAAAGAGATCGACTGGCGATGAGGATAGCTGCGATGTCGGACAACTTCGACGGTCCGACACAATGAAGGTCAGAGTGGAACGAGAAATCGTAAAATCCGCGCCAAGCCCAAGGCCATGGCCACAAGACGCTTCGACTTGACGCTCGGACGTAGGTGCCAGAGCATGCACCGACTGCTGCATACTGACACGGGTGACTGCGTGTGAGGGCTGGCGATCATGAGCATTGGCTGGCGCCAAAGTCAAGTGACCAAAAGCTCATGCGGGGCGTCCTGCAGCCGAAAACGGGATGTCGCACTGACGGGAACCCTTGGAGCCGCTACCCAACCAGAGGACATTGAGGAATAATTTATAACTCACCTGTCCAATACACCATCGGTGTCGCCCACCTTTCCTGGCCCGACCAACGTTCCCCAATGCAGCAGTGAGATGACGCCTGAAAGCCAAGGCATTCGTACACTCAGCCCAACAAATTCTGAAGCGCAGCTCCACAAACTCATGCTTACGATGGGCCGCTTCGTGTCCGCTAAACGCCTCATTTCAGTCGGTTCTGCTTGTAGCAGCTTCGATTGGTATCCCTCTTCGACCGGTGACTGGCATCCAGCTCCTGTAACGGATCTCGATGGTAAAGAAGATGTTGCAACAGCCATAATCGTTGCGCGCATCGCGGTTCCTGCAAGAAAGACGTATTGGATAGTCATCCAGAAGAGGGCGGTAATAGTCATGGGTGTGTTGCTATACCGTCTTATGTTGTTCACTGGGGAATGCGAAGTTCCATTGCTGCTTTGTTGATCGGTCGAAGGGGTGAGCAGTCCATATCGCTGCAGACGGCTCAATGGTGGTTCTGCGTTTGCATCGTTTGATTGGAGACCCTTCTCTTTTCCACCACCAGTCTGGACAACCTCAGCTATTCTCGTGATGCCCTCCCATAGTAGCCACCCTTCGCACGCTTTGCCACTAATACCGTTTCCAAGGATCATCTCCGCGAATATCTCAGACACTAACGAGCGGAGGCATGCATTCTGCAAATCCTCGGTCGGAAGAAGCACAACCAACACTCCCTGAACGAGCAGCTGGCGCCACGCGGACTCGCTCTCCCGCTGCTCGACTACACTGGACGGCATTGTGTCCGTCGGAACCGGTGTAAGCGCAGGATGTGGACGGAGCGTGTGATAAACCACACGAGGATCTGAAACGAGCGAATGCTCATAAGAGGCCTGCTGCTTTGCGAGGCGGAATGCTATGAAGTGCCATTAGAATGATGGTGTGCTTCTCATTAAGATGAAGAACCTACTGCTAAGATGTCCTTCAACAAGCTCAGGAATCTCATCGAGTAGGAGTGCCTCCAGATCAATCTTTCGCAGTCGCTGTTCCAAACCCCTTGTGCAATGCGCGATAATCTGGATGACTTCGTTGACGAAGACATGGTCAGGAGTAATTTTCGAGTACCACGTCTGTACAAACTCTTTGATGATGACGGCAATGAGCGCATATAGCTGAAGATCAATCTCATTAGAGCTGGTCAGAGGAGGGAGCACATCCTCGATAGGACGGGGGGTATTGCGTCCTTTCTCGCCGTTCCCAAGGAGTACATCGTGTGAACATAGAATCCGCCTAACGAATGCTGCAGTGGCTCTATCAGATGCGGTATCAGTTTGACGCGCCGCCGCACCGGCGCGAGCCTGATCAGACGGTTTTGCCTCTGCGGTCCCAGTGTCTGATGTATGTAAAGCTGGTGGCTCTCCTTGATAGAGAACCCCCTCCCGGAATGCCGTTTCAGTCATCGCCGGTCAATTTTCATCGTTGCAGCCGCTATCATCGGAACAATATAATGATATACCTGTGTAAACTGTCGATTCAATGCCGAGGTCGTGAGTAGAAGCGGGTGTGGTTGTCAAGCGGACCAGAGTTGATTAAGATGAGGCTGTGGTGACGTTGCGGGGATGGAAAAACCTGATCTCCGGTCTTGGCAGTCACGTCTCCACACGAAAGGCATCGAACTTCCGATCTCGCCAGACTAAAACACGACTCTGACCACCACTGCACAACCGAAGTTGCACAATGGCACCGCAGGCTTCAAGTATGTGTATATGATATGCTCGATTTGTGACCAGAACTGATTTTATAACAGCCCCGATCGCCAGTGTCGAAACACAACTCAAAAACATTGTGCAAGGTCTGTACAACCTAATGGTCCAGTCCTATGACCACCGCGGTGAGCCGACTCAAAATGCTATCAAAGCTGAAATGTACGTCACGTTCAATGTTCAATATGTAAGAGTGTGATGGGGAGGCTGACAGATGTTTCAGGCAATCGCTTGTGCAGAACATGGTCAAGCTATCACAAAGCGCTCCCTCGGTGAACATTGACATCCCTCCCGAGGTGACGTCCTATGTGGAAGGGTCACGAAACCCGGACATCTTCACTCGAGAGTTTGTCGAGACCGTACAACGCATGAACCAGATGCTAAAAGGACGTACTGAGGCCTACCGCTTGCTCCAGGAGACGCTCGCGAGGGATCTCATTGACGGCATCCCCGACCTGAAGGACGATATCACCATGACAGTTGAAGCGACGGGAGGCAAAGTGCCTCCACCAAGAGCTGCCATCACATGAAGAGAGAAGGGGAGGCTTTGGAGAGCGACTGTGACGACTCGCATTGAGCGTGAGCCCCGCATCATACGACTCGTACCATTTGCCGCACTATGGCTCCTTCCTTGTCCCAAGTTGATGTCAGCGATGAGCTTTCCGCTTCGGCCTCTTCCACTGCAGCTGGTTCGCGAACATGTCGCTCTGTTCCCGAATAGTCACGCCATCTCGTCTCGAGATCATCTTGTAGGGTTTAAATCTCTCGGCACAGGCACAGATACCGTTAAAACGTGGGGAAGCATGTCGGCCTATCAACCTAGCATGAGGCGAGGATATCGTGGTCTCGGAGTCTTTACGGCTCATCATGATATGCAGGGCAGACCTCGGCTCGCCTTCCCATGTATTTCTCACAGAATCTACTCTTATAGCGGCGGATGAATACTGCAACAAACATGTATTGCTTGTTTGTCGGACATTTGCTTGCAACATGGTGATCCCCGTTTCATATTGAGATCGCGACAGGGATCTATGGTCATTTGGTGGTCTTTGGCCAACACGGATAACGATAGCAAAGTATAAATCGTCAATATTACCGCTTGTGGGCATGTATTTCGGCATCGATGACCCTGCTTTAGCCAGACAAGCAGCCCTTTAGTAGACGTCTAGACCGTTTCACGAAGTCGCCTCTACTACAGCCATCAGCTGAACTGCTCGCCAACATTATCGGCTCCTTCCGCCTTAGCCATTTTCAGACCCTCTGCCAAGTACCTTCGGTCCAGGCATGCCGCACTTCCTCAAGCTCTCAACATCGAGCCGGATGCTTGCAGATCGAACCTAAGCTTGGTTCTTACGGAAGTGAGCCGGTGCCCGACGCATTCAAACCATTATTGAAACACTTGCTTGAAGGAATTGCTTACTTTTTTTAACGGCGGGGCCCGTCCCGTAAGCCGTTGGCTCTGCATCATTGGAGCTACCTTATGAAGTAGATTGCATACCACGGTAATGGCTAGTATACCTCTTATTTTGGAGAAGGTGACATCGGGTGTCAGAAGCCTAGCCTTCTTTTTTATTTTCCGCCGAAATAGTTGCAAACGCTCGCAGGGCAGAATGCAACTTCTGTACCTAGCGACCTAGAGCTGTATATCCATGTCCCAATCTACGAAGATCTCGACCTTTTTCAACGTCTCACTATTGCTTCCCTAGCCCCCCCGCGTGGGCCTTGTTAGATGACTTTACATTATTACAAGGATAGGTGGCGCATGGCATAGGCATCTGAACTTCGTCTCAAAACAGCTAATACATTGATGATACAGCGACAGCTACCATTATAGATGCGTTTATATAATTGTGGTTAAAGACAGTCTGGGGAGTCCCTGCGGAATACTGCTTACTCTTATAGTTATTTATGTATGTACATCAACTTCGGATGCTTTCATCGCCCGCGCCGACTCGTTGCTTTTCCTCAACAAGAAATTTGCCATCGCTCCACTTTCCCAATGTCTTCAAGCTGCGTTTTCTCTTCTCAACGTCCGATTAAACAGTGGGACTAGATGGGCACGGAAAAGCATCCTATTGTACAAAGGCATGGCACGACTCTTCATTACCGAGCAAACAAGCTCTTGGTCCTATCGCTCAGACTATCATCTTTTTAGGATAGTTAACCTTAATTGAACGTTATATAGGCCCATTTTGGCACCTGAAGCACAAGGCGACGCTTTCCCGATTCCTATTCCTATTTGTGTCTGTTAGACGCGTGCATGGTGGGGGAGTAAGATGAAAGGGTGTAGCTACGGTGATAATAGAGTTTGTGAAGGAGGGGTTCTTTGAAGCGTGCGTGGGGTGGATTGGATGGCGAGGAGACTAGTGAGTGGCTGATCGTTCATACAATGCATGCTAACGGATCGCCGAACATGACACGTTATCCGAAGACTTCGCAGGCATTGCGAAGATCCAGCCGGCTCAATCAAGCCGTGTTGTACGGAATAAGGTGTGAAGGCCTCCGATGATTACCCACATTGACAATTTCAGTGATATCTGCAGGGGAAATACACAGAGCAAATTTTGAGTCGAATTGGGGTTCAAGGGCCGAGACCCCGGCGCGAGTTGATGCACGTTTTTCATCCGTTCTTTCCATGGTCGGCGACCAAAGGGCATTGTGGGGAATCTTCACAAGGGATACCCTTGTTCTTTTAAGTTTGTTGATGCGAAAGCGAAGCTGATGGGATCTTGATGCGTGCGTACACTGGGATAGAACTAAGTAAATGGGGCGTGGTCGCTTTATAGACGAAACAAAATGCGGCTATTGATAGAAGTCTATTGAGAAATGATGATTCCGGTTTTGGATCGTAGAAGCGGTCCTCCAGCTGGCTCTTCATCAAGAATTGCTCGAGAGTTTCTTTCTGCGAGACCATGTCAAGACCCTACAGTTCCTGATTAGATTCCCATTTAGATTCCCACATATTTACGTGTGCAGCAAGCAGCACAGGTGACGTCGAAGTACTGTAGCACAGGTAGTTGTGGAATCTGAAGAAGTCTTTGCATGATTTAAGGAAGAAAACTATCAAGATAGAAGTTGTGGCCATTACGACTTGAACAACTTCGGTAGAAGACCCAGAGTGGGCCATAATTATGGCGTTTGACCATAATGTATATCCATCCACACGCCCAAGATACTTTTGCACTTGAAATACTTCCATCAAATCTATAGTCACGATTAACTCTTTAAGATGTATCATGTACGTCTTCTTTCTGCACTCCGTAAGCAGTAATATAAAAAGCCATGCTATACATCTCTCTCCATTAAAAGTTATCGTTTGGCAGAGCTTATGCTTAACACTTCACCATATCTACTTCTAAACTCGTAACCTAACATCACTTAATTCGTGAAATCTTCTAGCCTTTGATATTCCTATTGACATATACAATAGTGACAAGAACGGTTACGAGCAGTACTAAATTAAACCCACATACTTCAAGTCATGGTGTACATACGTGATATATCTCGCCCTGACAGAAACAGTGTGACAAAATGCTCTATACCATTCTCCGTCACAGCTATTTTTTACCATGTCCTCAAGACCATTTTTCCGGACCTGAGAATCACACTAGTGCCCAAGTCTATACACTCAAATCAATTAATCAAAGTATCCACACCAAGGTATTCCCCACGATGAGTGCCTATACCAGTCGACGTCCTAGTCCCACCCTAATATCTACACACCGACACCACTATCATAAATACTTTGTGCCAGTTGACGCATCGTTCAAATTTCTATATTCTTCGCACTAATCCGCAATTGATGAATTTGCCAGGGGTACCCGAATCAGTATAAGAGTAAGGCCATAGAGGGAGTTTAAGATTAGATGAAGAACAACAGTACTGGATTCAGTGCCTGACGAGACGAATCGCTGCTCGCTAAGACTGGCCTTGCAGACGCTGACAATATATATACTGCTATGGGAAGGGAGCAGTTCACATGACTTCACCTTCCTCATGGGCGAGTCCCATCGAGGTCCTGACAATCAGTGACTCGAACCCCCCTTCATTAATAACTCAATCCCCCAACACTACTACAGTTTCTCTACAACACGGAGGCACAGTGAATCAGCATCAACAACTCTACAGATTCACATCCCGCAAACGTATATCCCCATATGCAAGTCCAAGCCTCCCACTTTTTTCCGATACACAAACGTCCACAACAAAAGCAACGTACAAAAGTCCCCTGTTCTCGTTCCCAAAAGCACCCCCACCACACTCACTACTTCATATCAAAAAATCAGTGGAGGAGTCCACCCGAGACATGTGGTTCCTCCTACCCACCTCCCCCAAACAACCTTCCCCCCAACAATCTCGCACCACCTCCCCTCCACCAACCCTCCACTTCGACGACACCGCACCCTGCCTCACCGAACGCCCGCACATCGACACCGTCATCTTCCCTCCCTGTTGGGACACCTACGTCCACACCGAGACAAACGGGACTTTCCTGTCCCAGATACAGCACACTTTACGTCTTCCCACGCGGTCCGCTCGAGCATTTGTGCATACTACTCGCGCCGGCCGCGAGCCCTTAGATGTCGCGGGACTTGTGGCTTGTGCGTGGGCTTGGGGGTTCGAGTTTGGGGATAAGGTAGGTTTGCGGGTGGTGCATTCGATGGATGGCCGGGATGGGGTGGCGATGACGAATGCGGTTGTAGCCGCTGTTATGGATCCGAGGAGGTTGGTTTCTGGCGCGGAGAGTGTATGGTAAGTCCTCCTTCCTCGTCATGCGTTGTTCCCTCCCTCATGGCTCTTAGCATCGAGGACCCTATATCCAGACTACCTTGGTAGGCGAGAAACAGGTGGAACGTTAACATCTTAGATCCAGGACGCTCTTCTCACCGCCCCGCCAACAACAGCAAGATCCTCAAACTCGGAGGCACACTACCACCGATGCGCTCAGTTATACTTCACACTCTTCACGAGCGCCTCGCCCGTGCCAAACGGAATCCTAGAATGGCATCGCTTTCAAACTTCCTAGGATGATGTGCAGAGGCATCATCGGCTTCAATTAGAGGGCACGTCGGCCAAAATAACAGGATCTCATCTTTACTTCCGGACTGCGGCGTCTGACGTTGGGCTATGTGTTGCGTACGACGCTTATTTGCGCGCCTGATCGCGAGCTTGAAGATGGGATGTTCAAGCTTGAGTTCGGCGAGGCTGGGAAGTAGAATTCGTTATGCTTACAGACAAAATTGCTGTTTCCGACAGCTAGGGTGAAGACGAGCATTGTGGACGCTTGAAGGAGGACGGATTTGGGGAGAGGATGATTGAAAGTTTGGAGTTTGATGAATGAAACATTAAATGAGGCGGAAAAGTTTGGAGCTCTCGGCGTTGGTAAGAAGTGCTCGAGTGGGTTAAACGTGGCTTGCGTACCGTTTTGTTTTTATTACTCATCTAGAGGTGAAATTTGTAGCCCTAGCTAGCTGTTACTCTACGTTAACAACATTTACACACCGAAAAGTCAGTCAAGATGCACGTAAGACTTGCCTGATGCACTGGTGCTTGCACAGATATTGGTCTTTCATATATATTCTAATCGTCACAGTTTACAAAAACTGGCCAGTGAAGTCCACATACAACCCTCTTCGTCGCCATGTAGCCAAACGCCTTTTGTAAATGCTGACGAAGCCCATCCCCAACCATGCGGTACACAAAAATCCCAGCATTACTTGTCAAACACCGGGATATCCAATGTTATCTCTACTGTCATCAATAACGCGGCCGTATCTGCGAGTCATTAGTTGAGTCCTCAAGTTGGACGATCGACTTACTCAAGTAGCAGCCTAAAAAGCCAAGCTTCGAAGTCTACATTCCTCAGCACCTTCCCCGCCCAGTCTCTACTTCTCTCGGCAATCTCCCGTGCCTTTCTCTCTCCCTCACTATCACCGTTGCCTCCTTTGTTGTCACCCTTCTTCCCTTTCGCACCCGTCTTCTTCGGAGGCTCACTTCCGGAGAACCAATGCACAAGGTCAAGATGCTCATCCCCGATGAGACTGAAAGGGATGTAGTGCACCCAAGGTCTCAACCACTCTTGATGCCATTCTCTGAAGATCGCCATCTTGTACACCAAGCTCCTACTCTTCATGAAACTGTAGAATCGCCCCGAGAAAGCGTTGCCGTCCATATCCAACAGGTGCTTATAGTACCATGCGTCCTGGCCATCAACGCGCTCAGTCACCTTGAAGAACTCGTTCTGTGCATCGCAATCGCCGGGATCACATTGCCCGATGTGACTAAACTTGACGTCGACGAGTGGATCGTAATCGCGACGTTCGACGGTCTCAAGTGTAAATGCTGGATTAGGGGATGTATCGACCGGACTAGAGGATTTCGAAAGGACGATGAGAGATGCCTTGTCAGGGGCGTTCAGACGGCGGACGACGCGTTGACGATGCTGGCGTCTCCAGCCTCCATTGCGACTAAATCCACCCGTGGTAGAGCCGCGCCAATAGAGACTGTTTGTCTTGTTCTCCCAAGTCGTATCGCGATCGTCACTGTATCCCACCTTACCGAACCAGTACCACGGGCTCGGAAACAGAATGTCCTGAAAGGTTGAGATCTTGGATTGTGAGAAGACGGGGGTAAGCTCGTGAATGATGTTGAAAGCGTTGGGTCTTTCGAAAAAGCCAAAGGTTGATGAGAGGGAAGGGGAGTTGCAGATGTCAGAGAAAGCGGTCTGATTGTAGACATAACCAAGAGGGCTCGCGGCATATGAGGTCAAGTTGTCTGGGACTTGATCCTCAAATTGCTGCGCTTGGGTATCGGCAGGACATGACAACCGGGCATGAGTCCAAGTCTGCTGGTGAGCAAACCGATTGAAGCGTGTATTGGGGCTTTCGTCAAAGCGCTTGCCGTCGTTCATGTCCGCTGGTCGTGAAGAGAACGAGTTCCTAGGTGACCTGTTCTTGCCAACAGCGGGCAATACTTCGTCTCGAGCTTTAGCTACCATCGCTGATAACAAATCATTTGGAACGACGACTCGGGGTTCATCGTGGATATTGAAGCCTAGGTCCATATCAGGGAGATACTTGATGAAGCTATCCAACATCTTTGTCGTTGCCTGCTGTTGCCAATCGGGACCTCCCTCGATCTTTACTACTGCACCATCTCGGATCATCATTCCCATCAACGCACTATCCTCGTGCCCGAGCGCATATTTTATCCGCGCTCGGATTGTGGAGGGTTTCAGAGCCCAGTATGGAAGCAAGGCTTGGGTGATGGTGTCAAACTCGTCGATGAGCACAACCTCGTTACGAGTAGCGAATTCATACCACTTGTCGAAATGGGGTGGAGGTGCAATACCATTCCGGAGGCGATAGTTCTGAACAGCTTCGCCCAAAGATTTGGATTGTGTTTTGATCAATGTTTCAAAATTTTTCTCCGCCGTCCTGATCATCTGAGAAGCGGGGTGTCCGTTCTTCAGGTCCATGGTAATCGGATCAAGAGGCGCCTTTGGATGACTCGTTTGGAGTCTAGGAGTTCCTTGATTACTGCTCAAGAGCAAAGAGTTGGAGGGTCCAGAAACATTTCGGAGAAGGGCAAAGCATATAGAAAAAGCCGTAATTCCGAAAATCATACGCCTGAAGCGTAATGAAGAGCGGATATCGACAAGAGAAGACGAAGTATTAGACAAAAGAAGAAGAGAAGACGCGGAGTATATGACGGTGAACCATATGCCCGGCAACGAAGGTGCTAGGCGCAGCCTAGCACATATGCAAGCAAAGACAGTTAAAAAAGAGGTGTGCAGGGGACCTTGCTGGCTAACCTGTGGGGCAGGAGTCAGTCAATGGTCCTCACATGGCGAAAGATTGATTTAGGGATACAGGAACAGTTTGAAGGCAAGCACTTACCAAGACGAAAGTCAGTACATGAACAATAGCATTGACGCAGATCATCCAGAGAACCTGCTGTATCGTCCGGTGGTAGTGAAGCACCTTCCACCCACCAGGGCTCCAAGGAAGCTCCCGCAGCACCGATTGCCAGGAGATAGCGTAGCGCGTGATACGTGGCTCCATGAGCCACGAAGCCACCCCACAGACCACAACCATGACTCCTGCGACGTCTCTTAGCACAGCGAATTTTTGCTCCCTTTGGGCTCCCGTAGTGGTCGGAGATCGAGGTGTACTCTTCCCGGATGCGGGGCCACTCTTGCCGAGTAAAGCATCATCTCTGCAGAATTTCAAGATGCTGCTAAGGAGGGCGAGGCCGGTCGCAGCGAAGATGATGCTGCTTATGCCGAGAGCGGTTGTAGCAGACGTGTTAAAGCGCGTCGATAACACGACACTCGCGGAAGCTATTGTGGTACCTATAAGCCAGAAAGAGCGGGTAGGTGTCCTCCCTTCTGGACCAGGGGTATCGCTGGGGGACTCGGTCGTGGTAGCGCGCGTGGGTAGTACGGCGTATTTACTCAACAACTCGTTCTCTGAGAGGAGAGTGACCAGTAAGGGAAGAAGGCCCTAAATCCAATTAGCCACCTCTGTCTTATTTCTGACCCATATAGCTACTATAATACCTTTGTCGACCATATGCCCTCGCGATCGCAAGCAGCGCTGTCACATATCTGCGACAAGGCCAGAAAGCCACCCGTCAACCACGCAGCCCTCCTCTTTCCCTCATTGCTGACCTTGAGTCCTGCCCAAAACAACGCAGGTATGCAGGCAATCGCCCACGAGACGGAAGCGACAAGAAGCTGGTGCTGGTCGGGGGCGTAGGCCTGAGCTATCGCGGCAGAGCCGGCGTAGAGTAGCGGAACGAGGAGGCTGTGGTTTTTGCGCGCATTTTCCACGATCCTCGCAGCGATCGCGTGCATTGGAGCAGGGGTTAGCGGACGTCTGCGGGCATCGGAGAGAGTGAGTGAAGTGTCGAGTCTTCTTTTTGGACGAGAATGAGGTCAGTCGCGTTCTCAGAGACAGGCGAGAGCGAGCGCGCCGGCATGGCACGTGCCAGCAATAACCAAGTGCTCACGTGATCTCCACCTTCCCGCCGTCCACATGAAATTCCCCCTACCGAACTGCACTGCTCTCTTTCTCATCTGCTACCTACCCTTTCTTTTCGTCCAAGAGCATCTCTAGATATCTAAAAGAAATATTTGGCACTGTAATTCGTCTCAATGCCTTGGCCTCTCACTTTCTGCACCAAGGTCTATATCTAAATTGTCCGTACAAAGTCTGTGAAAATCGACTTTCAGTACCTCCTATGTTACTTTATCCACAGCCCATAGATTTTGATCCTATCTTTCACTCGCTAGCGTTATATTGCGCCTGCCTCAGCCCTCGAAACTCTGTTTCCATCTCTCCATCTCCTTTCTATCCCAGGAAATCAAGCCCTCGCCCAGATTCGAATACAGCGATGACGCATACAACTGTTACTAACGAGGCACGGCTCTTCAAACCGGTAGATCATGCTAATCTCTATCTTCACTTGGTATCTTTCTCTTGCCCGTAACGGCGTTTTTAGATGCCATGTTTTGAAAGAACTTTAACTATTTAGAGTCCTCCTAGAGTTTTTCTCAGCATGCATGCAACATACCGCAACATGCTGCGTCAATAACCAATCTCAATAGTTCCAATCTTTCCCTGCCGTATCCTCCTTTGGCATCAGGGGTTTTGATTAGTATGAGAAATTTTCTCGACCAAGCATGATGAATCTCCATGAATACAGCAAGAAAGCCGAGAAACATTTCGTCTTCCCCCCCCCGGAGCCCAAACTTCACAGAGATCACAGTCCTAAAATAAGCACAGCCCAATTAATGAACTTCATGATGCATTCATTGGCCATTCAGCACCCGAGCGAGCTACCTCATCTGGAGCCCACTCTTCCTTATTCCCTACCACCACTTCATTCTACCCTCATCGCCCCGATCCATCCATGCATTTGCTACCCAGCTGCCCATATCCCTAGCAAATTGGACCCAGACCACAACCCACAACATGCCATGCAAAGAACCCGGTCCGAGGAGCGAACAATCCCAACCGTATCAATCAAGAGAGGCATCAAAAGGGTGCACTATACCCAACCGATCAGACCCAAAACCCCCATGAAAATGCAGGAACAGTAGAAAATCGAAATCCACATCCGTTGATACCGGC
Source organism: Byssothecium circinans (assembly GCA_010015675.1). NCBI lineage: Eukaryota > Fungi > Ascomycota > Dothideomycetes > Pleosporales > Massarinaceae > Byssothecium > Byssothecium circinans. Next base: position 624,243 of record ML976987.1, read on the forward strand.
CTCCCTCTTCTTTCAAACCCCTGGTCTCCAAACAACACTGCATACTACCTGAACCCCCAAGCTGGGAACACGCCGCCTCTCGCACTGTCCAGCTTCAAACATTGATAGGGACTGCTCTGCGGATCATAATACAGACCCTCCAGCTTCCCATCACTTCGTCGCAAACACACGTAGTAGAATCCACTTATGGTAAGTCCGCAACCCGAGTCGTCGAAAGTTCCATGCTCGGCATCGCCGCCGCTGTTCCCCCAATAATGACTCGAGGCGTTCGCAGTATTACCGCGGCTGATGTCGTGGAAGGAAGTTGGCGGCGTAGACACAGCGGGCGCAGCCGTCGAAGGAGGTTGATGAGGGTCAGAAGTTGAGTGGTTGAGGGACTTGACGAAACATCGTTCTTTCCAGCGCATAAGAATCCACTCTTTCGATAAGACGTCATTGAACCAGCGGCGACTCATCAGGTTGCGGACCATTTCTTCGTCGGTAAACATCTGGAAAGGGGGGAGTTTGCGCCAGTATGTGGCATCGTTGCTCGCGCTCGATTTGAACGATTCGGTGAGAAGCGTATGAGTGTTGAAGTCGAGGATTTCGCCTTCAAGATATGTTGTAATTGATGAAGTCCGCGTAAATTGTGGAGTGCCGTCAATGACACCGCTGAGGAGAGACTGGTGTTGGTGAGGATGAGATGGGACGTTGTACGCTTCCATGGTTGCGGAGAGCGACATTCGATCATAGTCAACAGAATGTATGGTCACTTTGACTGGCCACCGGTCCTGCTGGGGTGTATGTGAAGTCACCACGTCCGGTGACGCTGCCTGGGTACTTCGACTTCTAGTAGAAGAATAGGTGTGACTCAGCCAAGGCCGACTGGGAGGATCGAACAGGTTGGAAGAAGTCAAGGGTTCGTTATTGCGGAAGCGATATAATGTGGTACTCATTCCTGAAGCGGCGGTAGTAACGGTGGAGGTGATTGAAGTTGCGTGCCTATATTTAAAGATGCGAAGTCAGCAAAGCTCATCCTACGGCGACAGACGTCGACATCCGGATTACGTACTGGCAACCTGATAGCACTGCGCCGGGGGCTAGCCATGAGCTCTCTGCCGGCGGGGGTATCGTGAATGAGTCTACTATAAAATCCTGGTGGTCGTCACATAGGTAGTGCTTTGTCAGAACCCCAGCCTCCAGCGCATAGTTCAGGCTGTCATCCAGGCTGTTTGAGTTGCGTATCCGCGACAGGTACTTTATCGTTCGTTCCAGCATGGGAGATACCGTGGGTAGCGTAATCGACGCGCGATCGAGATAGCTACGGCGGTATGAATCGACCCTTGCGAGCATATCACGGTCTCTGGCATGATCGCGAGCCTGCTCCAACGAGGTCCGCCGTTCAGCCAAGCGCTGCATAGCCGCAGCCTGGCGACTCGAGGCTGACTGACTGTATTGGTCGTTCCAGTCACTGCTACTATGAGGCGACCTGCTCGCAGAATCTCTGTCAGCATTCGAGCGCTGGGTAGAGTCTCGGGTGCGGGCAGAGAAGCGCGGGTGTCTCCGCACTGACTGCAGGATAGCCGCAGACCTCAGAGAGCTGTCGGTCGACTGCGACGGCTGGTTGGAGCTCAGCAGGCGCGACACAATGGCCCGCGAGCGCTCCCTCTCCGAGTCGAGCTGGGAGCGTCCCAGCACACGCAGGATCTCGGGGTGGGTGTTTGGCTGTTCGCGACGCAGTTCGGCGAGGATCCGGTCGAGCTCGTTCTCGTCGTCGGCCTCGTTCGCGGGCGACCAGTCGTAGAGATGGTTCTGGTTGGGGACGCGATCGCCGTATGCAGCGCGCGTGTGCGTGTCGTCGTGGAGGCGGCCGAGACGATTCATCACCCGTCGCAGACGCTCGCTCCTATCTCGGTGCTCCAGCTCGCTGCGCTCCCGCTCCAGGTCCCGCAGGCGCTCGCGCGAACGGGTCAACCGCCACTGGTCGTGGTCCTGGGCAGCGCGCAGATATCGCAGGCCGCGCTCGTCGCCGTCGGCCTCGGCTTCGGCGGGCGTGGTGAGCGTCGTGGCGAGGTTGTACACTTCCTGGGTGATGGGGCTCTCCAGCGCCTCCGAGAGGGCCGAGATGTATGACGGCGGCGTGTGGGCTCCCTCTCGGTCGTGTTCGCGCTCTCGGTCGTGTTCGCGCTCTCGGTCTCGTTCGTCCTTTGCATTCACATTCACAGTCAGCATGTATGCGCGTTCATGCGTTGGGCATTCAGCATCCAGCATCCACGGGTAGAGGGACACCGAGGCACGTACAGCGGACACACTGGGGTTGCGCGAGTTGGCAGGCGGCATAGCGGGGCACACGGAGAGAAGGTGTGCTATCTCTTGCAGGCAGGCGCGATGGTCATTATGGAAGGGCCGATGCGGGAGGAGGAAGAGGAAGTTGCGGTGCGGGCGGTGCGGGCGGTGCGGTGCTGTGCGGTGGTGACGATGACTTGGAGACCGGTCGGGTCAGGTCAGGCTGGCTGAAGCGGCAAACACAAAGAGCCGGCCGGTCTGAGGCAGAGCGAGCATGAAACAGTCACTCGGCCATCGCCAGCCTCGTCAAAACGTGTTGAACGTCGCAGCAATAGTCACCAGCGTCTACAGATTCCTCTCTTCCACGCGCCTTCCCCAGACGTTCCAAGCACCGTTCCGACAGTCTGGTGTGCGATCCGCCGAGCCGCCGAGGGCACATGGCCGATTCAGTCGTCATCTACATATACCACATCTGAACAGTGCATGCGCGACTATGTGCCAATATGGGAACAAGCGTTCAGATCAGGTTCGTTTTTTATTAGGTTATCTGATATAGAGAAGCAAGCTTCTGCCAGCATCCGATTCACTCAGCCAGTGAGTGCTTCTTCCAAGACGCCGTCTTGAAGAGTAGGAGATGAGCCTACAGTCCCTGGCTGCCGGCTTCCGAGTCGACAGAGGAGCAAAGCGCCCGCGTGCATCAGGCAGCGTATGTTCCGCAAGCAGAAGACCACATGCCGAGAGCCAGGCCGCCGCTGGGGCGTGATTCCTGTCTCGACGCGCAACCCCCGCCCCTCCGCCGACCCATCCGCCCTCCGCGCAGGGACGAGCTATTACAGCGGCATGCCAGATGCGTGTTCAACTTTTGTCGCCGTCGCCCAGCAAATCCGGCTGGCACTCAATGCCAGTCTGAGCCAACGAGAACGTAACTGCGTCCAATCATGAGTGGCATGCCATGCTCAATCAAGAGAGAGCAGCCGTCCAGTACGACATTAAACAAAAACCGTCCGAGTGTGCCTGCCTCGTAGCCGTGAGGCTGGGATCCGTCTTTAAAATGCCCGACATGCAAACCTCCCAGAGATGCAACCCAAAGAGAGAAAGGACCTGGTCCGGCCGCTGGATGCTACAAAGGAAATAGAAAATCAGACGCTCGCTAAATAAACAGACAGAGAAATAGGATATCAAGGAAACGTTGTACGTGCGAAGAGAAATGGAACCAGAGAAAAATCGCTAAAGTCGATAAAACGCCGTCCCATGCTTGCTAGATGTGTTGTTACATCACGTTCGTATATCGTCTCGTGTCGGGCGTCGCAAGGCTGTGCGCATCAACCAAAGGTGCGAAAGGAAGTCTGGGGGACTGGCCAGGTCCGCGCTTCCAGGCAGTGACAGAGACAGACGACAGTACCACAGTTTTGATACAACGCGCTTACGTGAATGCTGCGTACTGTGGTGCAAATCCAGAGTCCCATCCGAATCCGCTATTGTATCCGCTGTGCACGGCGCTTGACCCGCATTGCTGGGCTAGCACGCTGGGCAGCGGAAGAGCAGGTATCGGCGCGGTGGCCTGGGGCGGGCTGTAGTACTGGCTCGTGGTGTGGTATGGTTGGCTGAAGGAGGGTGTCGGCGACGGCAGTTGCACGGCATCCAAGCCCATTGTACTCCAGAACGATGGTTGCGTTTCACCGCAGGTAGCAATGGTCGGGCTGGGGGTTGAAGTCATCGTTGTCCAAGACTCGACAGGCGCCGGCTGTGATTGCAGGACATGTCCTGACGACCACCAGCCGGAAGAGCCCGGTGAGCTAGGCAGGAGCGGAGCTGGCCGGACAACGTCGACAATCCTCGGAGGAGGAGGAAGAAGCGGGTGGAACAGTCCCATGATAGCGCTTTTGACGTCCTCACCTCGTCCCTCAAGTAGTTCTCCGGCGCCTTCCTCCTCCATTCCTTCCAACGCATGAGCACCAGTCCGGAAGACGTAGCGGTTGACAGCCTGCACGAATTGATCCTGGAGCTTCTTGAGCTGCGCGTCCTTCTCGGGCCAGTCCCAGGTGGTCGCGGCCACGTCAACCGAATAGATATCCTTGTGGTACTCGGTAAGCGCTTCGATGGTTTCGGTCGTGAGTTTGAATGCAACCTCATGTTGTGAAACCATGTCGACGTGTACAACGTATGCCTCGATGTGGATGACCTGGTAGTTGAAGATGGCCTCGACAAGCGGGTTGGAGTCCCTGCGCAATTCCGAATCCGGAGCCTTTGGGACCATTATCGAGCATAGCGACCAGATGGCATTGGGCCCTGACAGCGTTTCCGTGAGACACCGCGTGTGTTGTTGGACACTGTTGAGGGGGCGTTTGACTCGGTTTATCCTCTTCAAGGTCTGGGTTAACCAGGGCTCTGCTTTGGAAGCAAGAACGACGTTGACGGTGGACCTAGGCGCAAATGCAGCGGCCGAAGCTGGCAGTAGTTGGATCGGCATTGTGACTGATGGTGTGTGGGAGACGGAGCGATATTATATGGGACGGTGGTATCAAGCTAACGAAAGAACAAAGGAGAATTTAAAAAGATGTGTCTCAGGCTGAATTACGTAGTGAAGGGATCGCCTTGTTTGAGAGGGAGACAGGAAAGGGACGGGCGAATGAGAGGAGGGGAAGGCGAGGTGAGAGGTGGAGGGTAGGGAAGACTAGCGATGGTGGGTGGCATCTCTCTTAAGAGCGCTGACGAGGGGAAGTCCATGGGCCGCTCGGCGTGGCCACAGAGCTCGGCAAGGGTATTCATGCACACTGCCCCGTTTAGCTGCACTGCGCATCTAGCTTGTTTAATCGTGCAGATATGGCGAGAGATGCAGCTGCAGGCTTGGTGAGACCCTAGTTGACTGACGACCGCTACCGCGACCGCGTTGCGCACGCCGGCGACGCGCGTGGATAGGTGGAGCGTGGGCGGAGGAAGATTGTGATGCCCTCACGTCTACGAGAAATCCGTCTAGAAGCTGCAGGCGGAGATGACAGCCGCAGCAGCCGCACTCTTGGTAATATCGGCCGGTTTAGGGGACTGCCAAAAAGATATTGAGACTTGCTTGAGTTCCAACGATCGATGCCGGACAGGGCAGCTGAGGGCACGCTCACGGCCGACTGAATATGATCGGCCGTACCAAGGCAGCCCGCAGAAACTCTACTCCATCGACGTACGCCGCCGTCCTGCGGGCGCCAGTTGCTGGGCCTCAAGCATGTGGTGCTGCGACTCCGAGCATGGCATTGCAGAGTGCCTTTCTGGAAGCTTTCTTCAATGTCCAAAAGGAGTGCGCACCGCAGCGGTCTTGCTACCGGATTCGGACTACGCGGGTGAAGACAGGCACGGCGGATAGAGTGTGGTCTAGGGGTTAGTTTCCCAAGTCTCTAGGAAGTGTGGGAGAGTTGGACGCCGTCTTGGAGCGATAACAGGACGACGTTGGCTGAGACTAAAAATGGGCTGCAAACATTCAGCCCAATCAACGCGGAAAGCAAGGATACCCGCAAGGGTGCCATCCGCATCGAAAAACCCTCCAGATCAATGTGTCTCGCGCGGCCCTCATGTGATCGCGATGGGCTTCTAGACACGGTCCAGATGGAAACCGCGCTCCGTCGTCGAGTAGCTTCGGCGCGTGCTGCAACAACGTGCGAAGTTGCTGAAGCATCTCTGGCGGCGTCCCATCTCGACCATGATGACGACGAAAGCCATGCGCATGCTCGCAGCCCGTGGATGCGCACTTGCAAGCTTCTTTGCGATGTGGCGTTTGTGGCAGTGCGAGGCGGTGCAGCAGACGACAACCGACGATCTCGGAGACAGCGAGTCGGTAAAGGCGACTCCGACTATATACCCTGAACCAGCCTATTCCCTGAACCAGCACGGTACAGTACCATCGCATAGTCTGCCAGGTTCTAAATAATAATCATAGAGCTTGCCCTGGCGATACTCTGCCTGGATGCGTGGAAACGCTCCGAGAAAGCGTCGCATATCCCGCCGTTTCAATCATCGACTTCCCCTTTCGAACCCTCGCTATGAGTGGAACAGACTATCCTCAACTGCAGCAGGTGGAAGGTCTTGAGCAGTGACCCCGGATCCGCCTATCGATGAGCCATAGCAGCGTCTGTTATCGATAGCAGCCCACGTATTCCATGTTTCATCTTCTGCAAAGGCGACACCGAACCTGCACGCTGGATCTGGCTGCGCCTCACAGCGCCGTCAGCGGGGCTCGATGCAACTCATCCGGGCCGCAGTGGCGGCAATTGCAAAGTTTGTTTCTGTGTTCTACTTGCCAGTGCTGGGGACTGCTGGAGAAAGAATTCGCCGGCGGGCACGGATACTCCACTATACTGTACAGTACAGTGGAGTAGCACGCTGACGATCGTGCATCGTGGGCATGAAGGAAAGACGTCTCCACTACCGCTTTAGGCTCGTATTCAGCTCGACAGGGTTCAAACTCTGTCATGTGTTCGCTTACTTCACTGGTCGGCTACCATCGGTGGTCCGTGGCCGTCCTCCGCAATCATCAATAATCACGACATCCTCGCCGTCCATATCCATCTTGCACAGCTCGTCCTCGTCACCAATGCCAGGTAACAGGTTTTCTTTTTGGAGCCGTTTCAGAATCTGCCGGCCGAAATAGAGACCACGTACGCGGCTGCACGCTGCATGCGCGACGACGTGGATCGCGATGACTCACCCATCTACACAGAACAGGCTGTTAGAGGACCCAACGATCTAAGCAAGCTGCAGTTTCTTGTGCTTGTTTCTTGCCGGCCTTTTTTTTGTTTCACGGCTTTTTGCTCGCATTTTCCAATCCTGTTTTCACTGCATCTCAATCCAAGACCCATCCAATGCTGCCGCCTCCCGTAAGCCTCGGGTCAGACCTTTACAGCGTTAAAAGAGCTGATCACGAGTACCGGCCGAACGCCAAGCCATCAGCGTCTGGTCTGTGTATACCGAGCGGAAGTACGCCACGCGAGATGAGTCTGGGGAAGTCCCTCGTGCCACTACCTAACCGCCGCTTTCCGAATATCTTTGTGGGGATTGCCGTCCAGTCGTCCACTCGGCATCCGCAGCAATACCGGATACACTTCTTTGCACGTCATTCGTGTTCTCCGTGATGCAGTTGGCGGTAAGCAGTGAGGTCTCGTGGTACTTGTCGGGTCGTTGGGCAGCAACTGGGGAGTTGAAGCGAGATGAGATGGGAACATGTAACATTGTTGATCAAGTGACACTGGCACGCATCGTGGGAAGTGAAGGCGCCTATTGAGCTCGACCCTTCGCGGCCGCAACGAGCGTCACAATCCCGTTGTGGATATCCTCACTGCTCCTTCGCTCGCATTCATTTCCTCTTAGCCTCTCTTACTGTCTGATACCCCCCTTCGCGTGTTCTCAATCTATCCTACCATAGCCCAATCGTCTTTTACGGTCACATCAAGATTCAATCCTGCTTCTCTCAAATCTACCCCCAACTGTTTACGCTGCGCATGTTTCAAGCCCCGAAGACTCCACAAGCCCCTTTCGCCCTCTTCACTCTCGCTCTCTTTGGAAAAGTAGATCTCACAACTCGCTGTGATCCTTTCCAGTTGCCTCAGAAAAGACAACGATGCTCGGTGCGAATCCGGTCGTCCTCCACTAAGATACTGGCGGTCCAGGTAGGAGATGTTGCCGACGATGATATTGAGTCGCTTCAAATGTGAGAGCGACTTGAGGGAGGCGCATGGCAGACGCCAGTGGTCGAGCTGAAGAAGACTCCTTGCCTTCACCGCCTCATCGTCATCTTCTCTGCGGTAACTCATCGCGTAGATGTCGATGGAGCGGAGCGACCGCCAGCTTTCAAAGGAAATACTAGCTTTGAAGCTAGTGATTGTGCGCAGGTCCCAGAACGGAAATGTGTTACTGCGGTACGGAGTTCCGACGGTTTCCTCGTACCTTAAGTCTGGTTAGTTTCGAACCAACGAGCGACACCACGGGACTGGACATACGCTTGCCGGCACGTCACCAGCGGACTACGGAGACTCCGTTCGGCCGGTCTCTTAGTCATTGGCAATGAAGCGTAGGTAAACATGTATGAAGAGGCTCGTAGACTGGGCCTCTCTGAACGCATCTCATCCCAGTACTGGTCGTCGCACACCGTGTGGCCCAGTCGCCGGTACTTGGAGATGATGTGGAGATTTTGACCACCGATGGCGTACTCCCAGATTACCAACCGTATTTCTGTGGGAGTGCGTGAGAATAGGCGTGAATGCTTTTGGGGGATTGTTCTTCTGCGCAACAGTGTTGGTATTTGCGGTCTTTCTGAGAGCGGGATCGGTAAAGCATCTGAGAGGGCGGTTAGTAGAGGTACTGTGGATTGCGTTCGTTGTCTGACCTTCGAAGTCCTTCTTTTGCCGATGTATAGTATATTCCTTCATGCAAAATGGTTTGATACGATAATGCGCATGCAGCATCTTGATATTGACGGTAGTGGACCACTCTCAACATAGGAGAGAAGGTGAGTGAATGGCACTAAAAACTCTTCAATGGTTTCCTCAGGCTCATCGCCCTCGATGAAAATTCATGGTGAGTAGTATTGCATTCCAGCTTTGATGTACTATCACCTGAAACACTTGCGAACTCGCCAACGTGTGGTATGTGGACTATTCGCCATGTCGTTAGGTGAGATAGCATGCCTCAGGTATCTAGCTGAACAAAATCGTCAACCTCACCGCCCAATGAGCATCAAAAACATGCAGGACGAAGAGGTCTGCGCCTGAAACACAGCCTCATCATGTGGTGAGGGAGCGCTCCGGAGCACTCGCTAGCCTGCTCCGTATGGGATGCTAAGTTATCCGGAAAAGCTCGGCAATGCCGTCCGATATACAACTGCCGACAAAATGCTAAGGTCCACAACGTCTTGCTGCCGCTCGTACGATGCTTAGTCCCGTGCTTCTCTTGCCGGCAGTTCTTCCATTCGACCTACTTTTAGCCGTTGCAATTCACAATCCGAGCAAGACTGCCAAAAGGCGAATCAGCGCCGACAATCTCTGACCTGCAACTGTGTCACCAAGATGCTGATGAAGAACCGGGGAGAATGAACACAGCAAGGTGATCAGCGGGCGTAGATGAAGGGATCAAGATATAGAGGATGTAGAGGAGAAAATATGATGGAAAGTGGAAGAGGCGAAGATGGAAAAGCGAGATGCTTGTATGGCACAGCGAACCCCGCCCCCGCGATCACCATCCCCATATACCGGTAATGCCATTTCCGCCAAGGACGGAGTGTCCCCCAGGTTCCGTCGCCTCCCTCGTTTTGTAGCTTTATCTCTGCTGGTGCTGCTCGGTACCATGACTTCTCAACTGCCGACTTACATCATAGTCCAAACGCGGCATGGAAACCAAGCTCGATCCCGCTCGATGATTGATGAGCACGATGGAGCTTCGGCAATCAAAAGCTGCGCTATGGCGGCAAGTTTTCCCTCCATGCCATATACAAGCCCGTGACCAGCCCCAAATATGAAAAATTGAGGTCGTTTGGTTCCTTCACTTTATTTCTTGCTTCTTCAACACGCCGCAGGATATTTATTAGCCCGTCATGCTTCTCAACGAAGTTTTGCCTGTGCTTGTAGAGTACTGGCCGCTCATACTTGTCTCGGTCACTGTTGGATGGCTGCTGAACAACAAGTTCTGGAAGGGCTTGAACCGGTATCCGGGACCTTGGTTGGCGGGTTACACGAACTGGTGGAGGTTTTGGGACGTTTGGGGGAGGAAGCATCAGTGGACTGTTATCAAGCTTCACCGAGAGCACGGAGACATCGTTCGACTGGGTCCGAATGTCCTGTCGTTTGCCGACCCGCGGGCGATCAAGGTCATCTATGGTCTGAATAAGGGCATGACGAAGGTACATACGCCGAACACCTTTCAAGTTCACATGCTGACATCTTTGTTAGTCTGACTTTTACCCTGTCCAAAATGCCGTATCCAAAGGTCGCCGGCTGCAATCTCTCTTTTCCACCGTCGATGAAGACTATCATGCAAAGTACCGCCGTTGCGTCAACAATGCCTTCGCTATGAGTTCTCTCGTCAACTACGAACCGCTTGTCAGCTCAACGATTGGTGTCTTTCTTAACAAGACCCAGGAACTGTATGCGAGTACGGGAGGTAGCTGCAACTTCAGCCAGTGGCTACAATTCTTCGCATTCGATGTTATCGGAGACTTGACATGGAGCAAGCGATTAGGCTTTGTGGAAGAGGACAGGGACGTGGACGGTATTGTTGCCTTCTTGCAGAAGTTCTTGAGTTATGCAGGACCGGTATGTTGGATGATAATGCTTTCACTTTGAATTTGTCATGCTTACTGCTATTCAGATCGGCCAGATGCCAATCCTCGATTTACTCCTCGAGAAAAATCCGATCCGCCTCTTTGCGCAGCGCGTCGGGCTTAGCAACACCGTCTTCCCCGTGACGCTCTTCGCGCAAAAACGCTCCAATGAGCGCGCCGGGGAGATTCAGAAGATCAAGACGTATGGACTTCCAGAAGATCAAGGCCACAATCGTGGCGTCGATCTTCTGTCGAAGTTCGCGCAGGCGGCGTACGATCATCCCGGATTCATGGATGACACCCGGATTTTGACCTCTTGCACCTCGATGGTGTTTGCTGGCTCTGAAACGACCGCAATCTCCCTATCGAGCGTATTCTACTTCCTACTAAAGCATCCTCATGCATATGCGAAGTTGATGCAGGAATTGGATGAAGCCGTCGCCAACGGAATAGTCGAAGCGCGACCGGACAAGACAGTCTCATGGGCCGAATCTCAGAAGCTTCCTTACCTCGATGCTGTGATTCAGGAATCATTCCGCGTACACCCGGCCGCAGGACTCCTCCTCGAACGCGTCGTACCTCCGCAAGGCATGGATATTCTCGGCACGTTCGTCCCTGGTGGTACTATTGTCGGATGCAATGCCTGGGTTCTTCATCGTCGTCCCGAAGTCTTCGGTGCAGATGTCGATACGTTCCGACCTGAGAGGTGGATCGAAGCAAGTCCGGAGCAGCTCAAGGTTATGAAGGCTACAATGTTCCAATTTGGAGCTGGCGCAAGGACGTGCATTGGAAAGAACGTGAGCTTGTTGGAAGTATACAAGCTGGTGCCGAGCTTCTTACGGAGATTTGAGGTAAACTATGGTCTTTTGACGCGTACGAAAGGATCGAGCTGACAGTCCTTTGTAGGTTGAACTCGAGAATCCAGCTGCGGAATGGAAGACACATAATGCGTGGTTCGTGCGACAATCGGGTTGGAATACACGGTTTAAGCCGCGAGAAGAGTCTAAATGAGTGAGGCCAATGAAGGCAGAACTTGGTGTATCCTAGGTACGAAGATATACTTGAACATAAACGAAGCCAAATGAATTAAGAATGTAACAACGCTCCAACATTATCCTGCGGATTAGTCTTTAAGATCTAACATACGTGCGAGACAAAGCGGCGAGCTTCACTGAATTTCCATTGGAGGGCAAACTGCTTTACTCGATTATCTCTAACATGCCAAATGCCGCCCTTCGATATCCTTCAACATCCTACACTACGTCTACTTCATCAAAGCAGTGAGATTTGTACACGCCCTAGACGCAAGGTGGCCATTGCATCATGAGTACGCGAGATCTCCTTCGCCCAATCATGTCATGAATGTTACTACCCCACCTCTCTTGGGAAGGTACAGCCGACGTCACAAGCTTCCCCTTATCCCTTTGCATAAGCAGATCCTTGTTTTCATAGCATCAATTAACCCGCATATTCTCATCCAACATTATAAATAGTAAATGTGTCGCGTGTGGAAGAGTCATCGAGGAGCTGTGGGAAAGTATAAAGCCCGTGAGATGTGACTTGATGTCCACAGCACCAACATCTTGACCGGGAACAACAAGACATCTTCTAAGAGAAGAAAAGGCTCAGACAAGATGGCGGAATACCCCAAGACATCTACCAACAAGCTCGGAAGGTTGTCAAAGCGAGGTACATACACCCATTTCTCTTCCTACCGATCATCATATACGCTACCCACCACTAACCATCCCAGGTGCCTACGACTACGCAACCGTCCACAGCATAATCAACACCAGCCCCGTCCTCCACGTCTCCTTCAACGACCCTTCCCAACCCTTCCCCGTCGTCCTCCCCATGCTAGGATGCACCGGAAACCACACCAACCCAGCCGGCGACCCCAACACCACCGAGCAAGACCTCTACATCCACGGCTACGTCTCAGGCCGCATCTTCAAAACCAGCAAAGAAACCGGCGACCAAGGTCTCCCCATCACAGTAGCAGCCACCCACATCGACGGGCTCGTCCTCGCCCTCGCCCCCTTCCACAACTCCTGCAACTACCGCTCCGCCATCATCTACGGGCACGCGACGCTCCTCACCGACCCCGACGAGCGCCTCTACGCCATGACGCTCATCACCAACAATCTGCTCCCCGAGCGCTGGGAGAAGAGCAGGAACCCTGCTACGAAAGCGGAGCTTGATTCGACGTCGATATTGAGAGTCAAGGTCGCGAGCGCGAGTGCGAAGGTTAGGACTGGAGGGCCGCATGATGATCGTGCGGATTTGAGGGACGAGAGGTTGAGGAAGGGCGTGTGGACGGGAACGGTGCCGGTTTGGTTGCAGTGGGGGGAACCGGTTCCTGGGGTGGATAATGGGAGGGAGGAGGTTGAGGGGTATATTGAGAGGTGGAGGGTGGGGGAGAATATGAGGGGGAAGGGGTATGCTTATGAGGCTGTTCAGAAGGATGGGTAGATGGGTGGAGTGTGAAGTGTGACTGCTGGTGGGGAATTGATGTTTATGAGATCGTCGGATTGTATTAAATACGCCTTGTTCTTTTGAGGTGGAGAATATGTTTGATTTCCTTTTCATCTTTTCACCTCGTCATCCCATTGACTTATTTTGCTCGAACCATCTCATACACCCTCAGCTGCCACCTATAGCGCATATTAAAGGAAGCTTTTCCCCTCACCCAGCTTTACCATCCTACACTCCACCTCGGGTTTCGAGCTTTGTCAAAACTCTGCAGCTTCCGGAATGATGTTCTCCTCCCTCAGCGCTGGAAAACATATCTGGATCCGAATCCATGTGTTTGAAAACCCGCGCAAACTTCGTTCTACGGAGTAATATCGAGAGTGTACACTTTCGTGTGGATAAGAAGTCTTCATCTCCAAGTACACGGAGAGACTTTTCCGCTCTCTTCTCTTGGGTTGACTCGCACGATTGTTGCGAAAGTCCCCAGATTTTGAAATCGAAAATCGAAGGGTTGATACAGCAATGGAGTGTCAAGTTAGTTATCTGCGCGGTATGTTATACAAACGTTGGATCTAGGGAGGCATGAGCGAGACCTTAGATTTCCGGATCACCAGATCCTACATGGAATTGTTTCTGGGCTAAAAGAACACAATACTCGAATTGATATTCAAACTCCTGAAAGTCCAGCCCCATGGCTGCACTTGTTCTGCCTCTGCCACATTAAAACAATGGACGCCAGTTTATGTGAGAGAGCGCGAAAGTACATACATATATGGCTTATTTAAAAAACGTCCAATCCCTACACATGTCTGTGTGTTGGAGTTTCTCCCTTCCACCGAAACCCTGAGGCAGCCCTCATGGAGATTTCTGGAATCCTGAGTTTTCTTACTTGCGAGTTGAAAACTTGGGAGGCTCTCCTTCATGTTGTTCAGAAGTTTCAAAACTCCTGTACATGGCAGGAGCTTGGCTCTGAAAGTATCAAGCAAGGCTGATGATGACCTCTTCCGCGGCGGGGAAAACATTTTATATCAGGGATTGTGGATGGAAAGATGGGAGTACACAACTTCAAAAATACCACTACAAAAGGTCTACAGACACATTCAATGACTTCTTGGAGCGTTGCCTCTGCTGATTTAGGAATTAAAAGCCAGGAGGATGCCAGGCATAGTGAAGCTGAGGCTCCCGTATGAGCGCACCTTTGTTATAAGGCGTGTTCAGCAGTCTTCTTAGACTTTCCTGAAGCGTGTTCAAAGAGTTCATCGATACAATTGGACCGTTGTGAGCTGGTTGAAAACAGCAGTGTTCCTCCGTTAAGGAAGCTGGTCTGGCTTTGTCAACCTATTCATGAATAAGCATATGTTGCAGACTTTAAAAACCTTGAATCTCAATAGACGCTTCTAGATTCTTTCTGCGTCTGCGCATTTTAGGCCCAAGTCAACCAAAGAGTTCCTGATAGGCTGCCATGTTGGTCTCTAAGCTGGTCTCGTTACTCTTTGATCTGACGCTGGAGTTGTGGCCATCGCGAGTGGATGGAGGGCCAGGAGGGCCAAGTTTGTAGCGGTTATTACTAATATATACCTTACTTCACACGGGATGAATCCTCTAGGCATGTGCTTTTCACATGCTTACTGTACTTTTTATATGCTAGCTATACTTTATATCTAGATATCTTGACTGTCAACTCAGATTCACCCCACCCATTCTGTTGTACGTCGATTTCTGCCCACAATGTATACTCCTAAAGATGTGGAGGTTTGCCACATGCTCTCTTCCGAGTATCAATGCATCACCGAAAAGGAAGTAATTGCGCATATATGGCGTGAGCCTTCAAAAGAGATATTGACGTTTGCGATGTCTTCCCTCGATATTCGGCACAATCAATGAACCGTGAGTATTTCGGATTTGAAATCTTACCGAACACTCTGGACTCCTGAAGATGTGGGCAACATCTGCAGTGTTTCCCAAAAATGAAAACCCTACCTTCACCTTGTATCGTCACTCATTGCAGTGCGGCGGCACACTAAAATCAGATTCAGTTGGCGCCATGGTCTCCTTCTTTGTGACGGTAATTAAACAAAATGATGAATTCTGCACGGCATGCTTTTCTTCCGCGAGCGAAGTGGATATGCGTTCACTGTGTCCCTCTTTGCCATCGCCCCTTCGATTACTTACTTGAGGCTGAACGTGGAACCCCACAGAAACTTCTCGCCATTCTATCATGAGTGGAGCTCTTGGTTATCGAAAGTTCAATGAGACCCAACCTGTACCTACAAAACGCTGTCCGATCAACTCTCGAAGGGCCTGAGCTCAGAGCCTTCAAGAAAATGTCGATGAAAAGATCTGTGTTCCAGACTGCAGAGACACAATGCCAGCAAATATATTACTGAGCCTATACAATCGTTGCAGCACTTTTTTCATAGTAGTAAGGCATCCGCCTTCGCGAAATATGTCGTGCCTTCTCTGCTCGTTTCCGAACACGGCATAGATGTCACAAATGAGTCTGGAAAGCCTCATAGCGGGACTTATAATCATGTATACTCGTCCTGAATGGCAAAGTATAAGAGATGTCTCACTTTCTAATGTTGGAACAATAAACTCTACTGTTGTTGATTCATGTTGTGCTGCGGGCTCCTCTCCCTTCCGACTAACCTCTTTTCTCC
Organism: Byssothecium circinans; assembly: GCA_010015675.1. Taxonomy (NCBI): domain Eukaryota; kingdom Fungi; phylum Ascomycota; class Dothideomycetes; order Pleosporales; family Massarinaceae; genus Byssothecium; species Byssothecium circinans. The sequence goes on from ML976987.1 coordinate 639,936, forward strand.
TTAAAAGACGAGCCTTTCCAGAGGATATGGCTTCTACCCCTCCTTTCCAAATCCAACTATTAAATTAGCGGCCAGGGTTTTGATGTGCGTGCCGCGCACGCTCCCTCGAAAACCAATATCGCAATTACAGAAACAACTCACTGAAAATGTATATCGGACCAGCAAATGGAGGTTGACCAAGCTCTCTTCGCCTGGAATTTGATTCCAACACCCTCGGCGATCACCTTATGGTGTTCCTCTTCCCCTCTACCTTCCTAAATACTCCATTTGCCAGGCATGAATTACCTTCGAGAAGTGAAATAGCCGAGCGATTACGTGGACTGTCACTTCTGGTCCCAAAGCATGACGTCTAAAAGCAACAATGCATGATGGTATGAGTAGAACAAGAGCGCCATTTTTATACGAAAAGCGCATCAGAAGATTTATGCTGCACTCTTGATGTGTTTATCTCTTTCCTTTCGACCTTCCGATTCCAAAATCAAGTATGTCTAAACGTCATGGCTTCTCGTCTCTGCCCTCCAAAGTGGACTTTGACGTAGACATGTGTCTGGATCCACCACTGTTCTTCACAGCAGGTTATACGACCTTGAGGAGGAAAAAAACCACTAAGCATATTAGCGCATGTGTTCGTCGATTCCTTACCACGCTTGTCGCTTTCCCTTCGACCTCCTTAATCACAAAGTTACGATGTTCCGTCCAATGGCTTCTTATTTCTGTTCCTCCGAAAGTATAAACCAGATATATCATGTTGAGAACTAGAATTTTGCAATACAGCAGATGATACGACCTTGCGGAAACAGAAAAGGCATAACGAGAGGATATATCTTCCTCGAGTCCCTGCTGCCCTCTTCAAACCTACCACCAAAAAGTCGTCCACATATCGCATGAAGCAAAGAAGTCGACTCTCTTCCTCAGCTCACCAAAACACGACAAGACGATTGACATCTGTGCCTTTCGTCTCGCGTCCTCTCCACAGGCTATGAAATGTCTAAAATTACCAGAGACATGGAGAGGAAAACACCATGTTGGTGGCTGTTAACGGCCTCGGTCTTTTCCCTCTCTTTTCCCCCAAAGACGAGAACGCACATGATGATTTGATCTCCGAAACATTCCACAGAATTATTGACGCCGTCTCCTTCTCTCCCTCGACTCGATCATATCTAAAAATGGTAATCCCAAAGACTGATGCGTACACCACCCTACAAGTCGATTAACGTATAAAACAACACCAAGAACGTAATTATGTGGGACGTTCGAAAAATGGTTACCTCCACACGGGATGACTCCCTCTAGTTATCCTCTTTGGACTACAGTCTTAAAAACAGAGTCGAATACTGGCATGCGCGCGTCCCCCTCGAAGTTCAAAATGGCCCAATATCCGCACCATGACTCGTTCGTCTCTCCGTCTCCAAAAGATAAAAGAATCACTCCAAAGGCTCCTGCGGTTATTTTATGTGTTATAATCGAACCAGCATCAGTTGCCCTCAGCAATAAAAATTTGCATACAACGCCCGATATGAGCTCTAAACGACCACCTATCATCCCCATCGCCGTCCCTCCCTCTCCCCATTCCTCGAAAAAAAACTATCCAAAATCTGTGATGCCCTCTCCGCCTCCAGCCACTTCCTCTACACCAAAATCTTTTATCGCCTTGAGACATGGGAGCACTCGCGCCCTCCAAATTTTCAATATATAAGACCGCCTCTCCCTTTCCTCCACCCTTCCTCCCCACAGCTCTCACACTACACCACACCAATTACTCCGTTCTCCGAAACCAATCAAGGAAGAACCCATGGCTGGAGAAGTATAGAAATGAGAAAGACTAGGCACCATGTCTGTTGTCTGTGTCCTGGGCTCTGGCCTTGGAGTGGCATGGGGTAAAGAAAATCAACAACGCAAGTGAAATGTGTTCTGCGGTTTTCGCTCCGGTGGAAAGCTCAAATGCAACGTAGACCCAACCCATAGCGGAGGGAGAAGTGAATGGACGAGGCCAAAAGTACTTATACGAGGACAATATGAGATTCGAGGGGGGAAGATTTGTGGATGGCAGTTTCGTGGGATCGAAGGATGATGATGGTGAGCGTCATCGTCAGACGACGATATCCACCATTGTCATCAGTCCGGGCACGATTAACTTCGTGCAGAACGGTGCAATTCAGGGGGCCAGCCTTCCAGAGCGATATCAATAGTCTACTATTACAAAATCTATCCATATCCGCAAACCCCGCAGAGCATACAAAGCTCCCACGCCCTCGAATGCAACCAAAGAAACCCTATTCCCTTCCAAAGGAACGCCCATAGTGTAGTTGGACCAATTCCACTAATCGTACACAACAGTGTCACGCTCACAGCCCAAGAAGATCCTTACCCAATGCTTCGCGCCATACCAAACCGTACCGTACCATGCAAACCGATTCTCCCTTCCACTCCACTGACGTGTGGCTTCTCAAAGACGCAATCTCCCCTCATCGGACCGTCCCCCAAACAATCCCAAAAACCCTCCACCATTGTCCTCCCCTCTATTCCTCGCCCAACTCCTCTGCCCACTGTCCACCTCATCATCACCACCAAGCCACTTAGGCCTCGTAAAGGTAAAGTCCGCAGACTCAAACGTGTTCTTGACCCTGGTGCCGAAGTTCTCGAAGAAATTCCCCGTATCCTCATCGTCGTCGTCGATGAGCGGTCTTCTCCTCCCCGGTCTCGCTCTTGAGGTACTCGATTCGCCGCCTGCCGCCGCCAACGCTGAAGGAGGGTTATCGCTATATCGTTCATTTGGTGGCGAAACCGTGGTTCCGCGTTGTGCAAGGCCCAAGACATTCCCACTTGCACCTTGAATCTCGCGCTCGATGAGAGCGCGACCTTCACGCCAGCCGCCTGCTCCAGCAACGGCATCGGCCTCATCTTCGTCGTCCTCTAGTAAATCGCCGAAGCCGCTGATGTTCTTGACCTTCTTATACAAGCCAAAGGCGGTAGCAAGCACAGGGACCAAGATGAATGTGGGGAAATAGTCTGAGAAGCCACCCATGACAGGAGTCACGTTGACGTACTGTCCCAGTAGCTTGTAGAAGCTCGTTGCCTTGAGAAGAAACGGAGGCATGAATGTGACGAAGTTGTATGCGAGCGGCACGGTCAGCTTTGCGCATTGCAGAGCGTACCACGTGGCGGATTCCTGGTACGTATTTCGGTGAACAAGGGCTCGATTACCCCAGACTTTGACTTCGGTGAGGGAGAAGAGTGCACAAGTGCACATATAGCATAGCCATATGGCAGCGGTGATTTGTCCGCCAAATCCGATCTGGGTTCGCGATGAGCCCTGATGGTGAACGACGGTGAGGCCGATAAGGGAGAGCTTGGGCTCAAGTTTCCGTACGCACTCGGACCAGACAACTGCTAGAGAGGCGAGAGATGTAAATACCCACGCGACGTATGACAATGCCGGGACAATGTGGACGTGGAGATGGTATCGCGTGTACGGCGTGAGCAGCGTGAATCGATCTAGCATCCCTCCTCTTTGCGTCTGAAACTGTGAGTTCTGGAACTCCAACCTCTGACTCCCCTTCGAATCCAATATCGTCTGCGTCTTCACCGCCCTGTGCACTAGTCGACCCCACTCATTCTCAAAACGCAACTTCGCATGCCTCGCCCTCTTCAACTTCCTCGTCAGATCCTCAAGATAGCGCTCCGTGATAACAGGCGGCACCGTAGTCGTCGTCGTCGTGCGTCCAACCACGCTCGCCCTGTTTTCCGGCAGACTGCTCTTATCCACCAACTCATCAATCCATTGCTGAAAATCTTTCGCTGTGCCATTCTTCCGCTGTTTCAGAAGTAGGACCTGGTACTCGTACTGGTCCAACTTGTCCAGGCTCTCCGTCAACTTGTCGTGAATCTTGGGCGCATGGGCTTGCAGCCTCTTCAACCTGTCGCTAATACTCGCATACCGGTACAGACTCCTCGGGAATGCCACCAATCCATGGCCCATCAGGTAGATGGCCAGAACGAGCGCCCATGCATAGGCCAACGCCATGACCATCGACTTGAGCACATCCCAGTGGAACCCGTTATTCCACACAAAGTACACCAGTCCCAAGATACCCGTCCCCAGCATCACCGCCCAATATCTCCCATTACTCCTCAGGCTGTACACGAAGCGTGCCTTGGGTTCCCTGTAACCACTATCCACGTATTCGCCCAGTAGCGGCAGAACAGCCCATGTGAGGAAGAACGTGAGCCAGTATGTGACCCGCCACGACTTGTAAACGACTCTTTCCGAGAGCCATATCCCACGACTGCCGTCCGTATCCGTCCCCGCACTGCTGGCGAGGTCGATGGGAACGAGGAGTATAATGCTTGCGGGCAGCACTACAGTGAGGAATACGGGTACGGTGACGTATGCGGGGGTGGTTCGGAGCGGTAGGAAATATCGTAGAAGCAGCAAAACGGCGGCGCATATGGCAAGGAGAGCGAGGGTAAAGAAGGCGGTCGAGCCGGCGGGTGAAGCTGCCATCGCTGCGGGAGGGTCGCGCCGCTGGGCCCATTTACTAACAATAACCTCCTGTCGATTTTGGTCGGAGATGATCCGGTAGAAAGGAGTGGTGAGTCTTGGGCGGTGTTGAGAACTCTTCGAGTGCTGACTGAGAAGTGGAAAGCTACAGAATCACGCCAACACGCTCGAATCTCGGAAGCGCGGAAGCTGCGGTTTCCGTTGGACTCAGGTTTCCATGTTGCTATTTCTGTTCCTTTTCTTCTATTGACGCTCCTAAATCGTCTGCCACGATCAGAAAGCGCGTCTGCGTCTTGGATGTCGAAGTATTGGGTTCAGGACCCTGAGATCTCCCAAGCCCAGAGCTGCTAAAGGGCAGCATGCAGCTATTCGTCATCCCAGGCAGCGATACGCGGATACCCCCATTTAGACGTATCCCCTGAAAGGGTGTATTGGGTTGATGCCGCAGGGATTGCATCATCACCAACCCAGACCTTTGCTCTTATGAATGCTTGCTGCGGGGCCGGCGCGCATACACGATCTACTAATCGAGAACCCTATAATACCGATTCCAAATCACATCATCGCTGATCGATAAATACACAACAACGCCCACGTCTCTGAACCGCAAACGACGTAATACACATCACGTACGTATAAACAAACGTCCGTCTCTTTCACAGACTTACCCCTCACCACTATTTCTCTGCCTTTCTCTGACAGCCCCAGCAATATCGCCACCGTTTCCTTCCTCCGCCACTTCTTCACCCGCGCCCCCAGCCCAGGCACAATGTCCGCCACCAAGACAAAGGTCCAGTCCATCATCGACGAGAACCCCGTCGCCGTCTTCTCCAAGTCGTACTGCCCGCACTGTCGCGCCGCGAAACAGCTTTTATCTGCGTCGGGCGCAAAGTTTTACGCCATCGAGCTGGACCAAGTTGGTATGTACGACACACGCTGCATTGAGAAGACGAGGGTGTGCTTGGAAGATAAGCAGGATGATGAAATGTAGATGCTAACAATTGGCAGATGACGGCAGCGACATCCAGTCCGCGCTCAAGGACATTACCGGTCAGGGCACCGTCCCCAACATCTTCATCGGCACCCAGCACATTGGAGGAAACTCCGAATTACAGGCCAAGAAGGGCGACCTGTCCACGCTCCTCAAGGATGCCGGCGCCATCTGACTAGCACGGTCTGATGCGAAACTATAGCCTGCGGAAAGCATGCTAGAGAGTAGCTAGAATACCTTAAAGATGAATGTATTATCGTTCACGACACTGGCATGTGCAAATTCGGGTGACGCCAGCCAGTTGATGCATTCCAAACTTAACTCCTCAGAGATCTAAACAGGGTAGTCTTTAGTTTTGCACGCCTGCACTGTTGCCCGCTATCGTATACAGCACCGCCTCCCATATCATGCTCCCGACCTAGAAATGAAGCAAGCGAGTTGATGCGGTTAAGGAAGAAGGGGGCGAATGTGTGTTCCATGACTGCCCAACTACCTCCCATGTACAGGGCGCGCTGCAATGCTCCATCCATTGTCAACCAAAAGTTCCGTATCACGTCTATCAACCGTCGTCATTAATGGTAATCGCATGCAGTTTCGTAACCTCATGTCTGAACCGGCCGCTACAACAGATTTCAACGCCCTACCTAGGTCTGCATTGCGTCCGTGTAGCTTTGCGCCGCCGTTGTTGCAAAATATCTGACATCGACGTCGTCGTCCTGCTGCAACTTCTCCAAATTCGGAAGAATGTTCTTGGTGATGAGCTCCTGCCCTTTTGCGCATCCTTGACCGGGGGTACCTGCCTTCTGGAGTGCCAAGACCGTGCCCTGCTCGGGCAGCTGTTTGAGCGTGTCGATGAGAACGGCATACGATTTGGCGACGTTGAATCGGATGTTGGGAATATCATCGTTAACGAGCTTGTCCATCATGGGGAGGATCGAGGCTTCGATCACAGCAAGACTCAGCGCTGGTGCAAGGGTCTGTCATAGTCAGTACACGTTCGCCTAGAGAGTCGAAGGAAGCACACACCGAAACAGCAAAGCAAGTTGTCATCCGGTACAGGTAGTTGGGGTGTTGGCCCATGGCCATGACTTTGGGGACGATCGCCTCGTTGGCCCACTCTACGCCAAAGACTTCGGTGAGTTTCTTGAGGTTTTGGGTGGAGGCCTCGCGGATAGAGAAGACAGTATCTCCTAACCAGCTCATGCAAAGACTGCTGAGCTTCTCGTCGAAGAACTGGACACCAAGCTGCGAGGCGAGGAGGGGAACGTATTCAATGATAGCCAGTCGCACGCGCCATTGCTTGTCTTCGGCGAGTTGTACAATGGCCGGGAGAAGGGATTGCGAGAGAAGTTCAATGCCGATAACTGCCCAATATTAGCTTCACTCGCAAGCGGTCGACGAGAAGACATACCGTTGTTAACAGATTCGAGCTTTGAAATGATGTTGAGTCGGACATCGGGGAACTCGTCCTTGAGCATCTGCAAGAACATGGGCAGAAGATGTGAGATGGTTCTGAATCGTCGGTCAGCATACAGCACGTGGTCACGCGTGAACGGTTACGTACTCATCCTTTCCGAGGATTGGGGCTAACCCGCTGATTTGGGTGCCAAGTGCGGCCCGCACATGTTGCGATTGATCGGAAACAAGCTCCTCAACACTCGGCATGACCTCGTGAAGCAGCGTCTCCCGCTCCAGGAGAGCGCAGAAACCTGGAATCTGCCCTGCGATAGCACTTCGGACCTCTGCCTCTGTGTCTTTGAGTAGCTTCACGAAAGCGGGTACCAAGTCGCGGTTCACAACCTCTTCGTCGACAGCTTTCGCAATCTAGAACACGTTAGCCCGAGCCCTGTCTCACCCACGACCAACACTGACCTTCTCGAATCGATCTGCAACCATGTATCGCACCCTCCAGCTCTTGTCCTCGAACAGGCTGCGAAGCGCCGTTAGCAGGACGCCGTGGCTCGACTGCTGTTCCTTGGGCACCGCCTCTGCAATCGCAATCAAAATGTCAACCGTGAGTAATCGGACACTATCCTGATCGTCGGCCGCGAGATGTTGGAAAAGCGCAATCATCTCGTCGATGACGATTGACGGCGGCTGGCACTTTATGAACTTGGCCAAGTTGTTGGCCGCCTGTCTCCGTACCATGGGGGTGTCATCGTGGACTAGCTGGCCGTAGTGCTGCCTGAGGGATTCTTGCGAGGGCGGGGTAGCGTGCGCATAGGGGACGCAGTAAAGACCGGTCGCGGAGATTTTGGACGTGAACCAGTCGGCTTTTGACAGGCGCTGGACGAGGGGGATGAAGTATTCTTCGATCTGATGTTGGGAGAGCTCTTCGCAGATCTTGTTAAGAGATTCCACGGCCTGAGGCTGTTAGCATCCGCATCACCGCTGCCGCTACATCGTGTATTGGAATGCGCACCTTCTCCCGGACAAGTGGCTCCTCTATCGCCGCCAGATTCTCCAGGGGCGAGAGCAGCACATGGCCGTACTCTGGGCCTCCGACATACTCGACGAATTTGCCCAGCTCCTCGCTCAATGCGGTGAGCACCTCGTCCTCATCCTCTACTGACTCTGTAACCCAATTAGCTTCCTTGCATATACCGACCGAATCGCTGCAGCCTACCGTCGAGAAAGGGTATCAGCTCGTCTCGCGTTCGCTCGGCTCCCAATGCCAGCGCGATTGTGTTTAGGCGGTGGATGGCGTTCAATCGCAGCATCACATCATCGTGCTTGAGCTCGTCGATGAGCACGGCGATAGGGTAGAGCTCGTCATTCTGGCCTGCGTCCATGATGTGCGAGTCGGGGTGGTGGTAACAGTGGGGGTTGCGTCGAGGTCGGGGAGCTGTCCTCGGTTGGATTGCAGGCGGGCGTCACGTAGCAGTACGAGGTGATGAAGGCCTTGTACTAGAGTATATGTGTGAGCGCGAGTTGAGATTTGTGGGGTAGGCGTGATGCAGCTTGGGTGGCCGCAGCGCTGTTGACGTACCTGTGTTGGCACTGGGCAGGAAGGAGGGCGGCAGATCAGAGGTGGGTGAGGCTTGGCGGGGTGACAGGCGAGCGAATTCGTGTTGTAGAGAAGCCGTGCACCCCGGAATGGCAGCTGTTCGTATAGAGCGAGGTCGATTCGTAAGGCGTGGTTGTGTGTTGTGGTGGGATTTGGGCGTGGTGGGTGGGATAGGATAACCTCGATTTAGCGTTGAAAGAAAGCACCGTGCAGTGCCAGCCAAGAGCTTTTTGCTACACTCGTGCCCCTCCAACCACTACAAAGACGTCCATTTCTGCATCGCCCGGCCACACACCGCACAGAGCCCGCAAACAGAGTCGAAAGCCCTCACAAGAGTTGGGATGCTGCAGAATGAGCAATCAGAAACAGAGACTTCAACCGGAACACGACGACGAGAACAGTCCAAAGCCAGGAGCCCGAGAAAATGAACCTCTCCTCGGCCGTCGAGCATCGGAAGCCTCTCACGCGAGTTTGCTGCCGAAACAGCTCACCACCCGCCATGCCTTTTCCATCCTCGTCACCCTGCAGATTGGTTCTGGAATCTTCGCATCGCCGGCCCAGGTTGATTCCAACGTGCCATCTCCAGGAGCCAGTTTGCTCGTTTGGGCGCTCGGAGGGCTGCTGTCTTGGGCAGGAGCTGCCTCATTCGCTGAGCTAGGCGCTGCTATTCCACTCAACGGAGGCATGCAAGAATATCTCAGATATGTCTATGGAGACACGATGGCATTCCTGATGGCTTGGGTCTACATCATGGCTGCTAAGCCTTCAGCCATGGCCATCCAAAGTATTGTCATTGCAGAATCTATCGGGTCCATCAGCTCCTTTAGTTCTAGTGTCAATGCAGCGATAGTACTCAAGCTCATCGCTACAGCAACTTTCATCTGCATTGTCTTGATCAACTCCATCAGTACCAAGGTCACGATGAGACTCAGCGAGTCTTTCACGAGTATCAAGATCGTGACAGTATTCCTTGTTGTTCTTGGTGGATTGATAGCAGTGATTGCTTACTTAGTAAACCCAAACTCAAGTCTCTCGGGTGCAGCAGACTGGCATGAGAAGGATTGGTTCTCTACAAGGCCTACTGTCTCCGAGGGTCATACCATTGACTGGCCCTCCATGGGCGCGTGGGAAAGCCTAGGTCATTATTCGGCTGCCATCTATGGAGGATTGTGGGCTTTCGACGGTTGGGACAACGTAAGTGTTGCGCAGCAGCAAAAATTCCCATTCAGTCTACAATCCTTGGGCAAGTTCATCGCAACTTTCTACCTTGAAAATGGATAATATAATCATACGACTGAACGTTCTATCTCGACTGCTGTGCTAATGGAAAAAGGCAAACGTCGTCGCGAGCGAAATCCGCAATCCAGGACAGGCTCTTCCAAAGGCCATCAAAGCTGCCATGATAGTCGTCCTGAGTTCCTACGAACTTGTCAATATTGCCTACTACATTCTACTTCCATGGGACACTATCAGCTCAAACAATGCCGTCGCGGTCAACGCTACAAGAGCAGTATTTGGGAACGGGGCCGGCATTGCCATTACCATTCTCGTCGCCCTTTCATGTGGCGGGTCCGTCACGAGCAACGTCTTTACTATCGGAAGACTGACAATAGCTGCCTCCCAGCGTGCCTATCTTCCGGCCTTCCTCGCTAAACGAGGCCTCCCTACTGTCGGAAAACGGTCCCTAGCCCAGTCCGACGTAGCTGGCGATTCCGAATCTGCTGTCGAAGGCGACACGAGCACCGATCCCAGCTTTGATGCTCCGATGCATGTTCCCCTGAACCACCTTCAATCCATACGCTAACACTCGCAGATATGCAAACGCACTAACCCTTGTCATAACGCTCATCTACATATTTTTAGGCAGTTTCCGGGCTCTGTTGACCTTTGTCGGTATGGCGCAGTGGGTGTTCTACGTCAGTACGGTACTGGGACTGCTCATCCTCCGCCGACGGGAGCCAGAACTGCACAGACCTTTTAGACCAACTGTCATTCTACCCATCACTTTCGTTGTCGTGGGAACTTTGGTTATCGTACGTACTGCCATGTTCTCACCGGTACAAAGCGGGTTGCTGGCAGGTCTCTTGGTCGCCGGTGCCTTGGTTAGCAAGGTACGCAGCAGGTGAGCCTCCGCTGCCGTCAAATAAGTTGGCAGCAAGCTTCTCCTGAGACCACATGGCCAAGCCCCTGGTATTTACTCTGTTATGACTCCGGAGTGCCCGCCTTTGTAACAAGGTGTGAATGAGCTTCCGCAGATTTCAACAACTCCTATCTTGGTCCGATATATCATCGCATTTATTGTATTCGCATAATATTGTATACTCTGAATATGTATTCATAAAAAAAAATTCAATACACCACACTCTACCTCATCCCCATATATCCCTTCTCCTCATCCTCTATCTCCGTCACGGTACCCTTTCCCCCCTTATCCATACTATTCTCACTCGTCCCACTCCCCTCTCCCTTAACAACCACCTTACCTCTCTTTCCCCCAAACGACGCACTCACCAACCCATCAACCTGCACGCCCCCAAACACCCTCCTAACCAACGGCCTCAACGTCGGCAACACACCCGCAACCATATAAATCCCCGACTCCGCGACCGTCCACGACATCGGCTCAATCTCCTCATACGTAAAGTCGCTGAAATTCTCCACCCTGACAAAAGCAAGAAACCGCAAAATAGCCGCCACGACACCAGCACCACAGACCATCAACACAACAACCAACCCGGCCTTCGTCAACGGCGAGACTCGAAGCCGCCAGAGCGCCGGGACGGGTATACACACGATGAACAGCGTGGAAAGCACATTCGGAATGCTCATGTATTTCCACAGCGCGAGGCCGTCGATGGCGCAACGCCCGGGCGTGTGGATGTCCCAGTTATACGCAAAGGGCTGGCAGTTTGCAAGGGGGATTATGAGTTGGATTATCGCGACGGTGGTGACGTAGATGAAGGTTCCGCGGATGACGAGCTCGGAGCGCCGGGATGTGGAGGCCAGGATCGCGTGGAGGAGGCAGAGGATGGAGAGTTTGGAGAAGGAGGTTGTGAGGGGGCAGACTAGTTGTAGCGTGGTGTTTAGTTTGAGGGAGTTTGTGATTTCCGTCGGGGTTAGCGTTGGTGTATGGCGGCCTGCGCCGCCGATTTTTATGGAGACTGTGGGGGCGGGTTAGCGGAGTGGAGGGAGGGAGGGAGAGGGGTGGGGAGCGGCGGGACGTACGGATTCCAACGGCGATTTTTCCTAGGCAGACGATATAACAGCCTGTCATTAGGACTACCATGGAGAGGTTGGCTTTTTTGGGTTCACCGCTTAGGAAGCGGGAGGTGTAGAGGAGACAGATGAAGATTGTCTCGATGCTCAAGAACGCGATGCATGTGATGAATAGCCGCGCGCTGTTATCTGCCGCTAGGTACTCTGGGGTGAATTGTTGGTGGGCGAATGTATTCATGGTTGCCGAAGGCATGATGGGCGTCGTCCCGTGCGGTGGTGGACGTCTCCAGTCGGCGTAATGGACTTGAGGGTTTGCAGGTATGGTGGTAGAGCTGTGGCAAAGTAGGAAATAGGTGGGACAAGCCAGGATATCTAAAATGTAGTTCGATACTCGGTAGTCGGAAAGAGAGTCGATGGCATTGATGGAATCCTATGACGGAAGGATCGATAGGCTTTTGTATCCCACGAGGCCGTACCTCTCGCAAGGATACTCAAAACGCAATATAAAAATGTTGACCGTTTTCGGCGAGCGTGCAGGATCTTAGAAACGATCGACGAACGAGTAAAATGTGCTTTGGCTTGATATAAAATAACTGACAAGACCGAAGCCATGCAACCCAAGCCATCGGTCGCATAAAAGAAGGAAGAATCAACAACGGAGAAGAATGTTTTGGGAGCACCGTGAGTGAGACTGCATGTATGGAGCGTGGGAATAGCGCCGGAACGGGTGACCGGTGCAACAACGGTGTTGGGCCATGCATGGGCCTTGGTGTGTAGAGAAAGGGAGGGGCTGTTAGGAATAGGAAGTATGGTGCGATATGTAAATGTGTAGTGAGAAGTGATTGGGTGGGAGGACAGCAAGGCTGGGGCGACTCCGCCATCCCATGTTTTCTCCAAGACGATACCGTGGTCCCAAGCCTCGATATGGCCGTTCTTGAACACAGGAACATTTTAAGAAGAAATAAATTGCATTCTTACCACTTCTTCCTCTTTCGTGCAAGGGTTCGCACATCCCAGGCCATTCGGCCCTATGAGAATACCAAGTCTGGCGTATAGAGCACGCGAGGCCTGGGACCAAGACGGAATGGCATACATGTTAGTCTCGCACATCTTTGGAAGAGAGATAGCGTAGGTCGAATGATTGTGTTGAAAAATTCTTGTATTTCCTTGGAGTTGGGGGCCTGAGGGTGGGGGTCACGTGCGCTACCGGGGCCGTGTTGGTCAGAGCGGAATAGTCTCGTTTTGGGGTTAGTGTACGCTGGTGGACAGCTAATTGTAGAATTCGACAACTTCTGGCGCCGATATCTTGCGAACTCCAAATAAGGCGTGACAGTTTGGCTGCTATGAACTGGAAAGATATTCAAAAGGAGCGGCAAGTCGGCTGAGGATTCGGTAGATGGGGAGTGCGAAGGGCAAAGACACGGGCTTCGAGATCTCACGACGAATCCAAACGCTTCGGTCAGCATCATCGCGTGTAAGACGCGGGGAACCCGCTACGGAGGTTTCAAAGTCGTGTGCCAGTCAACGTATAAGAAGGCCGACGAAGGTAGTCCTCTACTTGACATGATCGCGTGCCTGCAAACGTGCGAAGTGGCATACGATGTCAGATGGTGTGAAGGGAAGGAGAAGTGCATTCCTTCCCTCGGGCCGCTCCCGCTAGTGGCTGGTCTGATTTGGCGAGTCATGGTTACCATTTTCCTCTACCTCATTCAACTTCATCCTCACGCTTGCTCTCACTCTTTCCTTCCATGCAATTGCTTCAGCTTTCGAAAACAAAACGATGAGCAGACCATGCACGCCAAGTGCTAGATTCGTTGATGCATTCTCTAACTCTCTATTTTGGGACGCGAATAACTTATACTTAATAGCGTGCGGGCACGACAATCACACAGGGCCTTCGTATACGACTGAGGTCGCAAGGACGTACATTGCGTCGACAAGAGCATGTGATGAACAGAATCGCATGCCATTGGGATGACTCATTTCGGCATCCACACATACTGCGATGCAATCGATGTTGAAAACCCTCTCTTCACCACCAATAGAAGAGTCCGGCAGCTTCGATATCCCTGCATCTCACATTAGAGGCATGGAGATAAAGCGTCCTCTTCCCGAGACGACTAGAATGTGGATGGCATCTAGTATTGAAGAGATGGTGTCCCCGGAAATACCGCGACCTCAGAATGGGCATGGGTCAGCCAGGGAAACTTACCAAGTATGAGGGTCCCATGACGGGCAACAGTTTTCACATTATTTAACCGGCCCACAGACTCCACCGCTGGAGCAAACAATCCAGAGCTCGGCCGAGCGAGCAGTCTTCTTTGAGCCGAATACCTATGCCTACCTACGTAATCCATCTCACATCATCAAGCTTTCACAACACCAATACCGGTAATCAGAAGGCCACTCTGCGAACCCCGCACATGCATCACTATTCAATAATGATGCCTGGGCATACTACTTGAGTAATCCGTACAGTAGGGAGACCTCGCTCCACCGAAAATGCCGATGCATATCCTCGTACGAGGTCGCACATCAACGCACAACCCCGCAACTCTATACACGACTTCGCCCATCCTCTATGCAAAAGACAGTCAGAAGACGTGTGGGCCACCAAGGGGTTTACAACCTTTCGAAATTCCGGATTCCTGATTCGACGAAAACGCTATTTGGCACTGGGTTGTTAGCTATCGTAATCGCTGTGCATGGATAAGTGGATTGCGTCTCTGCTCGGGTAGGCAGAGAGGGCAATGCACGGATCCGTTTCTGTCTGCATTGGAGTTATGATCGGAGGAAGCACTGATAGGAGTGGTCATAGCCAACGATATCATGTCGGGGAGGTATATAACCTCCAGCTAGGCCATGGCTTGCTCCGACTCTCAAATCTCCTCACTTTTGGTCTCAGCCAAACCCGTTGTTTCCAAATCATCACACTGTTCCTGGCTCTGAGATCCCTCTTCAAATCGTCAAACCATCATGGCACTCCCTTTACTCATCACCAGCATCTTGGCCGCGGGTGTTATCAAGCTCGTCTGGGTATATCAACACTGCATTGATTCTTGATTCAAAAAATCAAAGACTGACAAGGTCAAAAGACACTTGCACGACGTACTTGGGGTCCTCTCGCCGCTCTCCCCGGGCCCTGGTACACCAAATACACATCCACGGTACTCTCCTATAGATTCTTCACCGGCCAACGAACACAATGGGTGGAGGAGCTGCACCGAAAGTACGGTCAGTAGTCCCCAAGCCCTCGCACTCACCATGCCAACATCCATCGATCGCTAACACCCGTCCTTGACGTCTAGGCAACATCGTCCGCCTCTCCCCCACCGAAGTAGATTTTTCCTCCCCTAAAGCCGCTAAAACAATCCACTCGTATAAGAAACCCTTCCTTAAATCGGAATTCTACTCGCACTTCCTGAACTCCCTCCGAGGAGCGCATGTTGTTTCCACACGAGACCAAGTCATTCATGCGCGACATCGAAGACTCCTCGGCGGTCCCATGTCCGAGTCGGGGCTGAAGCAGGTAGAGCCCATTGTGGAGAGTAGGGTGAACCTGACGATTGAGCGACTGGGCCGGGAAATGGAAGAGATGGGCTACACCAATTGTATGAAATGGTGGCTTTTCATGGCCACTGACATCATAGGCGAGTTGAGCTTTGGGGAAAGCTTTCACATGCTTGAGCGAGGGACCGTGAGTTAACCAAAATTCCGAGCCTGTGGGTTGGAACTCGGCACTGATACTTCGATGCAGAAAACCGAGTATGCTCATGACCTCGAACTAGTGGCTCCTATTATTGGCACGATGTGGACTTTCCCTACGCTTTTCTATGTTTCCCGTCGCTTCGGTCTTCCTCTGTTCCGCGACATTGCCGCAAGGGGGATTCGTATACGCGAGTACGCCCAGCAGTCCATCGAGCGATACGACAGGGCTGTTGCTGCAAATCCGCAAAACGTCCAACCCACACTCCTCACCAAGCTCTTCCTCGCCGGCAAAAAAGACGAAGAGACAATGACGAAAGACGAGATCGTCGCTAATGCTCAAGCCTTCATTGTTGCGGGAACTGATACTACGGCGCACACGATGACGTACCTTACATGGACACTTTGCAAGCCTGAGAATGTGGGCATCAAGAAACAATTGTTGGCTGAGCTTGCGACGCTGCCAGAGGTGTTTCATAATGAGGATTTGAAGAGCTTGACGTATCTAGACGGTGTTATTCGCGAGACGCTGAGGTTGTTTGCTGCGGCGCCTGCTATGTTGCCGAGAGATGTGCCGAGGGGAGGTTGCGAGATTGACGATGTTTGGATGCCCGAGGGAGCGGTGGTGACGACGCAGGCGTATAGCATGCATCGAAATCCTGCAGTTTATCATGAGCCAGAGAAGTGAGTGTTTTTCGTCTTGCCGGACTTGAAGTCAAACTGACAGTCGCAGATTCTTGCCTGAGCGCTGGGAGAATCCAACCCAAGAGATGAAAGATGCCTTCATGCCCTGGGGCGGTGGATCTCGAGGTTCGTTGCTTGATATTTGTGATCTTCCATCGTTCTAGAGAAGCTAACACGGTCACAGTCTGTCTAGGCTTGCATTTGGCATCCATGGAGATACGTCTTGCAACTGCCAAGTTTTTCCTCAAGTACCCGGATGCGACGGTGTCGGCAGCGGAGGGGTTTTCTGACGCGGACATGGAGCAGATTGTTTATTTCCTCATGTTTCCCAAGGGGAAGAGATGCATGATCCAAGCATCGTAGACGGACGGTATTTTCCTATTGGTCCGCAGTATGGATGCTCCTTGAAGCCCGCATGCTAGGCGACGTCAGCTGTCGATAGATGTGGAAAACACGACTAGCGTAGGTCCCAGCATTTGAAAGCAAACTAGCAGAATGATATTAAACCTCAAAATTGAGCCGAAAGTGCCCCCGCGAGGTGCATTTCAGGCCGATCCAAGGGGTCCAAGTCGGTACGCGGACGCAGGTACACGAGAAAGCAGCAGGGACTTCACTGTGAAACGAATGATTTTGCGTAAAGGGAAGAAAGAAGCGATAAATATGGGAAGCGGGTGGTGTTGGCGACTAGAGGAATTCGTAATTGGCTTGTCGATATCCGACGTTGCCAATACGATGGTGCTAGGACTGACGTGCAGGCCTGTAGGTGTGGAGACGAGGCGGACAGAGCCGTGATGGATGCATCGGTTTCGGTAAAACGTGAATATGCGGCTGCTCCTATCCGCCGAGTGTTTTGAAATGTGAAATGTATCGACGCGTGCCAGCGTAGCTAGGTAATCCTAGGGTTGCTGTCATGTTTCCGAGTGTAGAGAGCCCACAGACATTTTTCTGCCTTGCGGTACGTCTCTGCATGCGCTATGCAGTATACTCCAGTTCCCAGAATAGTCGGTTGAATAAATATGATCCCAGCAACCACCTCTCGTAAAGTGATAGGCTGTGGGGGTGGTTCTTAGACCTAGCCTAAGAGAAGGTATATTGACTGTAGGCTACGAGGTAGGCGTTCGAGGCATGGTCTTCTAATATTGGAGATAGGTGCGGAGGGGCTCTGCTGTGTATGATCGGATACGGCGCGTCTCGGATCAGCTCTCGTATGGTCATGCACTTACTCATCCCAGACGGCTGGCGATTGGGCAGATAGCGACTGCAAGCGCCTGCTTCTTCAAATGAGACAATACTGTGCAAAATAGTTGTCAAATACACAACCGTCGGGTCTTAAAGTGACGTGATGCGGCAGTCCTTGAGACGGGAGGGAGGAGTCGCCAAGTCTGTGAAGATGGGGTAGGGCCTGCCACATTCGTATAGCGCTCCTTCCTAGTGTTGCTTCCGGGAGGGGTATGTAGAGGTGCGGTGCCGGAAGTGCCGCGTATACAAGAGTAAGAGGGCAACTGGAGGCGGTGAAGGGGATGAAGGGGTGAAAGAGGTGCAAGACGTGCAAGACGTGCAAGACGTGGGAGGTAGAGGTGGGTGGTGGGTGCAAGGAGGTGAGGAAAAGGACACACCGGCCAGTTGGAAACGAAGCTGCTGGTACCGCGCAGCAGGTCCAACGTCAGCCACCGACGCAGCTCGTTGGTGGTTGTGTTGTGAAATGCTCGATTGGGCAGAGGGTGTGGGCAAAATGTAGGCGTTCGGGGGCTCACTCGCGTGGAGGCCAGGGATTGATGGGCGGGACTCGACCGTCGGGCCTGAACAGGCGACGATTCGGGCATCGCGCTGACTGGGGCGGACTGGCGTTATTGAAGATGCTGGTTCTGATGCTGGTTCTCATGATGTATTTGGGGGTGGCCTACGTAAGAATCCTATCGTGAGGGATGGCGGCGGCGGCTGGGCCATTTGACGGGCGGCGAATTGGGAGGCGGGCGTCGGCATGGAGGCATGCCCTCGAATGAGGACCGTCTACGTTGCCCTGGGGTTGAAACAGGCCCCAAAAGGCTGCAGAGGGGATAAAGGTGCTCGGTAGCCTCAGCGCTTCAAGAATCAAGTCTGTCTGTCTCTCTGTTCGCGGGACGGGAGGCTGCGCCGCAATTCCGCTGCTGCCATCGTCTGAGCTCTATCACCGTCACCGTCACCGTCACCGTCGCAGTCACATTCACATCCGCATCCACCTTCACGCTCCTTCACCGCACCCTGCCACGCTCGTTAGCTCTCCCGCTCTGGTGCATCTCCCTTGGGACGAAACCTGGTTGTTGCTGATGGATGGTCGAGTGGCAGTGATCAGTCCCGCCTAGCCTGCTCGCACGCGCCTCGTCCCTCTCTACCACGACCAGCAGGCCAGCAGGCCCGCTCTGTTCCAGCCCTAAACCCCTCTGCCTGCTCCAGTGCTCCCCGAGTCCTAAAACCCCCCAGAGTCACGCCCACCACCACACCTACCTAGACAACTACACCTGCACCTGCACCTGCACCTCCACCCGCACCGCACCGCTCCTTCCTCGCCGCCGCCCGCGCCTGCCCGCCTCGCCAGCTCCAGTGCAGGTGCTACCCAGCACTTGGGCAGTTGCTGCTCCTTCTGCCCACTCCACTCCACTCCACCCCAACGTGGGCGTCAACGTCACTCACCCGTGGTCTGGTGGAGAGTCTGAGTCTGGCCGAGCTGCGAACCGTGGAAGAGTCGGTCTGGCATCTTCGGTTGACGGCAGTCCATTCCACTGCGCTGGGCCCGCCGCTGCTTGTCGTGCAACCTTACACCTCCCCCGACGTCCCTTCTTGGGCAGTCCTCCGCGACAAGACGAGATCCCTCTCCAAGCGCCTGAAGCCGGCCGAGCACACACTTGCGTCCTGCGTTCTGCGTTCTGCGACCTGCATCCCTCGTCTTACCGCCAGCCTCACCTGGTGGCTGCTTTTTGCATTGTCACTGCAGCTTGGCACAAGGCATCCTTTGGAAGAAAAGCACATAGATGCAGCCGCTGGCCTACGTCGACGGCCAGTCGACTCCACCACCCCAAATGTCGTCTCCAGCACCCCTCCTGCGCCCGCCCATTCCAGGTGCCCGCTCACAAGGTGGCGCACGCACACCTCGTCTCGGGCTCTCGATACCCCCCTCGCCGCATGCGAGGCCTGTCGTGAATGGCGCCAGCGACGTGCCCACACTTGGCCGCCCTACCCCTCCACAGCTCCGTCTAGCAACCCCCATGGGCACCAGTCACACCCCGCACGAGGGCCGTCCACATCCAAAAGGGCTACCCCCGCTACAGATTGGGACAGGACTATCGGCGGGAGGTTCGAGCGACGCGAGTGCACATTCAAGATCTGGCAGCTTTGGTGAAGTGCAGGCAAATGGCTCCGCGTCGTCTTACTCGGCTGCCCTAGGCTTCCCCGGCCTCCAGAGACCTCATCAGGGCTCAGATCCAATATCAGCAATATCACAAGGTGGCAGCGAGAGCGCGCCCGCAATGGAGCGGGAGAACAGCAGCCAGCCCTTACCTGACCTCGAGCAGATGGCTGAGAAGAAGGGCTCCCCCTTGGATGTTGAGGATCTAGACGATGCAGGCTGGAAAGCCGCCTCTGCAAAAGGCATGATCGAAGAAAAAGGAAGTCTAGGCGAAGGAGCCGGAGGCGCTGTAACCAAGTGCATCTTGAAAGGCGGAAAGACTGTCTTCGCTTTAAAGGTGGGTGCGTCCATGCATCACTGCCTATTTCACTAACAATTCCCCAGATCATCACCACAAATCCCGATCCCGACGTCAAAAAGCAGATTGTGCGCGAGCTCTCCTTCAACAAAAACTGCGCCAGTGACCACATCTGCTGCTATTACGGCGCTTTCATGGACGACAGCACCGGCACCATCAGCATTGCCATGGAGTTCTGCGAGGGTGGCTCTCTGGACTCGGTCTACCGCGAAGTAAAGAAGCTCGGAGGCCGAACCGGAGAGAAAGTACTTGGCAAAGTGGCAGAGGGGGTGCTCAACGGCCTCACCTACCTCCACTCTCACCGCATCATCCATCGCGACATCAAACCCAGCAACATCCTGCTGTGTCGAAATGGACAAGTCAAGCTGTGCGACTTTGGCGTTTCGGGCGAATTCGGGACCAAGGGAGACGCCAACACCTTCATCGGCACGTCGTATTACATGGCGCCCGAGCGTATCACCGGACAGAGCTATACCATCACCAGCGACGTCTGGAGTCTGGGAGTGACACTGCTCGAAGTCGCCCAACACCGCTTCCCCTTTCCTGCTGACGGTACCGAAATGAACCCTCGCGCTGGCCTCATTGACCTGCTCACCTATATCGTCCGACAACCCATCCCGAAGCTAATTGATGAGCCTCAGAATGGCATCAAGTGGTCGGAGAATTTCAAATACTTTATTGAGTGCTGGTACGTACCTTTGCAGTTGTCATCGAGATATGCACTAACATTGATTAGCCTCGAGAAGGAGCCACCTCGACGAGCCTCACCCTGGCGTATGCTTGAGCACCCATGGATGGTCGAAATGAAGACGAAGAAAGTCAACATGGGGCATTTCCTCAAGCAAGTGTGGGATTGGAAGGACTAGATTTACCCTTCGTCAAGTATTCGATTCAACAAAAGCGAGCGTCTTTCTCGGCAACAATATCCAATCTATATTCTTCGAATCGGACCTGGGGTCGTGTGCTGGACATAGACCAAGGGAAGACGGCATCATTTGGGTTTCATTTAGCGAATACGTCGAGGATGGCATTGTCATGGGCATGCATTGGGATCTTTTGGACGGAGCGCCATCATAAAGTAATGGAGTGCTTACTGGTTGGATATGTGATGGGTTATGCAGACGTGATTCATGCATTGACGGACTGCTATACTTGGGATCAACGAATAGCATCGGGAGGCGTTGGACTCGGTTGATGTGCAGCACAAACACACAATTCTAGTCACGGAAAACCGTGCGATTCTATTTCAGGGTACCAAACATAGCCTTGTGACTGCGCCTCAGGTGTGAAGCCTTGCCTGATCCTAGAATCCTTACGTTTGGCGGGGAACATTTAGCGCGAGATCGGGCCGATAATTCTCCGGTGGTCCCTCGATTTATTGGATTGAGTCACTCAGAACAGTCGCAGCTTATTGAAGCTCTTGTTGCACGCAGCGAAGACCTCTGACTCAATTCGAGTCTCCCCAGCACTTGTCTACCACGCGACATCATAACAACCGTCTCTCACCGGTCGGAGGAGTTGTAGACCATAAACAAATTCCGCTTCTACCCCACCACGTCGCATCGAGGAAACCTTGACGCCGCTGTTTCTGACGAAACCCGCTCACAATGCCCACCATCTCGGTCGACAAGGCCGCCCTCTTCAAGGAGCTTGAGCGAGAATACACGACAGAAGAGTTCGACGAGCTATGTTTCGAGTTCGGCATCGAATTGGACGAGGACACGAGCCAGAGCACCAAGCCTGAAGACCAAGCGCAGCCACCGCAGCTCAAGATCGAGATACCCGCGAATCGGTATGACATGCTTTGCTTCGAAGGCATTGCACTGAACCTGCGAGTCTTCTTGGAGAAACAACAGCTGCCCAAGTGGACGCTCACCCCGCCAAAATCGGGCGAGTTGGAGACGCTCACGATCAAGGAGGAGACGACGAAGATTCGACCGCTGTGCTCGGGTGTGGTGTTGCGCGGTATCAAGTTCACACAGGAGAGATATGATTCTTTCATCGCGCTGCAGGATAAGCTTCACCAGAATTTGGCGCGCCAGCGGACATTGGTCTCGATAGGGACCCACGACCTGGACACGATCAAGGGTCCTTTCACATACGAGGCGCTGCCCCCAGAGCAGATCAAGTTCACACCCTTGAACCAGAAGCAGGAGATGAACGGCAAGGAGCTCATGGACTTCTACGACGTAAGCCTTTGCATGGTGTGCTAGGTTCAGGCTAACTCTCTACAGAAAGACAAGAACCTCGGCCGTTACCTGCATATCATCCGCGATTCCCCTGTCTACCCTGTCATCTACGACTCAAATCGAACTGTGCTGTCACTTCCTCCCATCATCAACGGAAACCACAGCAAGATCACCCTCGATACGAAGAACGTCCTCATTGAGATCACAGCGCTGGACAAAACCAAGGTCGAAATCGTGAATCACATGCTCGTCGCAATGTTCGCCGGCTACGCAGAGTCGATAGAGCCGCTCAAGATTATTTCACCACACAACAATGAGTCGAGAGAATCCCCCGACCTTGCGCCACGGGAAATGCAAGTCGAGATCGACTATCTCAATCAAGTCACAGGCTTGGATCTCTCACCAGATCAGATAGCGAAACTTTTGGCCAAGATGGGCTACAATGTGCGGCCATCGCAAGGGGACAGCAACTTGCTCGATGTTTCGGTACCCATCACACGAGCAGACGTTCTACACCAGGCAGACATTATGGAGGACTACGCTATCGCATACGGTTTCAACAAGCTGCCACGATACTATCCCACCAAATCCGCAGCAGTTGCCGCACCACTCCCTATCAATAAGCTTGGTGACATTGTTCGCCTAGAGTCAGCAGCAGCAGGATGGATTGAGGCCTTACCTCTCATTCTGTGTTCACATGAGGAGAACTTTGAGTGGCTAAATCGTAAAGACGACGGCAAGACTGCAGTGAAGCTCGCAAATCCCAAGACTGCAGAATACCAGATCGTTCGGACGTCGCTACTTCCTGGTCTGCTCAAGACCATCAACTCGAACAAGCATCACTCAGTGCCCATCAAGGTCTTCGAGGTCAGCGATGTTGGTTTCATAGATTTGTCGCAAGAGAGAAAGAGCAGGAATGAGAGGCATTTCGCCGCGGCTATCATGGGCAAGACGAGTGGTTTCGAACAAGTGCATGGTCTGTTGGATAGATTGATGCTGATGCTCAGGTCTGCCTTCATCACGCGAGAAGACGGCTTGAAGAAACCTGATCTCGGCGGCTACTGGATCGAAGAGGTCGATGGTGGGTTCAACCATAACAACCCGGAAGATGTTTTGCTGACACATATAGATCCCACCTTTCTCAAGGGCCATGCAGCCGCCGTTAAGCTCAACCTCGACGGCAAGCACCACACCATCGGCGTCTTTGGCATCCTGCATCCTTCAGTGTTGCAGAAGTTTGAATTACCGTAAGCTTCCAACAATACCTGGCTAAGAAAAGCAAATCACGCTAACTTATCGAAGATACCCCGTGAGCACCGTAGAAATCAACCTAGAAGTCTTCTTGTAAGACCAGGTATAGTAGCGCGACTACCTAGCCGGGTACGCTCAAAAGATTTGCTTCCATTACCATAGATACCAGAATCTAATGTATGAATGAGGTGATGTTTCATGTCGACCATTTGCAGCACTCTCGTCGTTTCAACCTCCAGCCAGTGTCTCTCCAATTCAATACGACCAAGTGGAACCTGCAAGTCCCTCGACTCAATACCATCGTTTAAGCTCATGTTCGACAGTAACAGTTTGGGGCTGACACTTTCCAAGTCGCACTGTACGAAACTTATTTTTACAAACACTCAGCAAGGTACCTGCGCTATTTGCAATGACAGGGTACCGCATTTCGATAATTTTTACATTCCAAGCGCTTATCCGGCAATGATCATGATGCTACTATAGCGAGGACAAACAATTTGAGAAGCCCTTCTACCTTTTCTTATTTCAGATCTCCGTGATTCAAATCCGTCCAAAGGTACCCAGTAGATCCGCAAACTGCAAAACCCAGCAGCCCGAGGAACGTTCCCGCCCCCAGTCGCATCCGAAACTCATTCGACAATACAGGTAAGGTGCCGGCCTTATTATTTTGTACAAGCTCTGGATATTGAACTCCCTCGATCGCTCTAGCCTCCAGCCTTGTATAACTGAAGGTGGATGTACCATGTCTGGGCATTGGCGAGACTTGATGCCGCCGATATCTTATATGATCCACCCATTTCTCTGCATTTACGGCAGAGCCACCTTTCGTTCTTGGACGTTTCAATCTCTCATCCTACAGTCTCATTGCGTTGCGCTTGAGCAGCTCACATCATGGTGGTGCGGAAAATAGAACTGCCCCCAGAAGAGGCTACAGACCTCGCATCGCTATGGAGTAGGGCTGTGAAGGAGTACGAGAGCACAACGAATGCGGATTTATCGAAAATGAAAGCGCAAAGCACCGAACACGTAGTTCGGAACGTGACCGAGATGATGGACGAAGTAGAGAAAAGGTCGGACAAGTTCCTGAGCTTTCGGCACAAGAAAGACAAGGTTAGCAAAGCTCGGGAAGCGATTGGAAAACACCTCGACAGTATGCAGACGTGTGTGGATGGCATTTCTATGATTGGAGCGGCAGCTTCAGTTTTTCCGCCTGCGCTGCCGGTCAATCTCGTGTTCGCTGCCTGCGGCCGCGTGATTAGTGTAAGTATGTAAAGTTGTTCGGTGCTCCTTATTTCTAATACGCTTCAGGCCTTTATGGATATCCAGAACAACTTGGACAAGGTTGAAGAGTTCCTAGGTCTTTCGAGCCGCTTCTTCGAGCGGCTGTCCATCATCGAAGGAACCAAATGCAGCGATGGACCTCTGGGGAAAGCTATCGTTCAGTCTTCTCAGCTCAGCTGAGCGTATACACCGTTGTACAAGATATGGTAAACAGGAAGAGCGCGCGTATCAGTGAGCCAAGCAGCCCGTAAATCGAGGTCACAAAGACTGACTGTATCCGAAATGTTCTTTGAAGCCCTCTGGGTACCCAAAGACCCAAAGCTCATCATGGCATTTGCGCTCATGCAATCAACAATCGAGGAACTAGACCATACCATCAACTTCTCTAACCATGCAGCTATCAAAAGCACGCAAGATGTCGCGATTCACATAGATGAGAAGACTGACAAACTCGATGCGATACTTCGGACGTGGCGCGAACAGCAAAGCGAAGATGTCTTTAAAATCTTCGAAACCAATCTGGACATCAAAATGGAGCTCCGGGTGAATCAGGAGATGACCATGGACGGAATGCAAGAGCTCGAGGACCATCTCATGGGAGCTATGAGAGCCATAGCCAAAGCCGATGCACGCAACAAGAAAGATACAGAGAAACACTCTGATCCAGAAGATACTGAGAAGCGCAAACACCCAAACAGACCAGGTGGGATGGGAGATATTAGTGACAGGAAAGCCCAAACTTTGCGGCCCTTGAAGGCTTTTTTCGATGACAAGGACAACAAGTTCCTGAATTGGAATGATGCGCAAAGGGAAAACATCACCTTGCATCGAATCCATGAGGATGCACTCGTGCCAGGAACGGCGGAGTGGCTCTTCACTAACGCTGCTTGGGACCAATGGAGAACTGGGGGAAGTTCCTTGCTGTGGCTCAGGGGCGAAGATGGTGTAGGAAAGTCCTTCTTATCTTTCGCGAGCGTACGAAAGCTGCTTAACCAGGCCGATGGGAGTACTGTCGCGTACTTCCACTTCAGAGAAACCGTCGCATGCCTTCAGTCGGTGCAGAATGCTATCGCATGTACTGCCCTTCAAATCGCCAAATCGGACCCAAAATACGCAAAATATATAGGCAACAAATTGGCCGACAACGAAAACAAGGCGGCCAAAACGACTCCATGGCAGCGCCTCTTCCTCTCCGCCTATGGAGACATTGCTGACGAGCACGGCGCTGATGCGCCATTAAACTCCAAGGTGTACATGATCTTCGACGGGTTAGACGAACTTCCCGAGGAGCAACTGCACGTCTTTAAACTCTTCCTTGCGGATATGAAGAGGTCAAGCTCACGGATTCGCATACTAGTATCCAGTCGGCCCCAGCAAAGCTTCAT
The DNA here is from genome assembly GCA_010015675.1 of Byssothecium circinans. NCBI lineage: Eukaryota > Fungi > Ascomycota > Dothideomycetes > Pleosporales > Massarinaceae > Byssothecium > Byssothecium circinans. Next base: position 665,886 of record ML976987.1, read on the forward strand.
CGAAAAATCCGACCCCCTTGTCATCGACATTACGAAAGCCAAAATGACGCATGACATCAACATCTTCCTCCGCGATAGGCTGAACAGTTACGTTTTCCCTCGACTCAAAAGTTTCAGTTCGGCAACCAAAAAGATGATTCGGAGGAAGATAATTAGACAGGCTGATGGGGTGTTATATGCAGATCATATGTTACGTCGGCTCTCGTATATTGGACGCGAAGGTGCTGTTCTACAGGAGCTTGAGGATATGCCGCAAGGTCTGTCTCAGTTGTACAAGGTTTTGCTTGGTGATTGTCGTCGTGGAAGGTCAAAGGAGCAATACGAGGCGCTGAAGAAGCTGTTCGCTTGGATAGCGTTTTCCACGAGGCCTTTGAGTTTGGCAGAGGCTTCGGAATTGGCGGGACTTACCATTGCTGAGGAGGATTTAGATATCGAAGATGAGGTTATTGGCAGGTCTGCAAGGTGAGTGATCCCAGAAAAGTTCCATCGTCACCAGATCTAACAGCACCAACAGAATCCTAGAAATCTTCCCGCCCTCGCGCACCGAAGACGACAACCAAGACCAAAACAAAGAAGACACCGACGATGAAGACGACGAATATACCAGCGAAGAAACCCCCGTAAACGTCGACGAATACCGCAAAGCACCACTAATGTTCCACGAGCGCTCCCTACACCAATACTTCCGAGCCGTAAGCACCAACGAGGACGAAAACGAGGAGCTGCGGACCCCAGCACGCACAGCGCATACGACCATCATGGCCATGTGCGTCGAGGTTCTGCGAAAAGCCACAAACACTACCAAAGGGGGACGCGGGCCCGTGCTGAGAAGATACGCGGTGAAGTATTGGACGAGCACTTCAACAAAATTGATGTCGATACAGCCACCGAAACGGAAATCGGTCAAATGCTCGAATGCCTGCATTCCATTTTGACGGATGAGAAGCGCATCTCGAGGGTGTTTGATCATTTCGCTGACCCATCCGAGCTCTATCCCGAGGCGGTGGAGGGAGAACCCATACCGTGGGACAACAGAGTAACTCAGTGGACTGCAAAGGCCGCTACACTCCCAGATGGGGTTATCACTGCGGATGTTAAGGCGTGGGCTTCTGAGCTTGCGAAAGATGAGAAACATGTTCTTTGGACTCTATCAAAGGCCCATGTGAGGAACTGGCTTGGGTTGAGATCTCAAGTGAGCATCCTGCAAGCTTACAGGACCGCAGAAGCTACCACGAGGATATGCGGGCAGCTCGAAGCAACAGCCCAAGATCCTTTGAAGGAGATTCTAAGCGTGGCCCAGCACTTCAATCAAACACTCGATGAAAAGGGGATGAGAGCTGTAGGCGTCACATTATTCCACGCTGATCTTTCTGCCTGCTCCGACGTGCGTCGGAAGGAGCTCAGTCCACTGCCATGACCTATCTTATGGACAGCTTGGAATTGACAAAAGGCGACGATCTGGAAAGCGGTGGGACGTTGCTCAATCTCTCGGCGATGCACATGGCGATGGAAGACTGCCCGAAAGCCTTGGAGACGATCGAAAAGGCTATAGCAACGTACAAAACCTACAATCTCAGCCTGCAAACAGCGCCACCTACGGAGTTCAGGAAAGTGTATCTATGGAATGACCGCGCGGACGTAATGCTCTGGAGTGTAAGTTAAATCCGAACAGAGGAATAGATATGAAACGAGAGGCTAACCTCACACCTTCATTTAGTTGTATCGTACGAAAGCCAGCTACCTAGCAAACCTCGACGAAAAATCCCAAGCATTCCAAGCCTATGAGGAAGCCCGCAGGCTAGCCTCCAACGAATGGAAAGGGTTCCTCAACGGATGGGTACTGGAGGACATCGCACAACTGTTCGACGAGGACGAAGATCCAGATGGTCACCGCCTCATGGACGCCCTGAAAACCTGGACGGATCGGGAGCTCCAACTCTGGTTCGACTACAGCCTCATCCCTTACGCCGACATGGACGCTCTAGAACGAATGTTCCGCGCCGCCAAACTAACCGGCGAAACCCATCTGGTCCCAGAATGGCTACATAAATACGGGAGGAAACTAGCGCCACGTTCCCTGACAGCGTTCAATCTACAGTTCGCACTCGCCGATTTCTACTCGTCGGTTACTGGAGACACAGATAAAGCAAAGGCTGTCATGCGGACTATTCTCACCATGCAGCATCCCAGCATAGACGCCACAACGGTAGAAATCCTCGACAACGCAATTTCCGAAACGCGCCTCGCCCTCGCGGGAATCATCTTCTCGCAATTCTCCTCTTCGCACGACCCCCTGCGCAAAGAGGAGCTGGTACAGGAAATGAAGCATCTCCCAGGGACGCATGGCAGTGAAGTCAGTTTCCTCGAGTCGCACATTGGTATGCTGTACGCTAATATGCTCCGCATCATGGGCCCCGCCAGGGAGTACGAAAAGTACATGAACGAGCTCTTTGAGACGTGTGTTAAGGGACTGGCTGATGACGATTTCTATAACGACGGCCCGGCGCTTCGTCTGCTGGCTAAGGTGCTGAGTTCCCTAGAGGGTTTGGAGTTCGATGCTCGAGTCGCGCTGTCCGCGCAGTTTTCTGTTCCGGATAGGGATGTGCAGAGGAAGGCGCTTGCTTGGAAGTCTGTCACTTCCTCCGATGATGATGACGTCGACGATGATGGGGAAGCTGTAGAGTCGTCCGCTAGTGTTGTAGTTATTGACAAGCAGGACCATGCGCATGAACAAACCCACGATTCTATAGTCGTTGAGCCCAACATCACCGACACTGAAGCCATCTCGTCAAACCCACCACCAACCAACACCACACCAACGCCCCTTCAAGAAGAAGAAACCGACGACCAAGACCTCGAAGGCGAAGACAGTGGCGGCATAGAATGCGACGGCTGCGGCACCACCTTATATAAATGGGACCAGCCCTTATACCTCTGCCTCATCTGTCCCAACACAGACCTATGTGTCGCTTGCCACGACAAGAAGCGCGGCTTGAGCGAGGAGCAGGATAGTAAGGCGTGGAGGCGGTTTTGCGATGCTGAGCATCGGTTCATCAAGGGTCCGATGAAGGGGTGGAAGGAGGTTAAGAATGGGGTTGTGCGTGTTGAGGGGAGAGAGGCTTTTACGGTCGGGGAATGGTTGAAGGGGATGAAGGGGGAGCGGTGGCCGGAGGCGTGGGGGAGGTATTGGCGTAGGCCGGGTGGGTTGAGGGATGTTGATGTTGGAGATTAGGCGGCGGGTTTGGGGGGTTTGGTGTGTACTGCATCTTGTCAACTCCGACGGGACAAATAGGGCTATCAACTAGGACCAGATATGCAGACATGGATAGGATAGGTCAGCTTAAATATAAGGATTCGTCTTAAGATCTGAAGATCTCTCTCGATATTGTCTTGCATTTTTAGGATTAGTCCAATCGAAGGAGCAGGTTAGTAACTTTAGTTACGCCAATCAAAGAGGCCGCATAATGGTACGAGTCACTACCCTAGCTGGTAGCCCTGTTTGTCCCGTCGGTCATGAAAAGGCGCAGTAGGATCGCAATTCGTTTATCGATTTTCGGAAAAGCGTGTATGGAGATAACGCAGATTGTACGCATGTCAGATAACGTCATGGCGTATCTACGAGAGCCTAAGTCCGCTGAGTCACATAAGAACTCTTGAACTATACAAAAAGTTAAAATGGTACGTCGAAATCACTTGATACTTCGCTCTTCCTGACGACTCTCCATCTCTACATCTCTCATCATGATCCCAAAGCTTATTGCATACGCGTTCTTAACACTCTCCGCCATCACCACCGCACAAACCCATAACACAACACTCCTCCACCAATTCCCGAACGGAACTTGGGTAGAGAACATAGCCGTGCGCCACAACAACCAGCTCTTACTCAGTCTACTAACGTCACCCGACCTTTACATCCTCGACCCATCTACGCCAAATCCAGAGCCCACCTTACTCCACACGTTTGCAAACGCAACCGCCGTTTTCGGCATAGCAGAATACTCACCCGATGTCTTCGCTGTCTCCGTAGGAAACTACTCCTTCACATCTGGTTCCATCGCCGGCTCTTACGCCATATACCGCGTCGACTTCACCGCCTGCACCGACGATTCCAGACTAAACCCACGCATCTCCCTCATCGCACCCGTCCCAGACGCTGTTTCCATCAACGGCATCTGCACGCTCCCCAGCGAACCCAGCACGCTGTTATTAGGCGACATCACCAAAGGCCAAATCTTCCGCTTCGACACGCACACCGGCGAATCCACCGTCGTGGTCCCGCCCACGCATCCACTCACGGCCATCGCAGACAGCGCGTTCGGCCCTGCCGGCGTCGACGGGATCCACATCCTCGGCGACTTCCTCTACGCTGCGAACGTAGGCACCGGCGTCTTCGGCAAACTCGCCATCACGTCTCAAGGCACCCCTGTCCCGGGTACCGATCCCGTCATCATCGCACACGCTGCCAATGGCACGAATTGGGACGATTTCGCGCTCGATGGGAGGGGGAATGCGTATGCGGTGACGAGTAGTGGGAACACTGTTGTGAAGATTTCGCCGGAGGGGAAGCAAACGGTTATTGCGGGGAGGTTGGACTCGATGGAGATCGCGGAGCCGACGTCTGTGGTGCTGTCGAGGGGTGAGGAGAGGCTTTTCGTGGTTACGGGTGGGGGGTTGTTTGCGCCGGTTAATGGGAAGGTTGTGGGTGGGCAGGTGATTGCTATTGATTTGTAGAAGGGGTGTGGATAGGAAGACGGTCTTCTCCGTCGCAAGCAGAAATTCCATGTCGTAAGAGCAGGAAAGAATTCTCCCTCGAATACCTCCTCCTTCACTCCAGGCAAGCCCTTCTCTTAGAGCTCCGTCAGCATCCACCCATCCGCAAGTCTATCTCTTCATCCCCGCGAAAGGAGCGGTCGCTGCGGGCCACAATGACCATCATACCCATGCATATTGAGTTTTTGAAAGGATGGACGATCGAAAACGTTCCCGCACCGATCGCTAGTGAAGGTTGCGCCCACTCTCCAGTCTCCCCGACTTGGTCGGAGGTGGCTGAGTAAGCTGCGACCAAGTCTCCGACTGATCTCCGACTGACCTAGCCTAGTCGGAGACCAAGTCGGAGGTAGCCCAGGTGCCAGTCCTGGCTGATACAAGTTGTGACCAGTCTCCAATAAGTCTCCGACTTCTTTGGATGTACTCTTAAGCTCTTGAAATTCTCTGGCCAGTCTCCGACCAGTCTCCGACCAGGTCGGAGGTACCACCTACATAGCGAACATAAGTTGCGACTAGTGCCTGACCATACATGCCATCTCTAACCAAGCCAGAGGTCTCAAATTCAGCTTCTACCATTCTCCGACTAACTCTGAGGTGCACTGCGCAAGTTACGACTGGGCTTGTCGGAGGTAGATGAGTAAGCTCCGACCAGCCTCCGACCAATCATAAACCAGGTCGGAGGATGCTCGACCAGTCTCCTACCCATCTCCAACCAGGTCGGATGTCTCTATTCAAGCTCCTACCTGTTTCCGACCATGTCGGAGGTGGCTGATGTACCTTTAAAAGCATAGTATGTTATGACTAATCTCTAGTCTGGTCGGAGGTGGGTGAGTATGCTCCGATCAAGTCGGAGACAGGTAATATAAGCTCCGACTCGGTCGGAGACGGATAAGGTAAGCTGCGACTTGGTCGGAGACTGGTTATGAAATCTCCGACCAGTTCGGAGACATCTTATGTAAGCAGCGACCAGATCGTAGGCAGCTGCTGTTTACCCAACCTCCTTCAACCTCACGACAAAGATATACAATAATGTCGACTCCCACTCTGGAGTCCCTCCCCCTGATTGCTCTCGAATTGGTGTGCGAATACCTTGCCCATAGCGACTTTCACCGGCGCGACTTGTTCTCTTTCTCACTCGTGAGCAAGGCCTGCTGCGGCGCAGCCGACAGGCAACGCTGGAAGCGGATTCTTCTTGCAGTGGATGGCACAGAGAAACTCGAGAAAGATGTACAAAAATGGGAAGATATGCTTGGTGAGGATGGAAAAAGGCACGTACGACAGCTGAAAGTGCTTGGGTGCTTGCCATTGAACCGAGAACGAGACGAGGCAGAAAGCGCTATATACTGGCGGAAGTACTTCAAAGGCATGAAAGGAAATCCCGACGGTGTTGGAGACATATATGGCCAGGCCGAGTTGAAATGGCAACGCTCTGACAGCGATGTGTTTCTTGAACCGTCGACCCCCAATTGGCCCCTGTATCATCTTGATCTACGACGTAATCGGGTCGACAAGACGAGAAAGGACCTGGCGTGGATGGTTCTTTCCAAGTTCCTCACTACATTACCCGGGCTCAAAGATTTCGTCTGGTCTAGCACTGACCAAATTCCACACTGCATCTTGACTGCTCTGAACACGACCCGGACCAAACTCCATATGCACACTTTCAGCATCCGCAGTCTAGATCAATACGAGAAGCTTCCAGTTGAGGTTGACACCCATGAATCCTCAATTGCAACATTCCCACGCCTGACGCATGTCTCCACTAAATCGAACAATCACCTTACACAAGAGCATGACTTCAACGAAGAGGCCGTTCTGCAGATGATTGCTGGCGCTGCGCCAAATCTTATAGACGTGTGTATGACTTCGTTATTCTCAGACGGGCCTGAGAGATCCTGCTGCTTACCTCAAGCATCGACCGGGTTTCCAGGTATTGTGCAAAACAGACCACAGGCGTATTCTGACTCCAAAGGACATCTGAAGAGCTTGGAGCTGTTTAGGACGGAAGCAATATGTCCGGATTGTTTGCGCAAATGGAGCGACCGAACCCACCTTGAAGAACTGGAGCGCCTCTACATCAACGTGGACTTCGATACGCTTGAGGCTCTGGCGCAGATGGCCCGAAATGGGGAATTCAAGGCACTCCAGAGATTATGCCTGCAGGTCGGTTGGTTTGGTGAGGGGGACGGCCACGAACCTCTCAAGCTTCTCCTAACTGCCCTTAATCCACTTGTAGATCTGCAGGTTCGAAGCGCTCATAGTGGGCTCGGCAACAATATATTGCAAGCAATTCTACAGTGCCATGGAAGTTCACTAAAACGGCTCTTTATACCCTACTTTACTCCATCTCACGATCAGATCGCAGAGCTCGCTCGGTCTTGCCCGAGTCTCCAGCAGCTGGAGTTCGGCGTCCAACGGACGGGTGGTGACTATGCCGAATTCCACACTTATCGATTACTGGGCAGAATACCACGATTGCAAGACGTCTGGATGCGCATGAATTGCGGGGCCCCGTCGAATACCGTTTACTCTCACACTGAAATATACAATGACGATGAAAGACTGCATTTTATACGCTTGGCGTTCATCAACAGCGCTGTCGATGCTAACCTGGCGCGCGATATCTTCCACATCATAGCCGAATCCCAGTCAAGTGTCGGCTCCAGCACGGACGTGACGTTGAACTGTCTTGAAATCAGGACGGTTCGTGCAGGTTCTATTGGAGCAGAGATGGTGTACAAGGATTTTTGGCAAGTCACTCGTGCCTTAGGCCGAAGCTGGGTCTGTACTCGTGATCCGAGGGACACATACTCAGACAAGTTGCATTGTTTGGAGACGGACAAGATACAGGAATACCATGAATTGCTCGATAAGCCTCTGGAAGATCTCCCACTTGGGAGGCTATATGTGCAGGCTTGGAAGGAGATATGGCCAGAGTCTACAGGTCATTGGGTCGACGACTGGCATAGTTTTCCTCTCAAGCGGTAGGTGGACCAACGAGCCAGACGTATGGTACGCGCAAGTACCTGAGACTTTCCTACAGGACGCCATCATCTACAGTCTCTACACATGGTGTCTGTGCTGGGTTCGAGACATACCCTCGCACACGTCGTGCGCGCGGTACAACACGAATGTGATGCTGAAGAAAGATTGGTAACGGCGCGTTCGCTTGACCATTTCATATGTCTATATCTTCTAATCCTCCCATCATCTCTTCTCATTAGGCTGCTTTATCGGTGAGGCAAGACTCCACAGCTTCGGCCCAGGGATGCTATACCCCGTAATATTCCCATGGATATCCACCAAGATCCCCTTATCTCTTATTGAATAAAGCTTGCTAGCCACGACGCCCTCGCCCAGCTCCTGGCTCTGTGGATTCCCTACTGCCCCTCTCTTAACCCTCAGATTGACACACTGCGGATATGCCTGCGCGCCATTCACTTGCTCCGCAGCATGCAGTGCCAGAATCTCATGCCTCAGCACATAGTTTCCAACAGCCAACCTTTCGGGAATTTTGACCTGCCACGAGGCACCGTTCGCAAGCAGCACATCCGACGCCCATGTCCCACCCAACGCAGTCCACCCCGAGCTATTCAACCACCCACTTTCATCAATCTTGACCCATTCCAACGTCTTCTTATCCGCATGCGCGCAACTCCCATTACAAGCCGCCATATACGTCAAAACAGGCCCTTTGTGCGAGTTTGGCCATTCATTCCACGTCAGGTTCAAAGTCTCGCCTGCCGTTGTGTTGACGTGGAGGGCTCCGGGGGCCGCGTCGTAGTGGCATGCTATATCGGAAGTGTTGAATCTAGAAGGCTCGACGAAGATGTTGCCCAGGTTCGAGGCAGACCAGGCGGCGATGTCAGGGAGAGGGTCGCCGGATTGGGCCGCCGCGGGGTCCCAGCCACTGTATACGAGGCCCTTTGAGGTAGTGACCTTGGTTACACGGGCATGTGCGGCGATGGTGGGGATGAGGATCGCGAGGGCGACGAGTGTGGGTAGCAACATATTGCTGCGACCTTCAAGGGAGCGAAGAAAGGATTGAAAAAAAAAAAAAAAAAACGAATGACGACTTGGAGAAGTAAAGAGCGGCTAATTCTCGAGAGGACCCGGTGGGATAATGAAAAGATTATATTATAGTTCCCTCTGAAAAATAATTTATGTGGTTTGACCAACCATCGTTGAAACAAACGGCTTAGAATCCACATAGAAATACGGTTACGTACCTTATTCCTCCTTCCTATTACCGCACGTACCCTCCAAGAACCGCTATATCGCACTGCCACCTGATGTTAGCGATCCACTGTATTGATTATATTGCCAGTGCGATGAGGTTGCTATCCGGCATCCCAGCAAAAACACTCAGTTGAGCGTCGCGCGTTTCATCTGGAAACGATGGTTTGATTGGCTCTCCATAGTGTCAATATAGATGCTACCGCGCACATAGAAGGATCGTCGTGCTGTGGGCTGGATGATTATGTATCTTTTTATCTCTATATCGATAATAGCAGATATCTTGACTTCAACATTGTGAAGCGCAACAGAGGCGGCAGAGCTACTAGGATGTTTAATAAACGCTTAGGCAATATAACGCCAAAGCTTTTCTCTTTGGGAGATCGAAAACTTTTGACTACAACATACACCCACACGAACCTATGTCGTACGATTTTTCACTACTGCTGAGGCGGACAGTTCTCAAGAACAAGACAGAAGAATCACTAAAATCACAAAGGAACAGTATCTCCTCCAACCCGTACTCTGGTGCGCAAACCTGGAGCTTGCTCATTATTATGCCTCCGGCAACCTGTACAACTCTTCCTCAATATTCGCCAACGTCGACTTCTCCCTCGGCCCATCCTTCAAGCCGTACAAATGCTGGAAGCTCATGATCATCGGCCGCCAGGCGTCGGGATCGACTCTGTTCTCATGCCCAGCCAGACGCAGCGACTCCTGCACATACGTTTTCCTGACCTGCACTTCGATCGCGAGCGTAAACCCCTTGGCCTCCCCCGGAAGGTTGCTCATCATCTCGTACTGGCCCGCCAGCTCGGTCTCCATCTGCACTGGGCACTCGGCGATCCGGTCGGGCCGTACCAGCTCCGACTTCATGGGCGTCAGGCCCGCCGTCTTGAACTTGTCCTTGTCGTGGCGATAGCCGAGCATGACTTTGATCGCGGGGACTTCTTCGGAGCCCGTGGTGCGCGCCATTGCGTTGACCTGCGGGACCATGTCGTCGGAGGGCAGGTTCAGAACGCACTGCTTCTCGCGCAGCAAGTTGATCGTCGTCTGCGAGTTGTTCTCGAGGCCGAGCATGCACCGGTTGCCGAGCCAGAAGGCTGACGAGATGGGACCGATGTTTGTCGTCCCGTCTGTATTGCGGGTTGTGACGAGGACGACTGGCGTGCCCCAGTAGAAAATTGCGGCCTTGATGACAGTGTAGACCATTTTGCTGCGTCTAAGTTTTGATATAATGCGAGTTCTGATGTGGGACGACGAGTTAAATAGACGGAAAGCACACAGTAGAAACACGTTTTCTTTTTAATATATAATAGACCTAGACACACTGCGATGCACAACATAATAGTTCTGCGTCATCCAAATCGCGCCGGTGCTTGATGCCGCTCAGATATAATACTAAGCAATGCTGATGCGCCCGTGCGATGCTAGAAGAGTCCGTTACAATTGGCCACTTTTGAAGCAATAATGTGCTGCCAACGCTCCGGGTGGACAGTTCCAAAGTGTGAACTACTAGATCCTTTCAATGTGATTGCTCACTTTTTGAGCAGCTGCAAAGGCTTTGCATCTGATGTCAGGGCTTACTAAGTCCATGGGTAGAGTAATGTGCTGCCAACGCTCCGATTGAATAGTTCTAAAGCGTGAAAGTTACGCGTCGGTGTTCTACTTCCATCTAGGCCCTCTCTCCGAATAAGAAGGTGGAGTCTCGTTCCCATGACTCAGACTACCAGGTAACATGTCACATGCACTGAAATCCGTACTGCGCTGTTTTGACGGGTGGAAGTTGAAGGTGTCGTGTCCCGAACTTCATTTGCGCTTTTGGGATCGGCAACACAAGAAGAGTTAGTTATTCGAACGTGGGAAAAGGTCCTACGGAACAGTATCGAGACTTCCATCATGGCATTGTAGGGTTCGCATGACTTCGTTGCTTTTCTAACTAGTGAGTGTATAACTATTCTATATCGCCGATTCTGCGATTGATACAAAACTTCGGCTCGATTCATACATCCATCCCATCGTCGATGTACTTTCTACCCCACAATATGTCTACTCCCGCTCGTTCCTCTCGTTACCCTTGACAGTCGTCGCACCATTCGCAGCAATGTTGATGCCGTTCGATCCACCGACAGACTTGGAACCATCAGAGCCCTCTGTGATACCCAAGTTGCCGCCAGCGTTGACAGCGTTACCGTTTTCGTCGAGTGAGATGCCGAAGCCCTCGGCGAACTGCTCGGACTCCTCGACCGCCTTATTGCCAGCCTTCTCGCCTTCTTTTGCCGCAGCCTCACCCGCAGGTTTGGCACCCTCGGCGGCGGGCTTCTCTGCTTCCGCTGCTGGCTTTGCTCCCTCAGTAGCGGGTTTCTCGGGCTCGGCGGCTGCGGCAGGCTTTTCTCCCTGAGACTGTCCAGATTCGGCGAGAGCTTCAGCTTTGGCGGCCTCCCCTTCAGCACGTCCAGGTTGGTTTTCCGTTCCAGCGCCTCCTGAACCGCCAGTGAGTTCAGCACTGGCTTCTCCGGCGGGTTTTTGCCCTTCGACTTGAGCAGCACCCTCTTTCTTCGCGCCCTCTGCTGTGGGTTGGGTTTGAGCCCCTCCCTCCTTCGCGCCCTCTGCTGCGGGCTGGCCTTGTGCTTCACCACCCTTCTTCGCCCCCTCAGCGCCGGGTTGGATTTGTGCTTCACCACCCTTCTTCGCCCCCTCTGCTGCGGGCTGGGCATTTGTAGTGGAGTTGCTCGCAATAACAGTAACGTCACCTCCCTTCTTCGCTCCCTCAGCTGCGGGTTGGGCTTGTGTTTCACCTCCCTTCTTCGTGCCCTCTGCTGCTGGCTCGGCATTTGTTGTGGAGTTGCTCGCAATAACAGTGATACCCTCCGGCTTCGCGGCTCCTCCAGCTTTCTGACCCTCCGTGGTGGGAGCCTTTGGAGCCTCACCCGCCTTTCCACCTTCTGCCGCCGCGCCAGGAGCCTTCGCAGCCTCACCAGCCCTTTGTCCCTCTGCCTCCGGAGTCTTCGTTGCCTCACCAGCCCTCTGTCCCTCTACCTCCGGAGTCTTCGCAGCCTCACCAGCCCTCTGTCCCTCTGCCCCCGGAGTCTTAGCTGTCTCACCGGCTCTCTGGCCCTCTGCCACCGCGCCAGGGGCCTTCTCTGCCTCCCCTGCTTGGGCACCCTCACCCTTCTGTGCTTCCGCAGCCCCTGCTTGACCTTGCTGGTTTCCACCTGGAAGGTTGAGTCCGCCACCCGAGATGCCTCCGTTTGATCCACCGAGCGTGAGACCTCCAATAGTCAGGCCGCCTCCTCCTCCCTGTCGTTGACCTGTGCCGGTCTGACCTTCGGCTGCCTGCCCTGATTGGCCCTCTGCGGCTGTGGCAGCGCCTTCTTTCTTCTCTCCTCCACCTCCACCTCCACCGAGGTTCAGACCGCCAACCTCGATCTGCCTTTTAGCGAGTGTGCGGGCAGCACGTGCGGAAAGCGACCCCTGACGAAAGTTAATCTGGTATCAAGCTTTTGGGAACGTGAAAATTACCATATGCATGCGGGACGACTCTTCCGCCACGGCAATATAAGAGAATGCCAAGATGGCAACCGCCATCTCCGAAACGAACTTCATAGTGGAAGCGAAATATATGCACTAATTACTACAAGAGATAAATGCTGTCCTGCAGACTGAAGAATAATGAAGCTTTTCAAAAAAGACTTGGAAGCATCAAGCTCCAACGAAAAGAAGACAAGAAAAGATAGTGGAGAAGATGGGTGGAGAACTCAAGCGTTCGATGTCATGCCTTTTGAAAGTCCGCTCCCTCGACTTTTGGAGACGACATTTGGATTGTCCGCAACAGAACCAGCACAGCTTGGCCATCTTGGCTGGGGTAAGAAGTGGATCAAACACCGATGTGCGAATGGTAGAGGGTCGTCTGGGCATGGTGGAGTTCTTGGCGTAGCGGAACATGTCGCAGGCACTGGGATTCGCTTGGCGTTTGATCGGCTTGTTCCAGACTGAACGAGAAAATGGAAATTCCGTGCGGGCTGTGAAACTCGGAAGTAGACGTTCCAGTGGATGCGCGGCCTTTTCTCTTGGTGTTTGGTGGTTTCCAGGCGAAGAGTTCAAAACTTGTCCGTGACGATGCTTGGACTGGGCGATTTGTAACTCTAAATATAGCGAGCATCAAACAGCGTAGAAGAATAGGAAAACATCTTATGTTATGCTTCGACGCAGTCCTGGCTTGGCTTGCCTGGCTTGGCTTGCCTGGCTTGGAGGCGTGGTGTTTAGCAACCTTTAAACCTAGGAGCTATCCTCTAGAAAATGCGGTCCTTTTCGAAAAAGCCTCACGTTAATGCCTGCTAAGGACTGCCTGTAAGGCTACAACTGCACACATCCTGACGACCTTACTGGGAGTAAGATGCGTGAATACCTATCGCGAAGTGCGTCCGATGTCCAAGCGATACACACTCCAATGCAAGCGAGAGTGTGCTTCTAGACTGTATACTGTGCGGAATATATAGTGAATCCTGTGGTGAATGAGTTTGAGATCGTACTCGAGGCTGAGAACCTCATAGGACACCAGACCAGACCATTGGAAATCTTACAGATAGTTGACATACATGCCAGTCTGGGAACAGTATGTGAAGCTAGGTGTCGAAATTCTGGCTACACTTCCCACAGCTTGCAAGATTGGGGTGTCGCCATGCTCTGCTTACCTATGGTAGCATCTGCTCGAGGGTCGCACAATCAGAGATAGATGCGAGATCTGTATCCGTGATGGTTGAAGCGACGTCCTCACTCTCACTCTCACCTTCATCGCAAAGTCGAGCGACGGAAGAACGCACGGTTCACACCTTATTATGAAAGAGCAGGTACGCGCCTTCCACGTCTGTTCCTCCATCTCCACCACCACCTCCAGTCGTCCTTGACCAGAAGGCTATTCTAGTATTCCCACGCTGGAAAGCTGCCGCCTGCAACACGTCTGGCGTCCATAATACAATCGACAACATGGACGGCGACCATGATAAGCGCTCTGTTACGACGGGTTCGACTTCTAACGAGCCCTCGATTATCCTCAACCATGATCTCGACCTGACTCCAGACGAGGACCATATCCTCAACCAGAAGAAGCTCGAATGGGCCGATACCCGCATCCATGGGTTAAGGCTCGAAAGTGCTCAGCTGGTGACAGAGAACGAACGTCTTCAGCGCCAGCGTGAGTCGTGTGTGGCTGAGACTGCGCGCATTGCAGGAGAGCGAGATGGCCTATTCAAACGAGTCACCCAATTGGAGTTGGAGCGTACAGAACTTGATCGAAAGCACTCGAGCGCAACGCAAGAGCTCCTTTTCGCTAATGCGAAGATTGAAGAGGCCAACCGGGAGCTCGTCAACCTCCGAGCTCAAGTCGAACAGCTTAGCGCCGACAACGAGCGCATGGCGCGGAATTTCGGTAATGAGTCTGGCTCCAGCTCTCCTACAGACTCTGTACAAGGTCGTTCGAGCTATGACCAGAGGATTGAGCCCAAGGAGCACTCCAGGATACACAAACTCGATGACCCGAATATGCGTCTCGTAGAGATGGTTCGCGAGGACTCGGCCAAGATTGCGACAGTGACAAGTGAGCTGCGCAGTGCTGACGCAGCGAAAGCGCAGTTGAGGCGGGAGAAAGCCCAACTGAACCAAGAGAACGGCCAACTAATACAGGCCAATGCTCAATTAACCCAAGCAAATTTCCAATTAAGTCAGGAGAAGAACATTATTACGGAGGAAAGGAACAGGATTGAGGAGGGAAAGGACCAGCTGGAAATCGACCTCAACGACGCCCGAGGCCAAATCGGCACTTTGCGTCCCCAGAACCAAAACCTGTGGACAGAAAATAGCGATCTACGTGAAGTCATCAGTTCCCTACGAACCCAGTTCGCTGCTCCGGCCAACGCAGTGAATCCTCCCCAAGCACAGTCCGGACAAGCCAGCGATCTCTTTCGAAATGTCGCGTACAAACTCAACCAATTCGATCTCGCCGACGAGGCCTTCCGTGTCTTCGACTGCAAGCACCCGGGCGGCTACGGTACTATACAAGTCGGTGGACTGAACAGTACTCAGAAGAAGGCGACGTGGAAGATCATGGATGAGTTGTTCTTTCTGCTTCAAGGGAACGTGTCGTTCATGAAGGCGTACGAGAGTAACCGACAGTCCATCATCCGCCATCATAAAGCGCATGAGCGTATCTCGCAAGGCCGTGGTGACCATTCCGGCAAGGTTCGTGCGCGATGTAAGTTCCTCTGGTTTATATTATCTGTGTGGTTTGGGCTAATGATCGTAGTTGCCACGGACGATGAGAGGCGTGGTATCAACATCGCGTACAACTAGACCGTGCCGAGTCTTGTCTTTGTGCTGCGTGATTTCGACGCAGATCTGGTGTTTTGGGGAAAGGAGTGCGAATTCAACTGTGTTCATGCCGTAGGGTAATGCGGAGTTTGTCGGCGAATACTGTCGCTATATCGATCGATGGTATATGCAACCGGCCAGTATCTAATGTGGGGTATAGCGGCGAAAGAACGTTTTGTTTTCTTCAGCTGATTCGCGATTCCTTCGTTGTTTCGGTCTCTGCAACTGGCTGGTCAACAGAACCGAGCTAGGCACTCTCCGCGGGTGTTTGTATCGACTGCATGGAGGAGCTTGCGGTTTCCGTCAGGCAGCGCTGCATTGCATCGCTCTGTGGTCATATGTAGCCCCGAGCGATGAATACAAGAAACCTTTCCACATTATCTCTTTCTCACCCTGTGACAAAACATAGCTCTTAAACATTTACCAAGCCCCATGAGTACCCCAAAGTCGCTCTCGCTATGTCTTACTATGCCAGTATCGTACGTACTGCATGATGCTTTTCCAAAATCGCACTATCTCTTGTGTAACCACATAGCTCACCCTAGAAATGCTCCTCAAAAGTGCTCCTCAACATGAAACGCCACAGCCCTCTCATCCCCCTCAAACACCCCACAAACCGGACACTTCGCCACCTCACTCCCACTCCCACCCACACCCTCACCCTGTGGTATCTCCCCCGCCTCCCCATCCCAGCCCCTCAACTCCTCATGTTCCTTATCCGCCGCCTCCAGCGCCGCAAACAAGCCCCCATGCCCCCTACTCTCAGGAACGCTCTGCTCGTCATAGAAGTACTCGTCGTCTTCGCGGATATCGCGTACATGCACGAATCCTCCTCTCCCACCTCTTCTCCCCCCAACACCAATACCACCACTAGCGCCACCTCCAGCACCCTCCCCATTCCTCCCCAACCCGGCATCCCTCCCCCCAACCAAACCCTCCCCCTTCTCCCCCTCCTCCTCACTACAAAGCCTCTGCACCCTCCCCACCCTCCCATCTCTCAACCGCACCTTGACGCCCCTGGGATGATCGCCTCGAGTCAGCAGATCCGCGACAATACCTCGGACTTCGTGGCCGGTGGGCTGGTCCTCTTTGAGAACGATGGAAACGCCCTTGCCTGCGTAGATGGCTGTGTGTGATGGAACAGAGTGTGATTCCTGGCGGGGTTTGCGGTTCTGGTATTGCGGGTGTGGTGGGCGGGAAGGGGGATTAGAGGAGAATGGCCGATGGTCTTCGCGATGGGGTTGGCGGATTGTGTTTGCGTTTGCACGGCCTCTGCCTCTTCCTCTTCCCCCTCGGCCTCGCCCTCGGGTTTCGTTCTGCATGGTGGTTTTGGATAGACTGCAATGTTGCGTAACTACCGATCGAGACTCGGAAACTAGGGAACACGAAACCGGGCCTTTCACGCACGAAGCTATGGATGGTTCTCGGAATGAACTCTGCGAATCTTAGGCCTTATTAATGAAGGAAATTACCAAGCGCGCCACACTATTAAGCGCTAGTTTTCCTTAGTAATACTAACTTACTTAACTATTATCTTGTGGCTGAGATGCACAGCCACCTTCACCTTACAGCACCTCAGCCGTTCTCAGCCTGACCGCCAGCACAGCAGACTCTTTCAACTTCTCCCACCGTCTCATCCCTCAGCTTCTGATAAATTTCTTGGTCCGAATTCTTTCTCGATCTCCGAACGGGACTCCTTTATCAATCTTTGCTGCGCTTTGACAGTTTTCATCTTAACCCACTGCCCTATGTCTAGCGTTTTGGCAAATGCTACTCGGCTGAAGCCCGAAATTCGCCTGGCTCAAGCTGTTTCCCAGTTCGAAGCAGACCTCTCAAACGAGCACAAAACCGCCTTCAACACCCTTAAGTCCCAGGCGCTCAACTCTCCTCTAGATACCCGTGATGTGATGCGACTTACAGCCGAGATGGACCGTCAGATGTCGAGAAAGGCTGGCGGCCGTTGCTTTGGGCCCCGTTTCACAAACTTCCTACAAGGAGTTCAGCAATTCGCCGCGCTTGGAGATGTTGTAGTTGGAGGTTCACAGAATATGATCGCATGCGGCGTTTGGTCGTTGGTCCGCATGTCGTTACTCGTCAGTAACTTAACTTTTGATGCTTCTATTCACTAATACATCCCTAGTCAATCGTGAACGCCTCATCCTACATCGAAAAGTTATCCACTCTCTTTATGGATGTTGGCCGCTCAGCCCCACGTTACCAAACAATGGCCCTACTCTACCCGCAATCCAGGAGTCTTCAATCACAGCTCTGTGAATATTTTATCGTGGTAGTTGGTCTCTGCCGCCATCTGTTCACCTTCACAAGAAAGCCGACCTTCCGGCAAGTCACATCTGCTTTGAATGATGCGGACTTAAAGACTTTCCAGACGGACCTCGATCGTTGGGCCAGTTCAATTAAGGAAGAGATCATCTTGATTGAAGGCCAAGAGAACTCTCGATTCAGGATTCTATCCAGCAAGCTTTCCAAGTCCGCGGCCCATCAGCAAAAGATAGCCACAAAACTACGAGTACTCAACTTCTGCTCCGAGTACCACCATGAGACAACGTGGAAACAGACCCGGAAAGTCGGAAATGCTTCCGTATTTGCATCGCTTGCCGAATACCAGGAGTGGAAAGTCTACTCAAGTTCTTGCACACTGCTGTATACTGGCAAGCTGGGATCGGGGAAATCTGTATTGCTAGCGAATATTGTGGACGACCTCAACATTTGCGCCAGAAATGATACGACTGCGGTGGCATACTTCTTTTGCAGGTACGACATTCCTAGCAGTTTAAAGGCGCGGACAATTCTTGGTTCCCTAGCGCGACAGTTGTTGTGCACCATGCCAGACCTTGCCACGGTGGCAGAAGCATGCGAAGAGGCCCGCTCGACCGAGGATACTGAAAAAATACTCGAACTGATCTGTCGCGGCTTCCCATCCAGTCACAAAGCCTACTTCATCCTTGATGGATTGGACGAGTGCGAGCTTGCGGAGAGAGAAGCAGTGGTCCAAGGTCTCGAAAGGATCCAACAGACGCTCAAACTCCAGCTTTTGATGTCATTTCGGGTAGAGCCGAACAGCGGATTGAAGTCAATCACTGAACGACTTGTGGTCACCCGGATTGCTTCGATCCCGGAGGACAATCCGGACATTGAAGCATTTATTGAAACGGAGCTAGAACGTTGCCTCGAAAGCCAAAAGTTGGTCATAGGAGACCCAACACTTATACTGGAAATACAGGATGCACTCTTGGAAGGATCACAGGGAATGTTCCTTTGGGTAGCCCTCCAGATCCAGTCCTTATGTGATATGAGAACAGATCTGGCCATCCGGGACGCACTCGCAGACCTACCCAAAGACCTCTCAGAGACCTTTTCCCGAATTCTGCACAAGTCAGGACGATTAGGACAGCCTTATCAGATACAAATACTCCAACTTGTTATAGCTGCTTACCGGCCCCTGACAAAGGATGAGTTGCGAGAAGCTCTTAGCGTAATTCCTGGAGACACTGTCTGGACACCCTCAAGGCTCCTAAACGACGTATATGCGGCATTGGCTTGCTGTGGATGCCTCCTCACTGTTGACGAAGAAGAGGCTACTGTCCGTTTTATACACCACAGCGTTAAGCAGTTCCTCCTAACAGGGTCCAACAACTTAAACAAAACAGCCTTCACAGCAGAAAAGGCACAGAGGGCAATGGCGGACATTATTGTCACTTACCTCAACTACGGTGTTTTTGGGACCGAGCTATCTCGGACAACAGTACGTCCAGTCATGGTACAGTCGGCGCCCTCCAGTATCGTTCGTGCCGCTATAGGGCCTTCAAGCACTGTCCAGGCTTTTGCTTTGAAACTCCTAAGGTCGAGGAAGCAGTCTGATTTTGACATCAGCAAGACCCTTGCAGAAGCGCGCAAACCTTTCTTGTCCAAAGCAGTGGAAGAATTCCGTTTCTACTCGTATGCAAGAGCACATTGGGCACACCACATATTTTATGTATCAGGGCAGGATATAACCATTTACGGTCTTTCAGTAAGATTGATTGATCGGTGGGTACTTGAATCAGATGTGACACCCAATAATTGGTCAGTTTTCGCTTGGGCTGCTGATAATGGTAATAAGGGCATTCTTAAGTGTCTGATTGAATTGGGTAAAGTGGATACCAACTGGAAGGGCCAGAACGGACAGACGCTGCTGTGGTGGGCGGCAGAGAACAGACACAAGGCGCTAGTCAAGCTGCTACTTAGCACAGGCAAGGTCGACATTGACGTCGAGGATGAGGATAGACAGACGCTGCTGTGGCGGGCGGCAGAGAATGGACAAGAGGCGGTAGTTAAGCTGCTGCTTAGCACAGGCAAGGTTGATGTTAATGTAGTGGACCAGCACGCACGGATGCCGCTGTCCCGGGCAGCAAAGAACGGCCACGAGGCGGTAGTTAAGCTGCTGCTTGACACAGGCAAGGTTCACGTTAACGCAAAAGAGAATTGGCACGCACAGACACCGCTCTCTCTAGCGGCAGAGAACGGCCACGAGGCGGTAGTTAAGCTGCTGCTTAGCACAGGCGAGGTTGGCGTTGATGTAGTGGACGTGCATGGACGGACGCCGCTGTCCCGGGCAGCAGAGAACGGCCACGAGGCGGTAGTTAAGCTGCTGCTTGACACAGGCATGGTCAACGTTAACGCCAAAGATACGAACAAAAAGACGCCGCTCTCTCTAGCGGCAAAGAACGGATGCGAGGCGGTAGTTAAGCTACTGCTTGACACAGGCAACGTCAATGACGTCAACGCAAAAGATAAGCACGCACAGACGCCGCTCTCTCTAGCGGCAATGAACGGCCATGAGGCGGTAGTCAAGCTGCTGCGACCGTACTGTGGTAGTAGGGATAAGTATTGTACCGTGTCAGTGCGCAGCAGGGTGAAACGCCCCTAATTCAGGGTTTACGGAAAGCCTTTACTATATATAATACCACACTAAACTGTATTTAAACTACTGCTTAGGGGGCGCTTAACTCTACATAGTAATTGATAGCCACACTAAGTATTCTTTCCATCCCAACTTGGCTTAGCTAGAACGCAATTTCCGGCGTCACACCCTTATTGCGCACTGACGCGGTATAATACTTATCCCTACTACCATAGTAATGCTGGAATACATAGAAGAACTCTCGCCTATTCACTTACTATTCAAACGTACATTGCTCCAATTACGTACGGGGGTTGTGAAATCTATATTTTCGACTGATAAAAATATATCTTCGCGCTTATATTTGCCCCGGTTAGAGTGCATCTATCACTTTTTGAAAATAAGGTGCCAAGAGGAGTATATGCATGCTTATGAAGTAAGCGTATTCTCCGTTCTCCGATCCTTTGCGTTAACGTCGGCCTTGCCTGCGCTAAGCAGCAGCTTGACTACTGCCTCGTGAACAAGCAAATAATGCGATCAAGGTAGGAAGTTTGTGCGCTTACTAGAGGACGACACATGCATCCACTGCAATATTGACCATAATTCGACACTCACTGACACAGTGACTAATTTCCGATTCCACTATATATTATTCGTTGAGCATATGATCCAGTAATTCTTCAATTACTACACTACATTGAGTACTTGAAACAAGGTCCTCTGCCAACTGCAGCTATGATAGTAGTCTGTCGGAGTATTGTAGGAGTTCGGAAGTATAGAGAGTGGACAAGGAAGAGGAAGAGGAAGGAATCGAGGCTGCGGATACAAGAGTGGGGGCTTAGGGAGAGTATGGTAAGAAAGGTAAGGTAAGGTAGGGTCGATTCGGTCGGATAGAGAGAGTAGGTGGTAGCGGCCCCTCGCAGGGCTCCATCAGCTTCTTCCGTCCCCGTCTTCTCAAAGAAAAGACAACCGCATGCCTGGCCCTGTGATGGCGGCAAGCATTCGGACATCCAGGATATCATCCATAAGTCATGAAGGTCGTGACCGATCCGCTCAATTTGCTCAAGTCCCGATTAGAAAATAAAGGAAATAATGCCCACCATGGTATCCATTCGGTATGAAAAAGGGGCAGACAGAAGGTATTAAGCAAAGCCGTGCTTTTGGTGATTGTGGAATGCTCCAGGAAGCGATCAGCGCGCCTCCAATTCCCCGTCCCATGTATAGTACATCGACGACGTGAAGCTCATTACTCCGCAACCTGGCTGCGGCGCATCTTCTCCGCCTCGAGGTTCTCGTACAAGAGGTACAGCGCCTTCTCGTTGGCAGCAGAACTTCCGGTGATGGTGAACATGCGCTCGCCGCTGTCGTCGTGGGGAGCCTTTGCAATCGAGATGCGCGCACCAGAAGTCTTGCGAATCTCGCTGATCTTGCTTCCAGCGCGACCGATGATGCAGCCAACCATGTCAGAAGGAATACTAATGTTCTGCGTCTGCATCTCTTCACCATCCTCGGTGTGCGTCGGAGGTGGTGGGCGAGAGGCAGCATCGGAGCCAGAGCGTCGGTTGTATGAGGGTGGCGCGTCACTAAAATCGGCACCATGGCCGGTACGATTGTATGAGCGTCCGCCGCCGCCGCCGCCACCGCCAATAGCACCACCGCCGCCATTTGCCAAAGGTCCAACTCCGGGCTGGACTCTAACGGCAGGGTTGTACAACACGGTACCGTAGCCGCGCTCGTGGTCGTCAATGAGGCACTTGCCAATCTCCAAAACAGCCTTCTCGATGCCTGCCGGCGAGCCTTGGACTTCGACGATGCGCTCGGTGGACTGGGGAAGCATCTCCTTCTGCGCGACCATGCGGACGCCGGAACTGTCTTGGATCTGCTTAATCTTCAGACCCTGGCGGCCGATGATGGTGCCCATCTGGTTGTGAGAGATGAGGAGACGAATGGCTGCGCGCAGGTTAGTTGGGTCTATGATGCGTTTGAGATTACTTACGGTGGGTTCCATCGGTGCGCATGAGACCGCCCATACCCATCTGCGGGGCGCCGTCTAGCAAGCCTTTGGCGACAAGGCCATATGCCCGTGAGATGCCTTCGAGAGGGCCGGTGACGGAGAGCACGCGGTCGTGCACGCCCTGGACTACCTTGCTGACGCCGGCGCGCACACCAGTCTCGTCGCGCAGATCGGCCACGTTCTTGCCCGCCTTCCCAATGATGACGCCGGCTTCCTTGGACGAGACAATGGCCCGGAGCGTCAGTTGCGACTCCTTGTACTCCTCCTCGGTGCGGGAAATATCATCGCCTTCGTCATTGAGACTCACGCGCTCGATTGAGCTGGCGACCTGGTTGATGTCCTGGGGGGACTGCTGCTGCTCCTCGGTAGACATGTTAGGAATGGCCTAGGTGTGCTGCGCGAGCGTTAGTGACAGGGACGTATGCAAGCAATGGCAGGGCAAGACTTACCGGCGAGACAGTCGTGGAGAGGTTGTGGAGAGGTGGCGGAGAGGTGGGGAAAGGCGCGTGGAGGGAGCGCTGAAGCTGATCGCGTGTGTTGTCAGTGGTGTTGACGTGCAGAGGAAGCAGACAGCAGAAAGTAGCAGCACTCACAGAGAATCGACGGAAGTGGCGGGGAAGGTGGCCGGTGCAGATGGCCTGATGGCGCGAGAGGGCGGAAGGGGGAGTAGAGTAGAGTGGCGCGGAGGAAGAGGAGGGGGATGGGGGACGGAAGATGGTAGCGGGAGGTGAGGGTGGTGGCAGTGGGTGAGGTGTGGTTAGAAGTGAGGTGACGAAGGTTGCGGTGCAGCTCTCGGACAGAGAATATTTGGGCGGTTGCCGCAGTCGAACGGTATTTCTTCGTTTCTTAGCGAGACAGGCGCAGCGTCCCTACCGTATTACAAACGAGGAACGAATTTGAATGCAAGTGACATGGAGACTACAGAATTGGAGCAGGAGATGGATAGCAGCGTTGTCGTTGTCGTTGTCCAGCGAGCACAACGTGCAGCGTCATCTCACACATGCAGCTCGGTGAATTGCCTGGAGCTGTTCGGCGGCGCAAGCTCCAACCCAGCGGCGAGGGTTGGCCTGCAATCACGCCCCGCATTATTGCACAGGCCAGCTCACGGCATACAGCATACAAGAACCTCATTCTATGATTTCTGTCTTGGTAACCACTGCATCTACGCGCACTTGCTACGTCTATGTATACGCACTGAAAACATCAAATTATAAAAGGTTTCCTCACAGTACAATCACTTCTGCGCCTCAAACACCACCTTCTGCACCTTCATCTTGTCAAACAGGTCGTAGCCCTCAACCGCCTCAGACATCGGCATGATCTTGTCGGCCATGAACCTGTGCAACATCAGTGACTCCTTTATTTCAATAGTCGCGAGACAGACTCACCCAAATTTGTCCTGGTGCTTCTTCAGCGCCTCCAACGCCTTGGGAAAGACACTCCTTACCGGGCATCGGCCCATTTGCACCCTCAGGTTCTTGTTGTAAGCTTGGTTACCGGTCCATGGGATTTCTCCATTGTGGACGCCCACGCTGGAGATGACACCCCACGGCCTGAGCAGCTCGAAGCCCATTTGCAATGCCGGCGACAGTCCTACGACTTCGACGACGACGTCAGCGCCTCGTCCGTCTGTGAGCTCTTTGACGCGCTTGTCGAGGCCTTCGCGGTCTTTTTGGAAGTTCCAAGGCTCTGCCCCCAGCGATTTAGCCAGTTCCAATCTGCTTGGTACTGAGTCGACGGCAAGAACGTGCTTGGGCGCGTAGTCGAGAATGTTTACCAGGGCGCACAGTGCCACAGGTCCGCAACCAACAAGTACCACCGTGCTTTCACTGATGGCATCCTTGGTCATCTCTTTGAAGGCATTGTGGGCTGCAAACCAGCCCGTAGGGAAAATGTCTGCCATGAGCACTAGCACTTCGTCCTTGACACCCTCTGGTGCTTTCACAGCAGTCGTGTCGGCCAGTGGTACGCGCACATACTCAGCCTGGCCGCCATCCAAAATCACGCATCCGAACAGTTGACACTTCACGCATCGTGAGGAGAAGCCTTGCTTGCAGTAGAAGCAATCGCCGCAGGATGTGGTGAAGGGAGAGACAATGCGGTCGCCCTTCTGGAACGACTTGACTTCTGATCCCACCTCTTCCACATGTCCGGTGAACTCATGCCCCATGATGAAGTCAGTGCCTGACGGCTGATGACCGCGGAAAACGTGGAGTTCACTGCCACATAACGCTGTCTGTAAGGAGTCAGTGACGAAGTAGCACGTAGATAATGCCACATACTTTATCTACCTTGACGATTATGTCCGTCTGATCTTGAATTTTTGGGATAGGTCTCTCCTCAATGGCTACTTTGTGTGGGCCCTTGAACACAACTGCTTTCATCGTCTCTTTAGCCATGGCAAAGCAAACTTGAAAATATTGTAAGGTCTGAGTTGAGTGCAGATACTAGATGCAAATTATACGAAAAGCCCGATGCAAGGTGGATCGTGGACTAAATACGCGTTGCAACGCGACTATCTCTCATGAGAGTTGCCGTCATCGGTAACCCCGCCGAGGCTAAGCGGGGTAGACACCTCACTGGAGAGCGACAAGCAGCTTGGAAGGGTAACTGTGTATTCGTTGTCATATGAAACATAGAAGGCATTTACCCGGAACTACCAGTTGCATAACCAACCGCACTGCGCCGGGAATCCAAGACATGAGGCCTTAGTGACTCCAATTGTAACCTGCAACCCACCTAATGCCGTATTCATCCCCAAGAACTCCGTCGAAATGCATGTTGAGAGAACCCCGTACTCTAGCCGTGCCTCCGCCGTCATCAAGACACGGTGCATAGCAGCTCCGCCTCCAAGATGAACTTGCCCTCCTTGTATTTCTCACTCGGTTCATATGCCTTGTCGTACTTCCAGCCCACTGTCTCCCCGCACTGTCGGCATGAGATGTCGCGTACGATGTGGCGGCCGGTCGTCATGTTGCGCTCGCTGGGCTCTGACTCGGTGATGTTAACGACTTGGTCGAAGAGGTAGGCTTTTCCGTGTTGGCCGCGGAAATTCTACGGGCAGGTCAGCACTCCAGTAGCAGTGTATCATCAGGATGTTTGGGGGTCGAACCCTGCTCAAGATGTCGTCGTGGTTGGAGAGGTGCGTCTTGCACATCCTGCAGCCGTAGATGCGGCCTCCACTGAGGTAGACATTGTATGTGAGACCCATGGCAAGTGAGGAGTTGTGACAGTAGATTTGAGAGTCGTTGCTATGATAGCCTGGAGGGATGAAGGCGGCTGGACGTCCGGATGCTGGCCCGTTGCCGGACCACCAGATCACCGAATGATGACTGCTATGCGGGACTTGAAATTGGTTAAGCACTTATGGTGAAGAACCTCCCTCGTACCAAGCGAACGCAGCTGTGGAGCTACACAAAAACAGTGGTAGAGCTCAGTCTGATGTCTGGATGCGTGGCCGTGAGTACTGTCTTGTCTTGTGACCGGATTGGGGCCCTGGGAAGCTAGGAAGGCGGTGTTGGTGTGTAGCGTATCTTGTTGAGCAACTGCAAACGTCCTTGAGGATTACGGCGTTGGTCCTTGGAGATCTTCCAGATGTGCAAGCACAATGTACTCTGGGGATAGCTACGTGGGAGTTGGTGGAGTAGGTATCTTGAGCTCCGGCACGTGGTGATAAGATAAGACGGGACGGACGGATGACGGCATTTAGCCGTGCCAGTTTTGTGTTGGTCACTATGGGAGACATCGAACGTCGAACAACAACTCAGACCTTCCAGCCTCGCAATGTTGGTTTGACGCAAATAAACAATTGAAAACATGCAGGGTGTCCGAGCATCGAACGAGCGCCTACTTGTTGTCCAATCCAATGCACGAAGGGGACAGCCCTGGTAAACCACCTCCAGCGCTGCATCAAAGGATTGGCTATCCTTCGTAAAATCAACACCATACGTAGCCTATCAGAGGACTGTCTCGGAAGATGCTGACCAAAGCAATCACAATAACATTTGCGTTCTCTCGATTGATGGAAGCCAAAGGAGGTTGGGCTGTACAGGACAGCTCATCACTGCAGTCAGCGACAACCCTCAGATTGGAGCGATATAGCTGCTGTTGTTCATGTCTGTTGTTGATGTCTTGCTGCAAGTACCAACCTTGCGGTTGTAGATGAGATGATCACCAAATTAGCGACATTGGATCAGAGCATCTTTCTTTCGCTGTGGAGGAACGCGTATATAAAAGTCCAAATCGTTGAAGGCCGTGTTTGGAACGCTCAAGCTCGAAGGAGAGACTATAATGAAGACGGCAACGACACAGACAACAAACCCTCCGACTTGCTGCACGTCTACTGCACGAACATGCATTCACTGCGGATGACGCTGATCTCCAGCCCCCTCCACGCACGCGCCCGGCGTACGTTAGCGAAAAAGTCGGCGTAGAAGGTGCTAGAAGTGCAGGTAGCTTTCCGCATTCCTGGACGGTTTTTTTATCGGACCGCTCAACCAAACTTCGACAGAAGCCGACTAAAATCCAGTGTCACCTTAGGACTTGCTGTCTTGCCCTCGCCTCCCATGGTTCTTCCCTCTCTCTTCACGAAATCCTCTAAAAAGTCCAAGCAGCACAGCACGCCGGACCTTGCCCCCGGCAAAGCCACGCATAAAAGTAATCCAGGCACCCCTCCCTCGTCGCCCGACAAAAAGTCCCACACCAAAGTCAAGGAGCGGGAACGCGACCGCCGCTCTAGCTCGTACTCGTCCAAGCGCTCCTCCAGATACGACCGTGACTCCCACCCGCTGAACCTCCCGCCCGACGAGCTGCGACGCCTGTCTTCGTCCGCCATGTCCGCGATGGCCGACCAGGGCACCCCCCAGCCCATGGACATTGACAGGGACTTCACTACATCGCCGGCGCCAGCACCATCGAGCCCGTCAGCCTCGACCCCGACCCCCAAGACGAACGGCACGAACGGGGACGACTCGCGGCCAGCTCCCCCTCCACACAGGTACACGACGAGCCCGCCGCCGCAGTCCGCAAACTATGCAGCCACCCCTGAGGAGGCTGCATCACCGCCTGCACAGGCTCCGACGATAGACGCAGAGGAGTACAAGGCTGCAGGCAACAAGTTCTTCAAAATCAAGGACTATGCTGCGGCCATCAAAGAGTACACAAAAGGTGCGTGATTGTGCGACTTCTCTCGAGTCGCGTGCGCCCGGAACCGACTAGGAATTTTTGAGTTAATGGAGTACAGCTATCGAAGCCGACCCGAAAAACCCAACCTACTACTCGAATCGCGCCGCTGCGCTCATGTCCGCAAACCGCTTCATCGAAGCGCTAGAAGACTGCAAGACCGCTGACGAGCTTGATCCCGGGAACATGAAGATTGGCCTGCGCATGGGCAGGTTGTACACCAGCTTAGGCCGACCAGACGAAGCCCTCGCAGCATACCAATCCATCAATGCCACGGCCAAGGACATGCAACCCGCGCTCAACATGCAACGGCATCTGAGGCAGGCTGAAGAGATCTTGAAGAACGGTCAAGCAGGCTCGATGATCATATACGCTCTGAATGAGGCGGAGAAAGGTCTTGGAGCTGGCGTCGACAGGCCGCGGAAGTGGACATTGATGCGGGGAGAGGCACACTTGCGGATGGGCAACGCCAATGCCTATGGCGAGGCGCAGAACGTTGCCATGAATCTTTTGCGGAACAACAACCAAGATCCCGAGGCCTTGGTCTTACGCGGCCGTGCCTTGTATGCACAGGGTGAGAATGAAAAGGCTATCCAGCACTTCAGGCAAGCCTTGAGCTGCGACCCCGACTTCAAGGATGCTGTCAAGTACCTGCGAATGGTGCAAAGGCTGGATCGCACGAAAGAGGAGGGCAATGCGGCCTTCAAGGCTGGACGCTTCCAGGAGGCCATTGACATCTATAGCAAGGCTCTGGAGATCGACCCCTCCAACAAGAACACCAACTCGAAGATCCTGCAGAACCGAGCGCTCTGCTATACACGGCAAAAGAACTGGACTGGCGCCATCGGGGACTGCGACAAGGCTCTCGAGCTTGATCCGAGCTACACAAAGGCGCGAAAGACAAGAGCCAAGGCTTTGGGAGAGAATGGCAATTGGGAAGAGGCAGCGCGGGAGCTCAAGGCTATTCAAGAAGCCAATCCCTCAGAACCCGGCATCGGGCGCGACATTAGGAATGCGGAGCTTGAGCTGAAGAAGAGCAAGCGGAAAGACTATTACAAGATCCTCGGAGTGTCAAAGGACGCTGGTGAGACAGAGATCAAGAAGGCATATCGCAAGTTGGCCATTCAACACCACCCTGATAAGAACCCAGGCGACGATGCCGCTGCGGAAAGGTTCAAGGAGATTCAGGAAGCGCACGAGACTTTGAGTGACACCCAGAAGCGTGCACGCTACGACTCTGGCGAGGATCTCATTGAGCCCGAGATGGGAGGCTTCCCGGGTGGTATGGGCGGTGGCATCGATCCCGAGATTCGTAAGTACTGCTTGGCCTTTTATAATGATGTTATGTTAATCAGATGCAGTCATGCAAATGTTCGGTGGTGGCATGGGTGGTGGTCGCGGAGGTGGCTTCAGTTTCTCCAGCGGCGGAGGTGGCAATCCTTTCGGCGGCATGGGAGGCATGCCCGGCGGAATGCCTGGAGGCGGAGGCCGATCGAGAGGACAGCAGTTCCCTGGCGGCTTTCCCTTCTAAGCGCAACGCTCGACTTGAGTTCGAAAAGCTGACTATATTGAGATCATGGCAGCAGGATTTCTTCGCCTCCTGTGCATACTGCACAACGATCTTCGGTCTTTTGGGAGCATATGGCGTTGGGTAACACAGTGGGTGCGAGCTCATCTGTTTCGAGTTTGCTGGAGATATAGACTGCCGGACCAGCTCCATGGACTACATCGGAGATGGAGATGGCCGAGCGACACTGTATTCGTGCTTGATCTTCATCATCAGCATTGCGGGCGTCCATATCCGTATCTTTCATGTCATCATAGATGAAAAGGCTCTGGCTTCACAGATAGGCGCACGATTGAACGGACATGATACATTCATAACATTACATCTGCACTTCCCATACTCTACCATATTTTTTCGGAATGGGGTTCCGATTTCCGAACTCAGGTCTGTGCTCGAACTTGATGCCACCTTTAACTTTGACGTCGCTGAACATGATATAAGCTGTCCATCCCGCCTCTTCATCCTTCCAAAAATTAACTCAGCCTTACTGGGATTATCTCACTATCCATTGCCGGGCAAAAATCGCGTTTTCTGCCCAGATCCTTTTCACGCGGACCTTCGTTTTGAATTTGGCATTCATCGACTCACGGCGTCCAATCTATCCACTTGACACTCCCAACGTCATCCAACCCTTGGTGAGGGAAGAGTTAATATGGCGCGCTCAAAAGGGACTCCGATCCGCCGCACGCCCTCCGAAACGCTTGCGCAAAATGGCAACTCCAATGGCTCCGTACGGCGTCGTCGCGAAAGTTTCACGGGTACCATTGAGCACAAGTTAGAGGAGGTAGCAGAAGCTGCGGCGCGCGATCCAGTCGAGCAGAAACAATCAGGGCTGTTTGCATTGGCCATATGCGTAGGAGGAATCTACGCCAGCTTGTGAGTTGCCTCGCCTCCAGTATTCCAAGAAGCAATGGGACAATGGACAACATTGGAGAATAATTGTTAATAGCAGCATGACAGTCTAAGCTGGGCGTACCTTCAAGAAAGAATAACCACAACATCTTACGGCCCGCAAAACTCACGCTTCACCTACTCCATTTTCCTCAACACCATCCAATCCACCTTCGCCGCATGCACCGGCGCAATCTACCTCTTCACGTCCTCCCCCCGCGACCCGAAGACCAACGTCCGAACCGTCCCTCCCGTGTTCCCCTCCGCGAAAATCCTCTTCCCGCTCTTCCTCATCGCCGTCACGAGCTCCCTCGCCTCGCCCTTCGGCTACGCGTCTCTAAAGCACATCGACTATGTGACCTTCATCCTAGCCAAGAGCTGCAAACTTCTCCCCGTGATGTTCCTCCACATCACGCTTTTCCAGAAAAAATACCCGATATACAAGTACCTCGTCGTTGCATGCGTGACGCTCGGCGTAGCCATGTTCACGCTGTACAATCCCAGCACGGCGAAAAAGGCGGCAAAGAAGGGCGTCTCGGCTGATGCGTCAAAGGGCCTTGGACTGTTTTTACTGGGTGTGAATTTGCTGTTTGATGGCTTGACGAATACGGTGCAGGACCAGATCTTCACCAGTTTCAAGGGTTTTACGGGGCCGCAGATGATGTGTGCGCAGAACATCATGTCCACGGTCCTCACTACCGCTTACCTCCTTCTTTCCCCGTACATCGCGTCCTCGCCTCTCGGTCCCATAATCGGTCTTTCGCCTACCGCGGGAGGCGAGCTCAAAGAAGCCCTCAGCTTCGTCACTACATATCCTACTGTCGGCTGGGACGTCCTCTCGTTCGCTGCCTGTGGAGCGATTGGCCAGGTCTTCATTTTCCATACTTTGGCGCATTTTTCGAGTTTGTTGCTGGTTACGGTCACAGTGACGAGGAAGATGCTGACTATGCTGATGAGTGTGGTGCTTTTTGGTCATCAGGTCACACAGATGCAGTGGTTGGGTGTGGGATTGGTGTTTGGGGGCATTGGGGCAGAGGCGTGGTATCAGAGGGTGGAGAAGAAGGCGAAGATGGAGGCGAAGAAACGAGCACCGTCGGCAGCAGGGAAGAAGGAGTAGGATTTTGCGTGGTTTGGGGTTTAGATGGCGTTTGAGACGATACCAATGGACACATTTTATAGGAAGAGAGTGGGAATTAGATGCATAGATAGACTGGTAAGAACCGCAAAACTTTTTGGACTTTTAATAAGTCTTATTCTATAACTAGTTGGCGTTAAACACGCTTCTTTGCATTGCGTCATGCATCCCTGGTACTTCCAACATTACGACTCTACCGCTCCATGTGCAATTGAAGTAAACAGCCAAGCACACCTATCATCCAGCGCATACAACAACGCTCGATCGAACTCACTTCCTCTTTGCCTTTCCACCAGCCTTGGCTCCTTTGGGAGACTTTGAATCCACCTTCTCGTCCGCTTCACCTTTCGGCGCATCCATAGAAACCGTCTGAGCCTTGGGTACAAACTTCCCCACCCGCTTCTGATAAACCCTGTATTCGGGATACTTCTCCGCGCTCAACTTCTCCGTCAACCACGTACTCGCCTGGAACAAGATCAAGTACGACATAGCCCCCGCAAAGCACCAGTTAAGGAAAGTGTAGCTTTCACAACAGCACCACTGGTACAGAGAGACCCATACCGCTTGCTCGGCGGCGAAGTTCGGGTGCCGGGAATACGCCCACATGCCCGACGTATTGAACCCGCGGTCCAATTGTTCGCGCGTGTAAGCGTGTGTCTTGGGAACTTTAGCGGTGCGCTTATACAGGGTTTTGGCCTGGTGGAAGTTCCACTGCTGCTGATCGGCGTAGAATTCGACGAGGACGATGAGGAAAATGAGTTTGGAGAAGAGGTGGTCGTAGGTGGAGAATTCGTCGCCAGTGATGCGGGAGCAGAGCAGGAGGATGTATGTAGGGGAGGTGATGATGAAGAGGAGCAGCTATCCCCGTTAGCATGGGTGGGAAGAATGATAGGGTGGGGAGAAGCTCACGTTCTGCGCTAGAGCAATGAAGGCGAAGTTGAAGATGAACATCCCAACGGGTCCCACAAAGTCTTTGACAACCTCCCATCTGTAGTCCTCAGATCCAACAGAGTATCCGCCTTTACGCCAATAGTTGAATGTTAAGCGTGCGCCCCAGAGCACCGTAACCGCCATGATATGGTCTAATCTTTGCGACGGCAGCCCCGCTTGATGTGCCCATAGTGCATAGTGGCAGTTGTATATGACTGGGAGGATGCTCCATAGCCTGTCGACCTGCGAATAGTTCCTGTTGATTTCGGCAATGATGAAGACGATGGACGTGACAAACAGCGCGAAAGCGAGGCCAGTTATCAGAGGGTTCGTGGAGAGGTAGATGTGCTGCAGCGCTTCCCAGTTGTTGTAGTTATCTAGGAGCTTTTGCAGGAGGTCGTAGAGCTGGGGGAGGTAGGGGAGCACGGTTTTGGAAAAGTCTGCGCATTCTGGGAGGGTCTTCACGGCGGGAAGCGCTACGTCCAGTGCTAGCTTTAGCATTTTGAGGGCTGGTGAAATATGAGTTCTTGAACACGTCTGGCAATGCTCCCTTAATTTTGAGGGAATGTCTTGTATTGTCTCTCCCGGGAGATATTGGTGACAGCAATGTAGTGGAAGGATCAATGACGCCATGAACAGTCGTAGACTAGGCGACACGCCAAGATAGTTGGAAAGCAAGTATGGACCGTGCGTAGCTCCAAACGCGTTAGTTCCGGTGGAACGCGTCTTCACATGACATTAAAACTCAACTTCACCTCCTCTCATGGACTCAACAACACTGCAACAGACGGTTGAGTTATGGTCCGAATCTTGTGTGTGGCGGAGAAGCCGTCGATAGCGAAAGCGGTTGCGAATCATCTCGGCGGGCAAGCGAGAGCTGTGAGTACTCTAATTCTACGGGTGAGTAGAGTGATCAAGGCTGACCAGACGGTAGGAAAATGTCCGCGGCATCCAATGGGTTAAAAACTACAAATTCGACTACAACTTCCGGCCGTGGGGTCAGGCTTCTGTGACCTTCACATCTGTGGCTGGGCATATTCAGAACCTAGATTTTCATGCACGGTTCCGAAAGTGGAATGCGTGTCAACCTTCGGAGTTGTTCGACGCACCTACACAAATTTATGTTGCCGATGCAAGTCGAACCACTCGATTATCAAGTCCAACGGCCAGCTAACCATTGATAGGACAAGAAAGCCATCGCCGACAACATCGAATCCCAGGCTAGATATGCATCAATCCTATTCATCTGGACAGATTGTGACCGCGAAGGGGAGCACATTGGTTCAGAGATCCGCGAGATCGCCCTTAAAGTGAATCCTAACATGCAAGTCTGGCGAGCGAGGTTCAGCAACATCGAACGAGCGTAAGTCAGCATCCTCCGCACTGCTAACTTACTAATTCTTGTACAGCCACATCATTCAAGCTGCTGGAGCACCGATCCGTCTGGACGACGCCCAAGTCAATGCTGTTTCTGCTCGTATCGAACTCGACCTTCGACTAGGAGCTGCGTTCACTCGAATGCAAACACTAGCTCTACAGTCTATGATCCCTCAACAGGAGGACGTCAAAAAGGTAATTAGCTACGGATCTTGCCAGTTTCCGACTCTAGGCTTCGTGGTCGATCGATACCTACGCGTGCGGAACTTTGTACCGGAGCAGTTCTGGTACATCAAGGTTGTCCACGAAAAGGACGGCATCAACGTGAAGTTTTCTTGGAGACGAGGCCATTTATTCGATAGGATGGCTGTTGTCATAATATTTGAGCGTTGCCTCCTGTCTAAGCTCGCCAAAGTCACAAAGATGACGAAAAAGCCGACTAAGAAGTGGAAGCCTTTGCCGTTGACCACTGTCGAGCTCCAGAAGATGGGTAGCAGATTCCTTAGAATGACCTCGCAGGAAGTCATGACTACTGCTGAAGCCCTATACACCAAAGGGTGGATCAGCTACCCACGTACCGAAACAGATCAGTTCGACAGAGGTATGGATTTGCGGAGGCTTGTTGAGAGACAGCAGCAGGACAATCGATGGGGTGCGTTCGCCCAAAACTTGATGAATGGTGGGTTCAATCAACCTCGCAGTGGTCGCAACAACGATAAAGCTCATCCACCTATTCATCCGGTCAATTACGTGGCGCCCACAGCACTCAACGACAGCGAACGGAAAGTGTACGAGTTCGTAGTCCGCCGATTTCTAGCTTGTTGTTCTGAAGATGCCATCGGCGAAGCTACAGATGTGGAAATCGAATATGGAGGAGAGATTTTCTCCGCCCACGGCCTCACTGTACTGGCGAGAAACTACCTCGACGTGTATCCCTACGACAAATGGGAAAGTAGCCAGAATCTCCCTCAGTACACAGTTGGCGAAACATTCGAGCCCAAAGAGGTGAATATGGATGATGGCAAGACAACGGCGCCCAGCTATCTCACTGAGCCCGAGCTCATCGCACTGATGGATGCCAATGGAATCGGCACAGATGCTACCATGGCCGAGCACATTGCAAAGATCAAAGAGCGCGAATATGTCATCGCTCGCCCGAAAGGAGGAGCGGGCAACCAGGGCGCTGCCGCGGAGCGAGGTGGAGCCCGGGGTAGGGGACGTGGTAGAGGCGGCCGAGGAGGTCGAGGTGGTGCAGCAGCACAGAATGGTGGAGGAGCTGCTGGAGGAATGCAAGAGTTCATCCCGACAACGCTTGGAATTGCTCTCGTTGAAGGATATGACAACGTGGGGTTCGAGACGAGTCTGAGCAAGCCATTTCTACGCAAGGAGGTGGGTCGATGTTGGCATGCAGTGAGAACACATATGCTAACTCACAGCAGATGGAGGCCCAGATGAAAGCAATCTGTGAGGGACGGAGTACACGCAGCAATGTGGTCCAGCAGAACCTAGACAGCTACAGGCATGTGTTTGTTCAGACTACCCAACGCATCAACGTGCTCAAGGCTGTTAGTTCCCATCAACAATATTATTATTGGGTATTTGCTAATATCGAGCAGGCTGTCCAGAAGTACGTAGTCCAGCCGAATCGGGGCTGAGGCATTTTATTGAGGCGTTCACTTGGTGCTGAGAGGGACACGTGGATGAAACACGGGCTCTCCTCCTTCACAGTGAACAGCAGCGCCAGTGATGGAGAGGTCCACATAGTTATGCACGAAGCAACGGTTCGAGGGCAGCGCACCCACACGTGTTTTTGCGGGGTTGTGTCCTTTGTTGCGTCCTAGAGCCGAAAGGACCAATTGCCATCTGAAGCCACACACGCTGTAGTGGTCGTGTCTCCGGCAGGGCATCTGTCATCCGCAGTCCCCTCATTCTGACGCGGCTTGCGGGCACTGGTCAGCGCGAAATCGGAGATCCCGCGTCGTGACGACGCCAATCGTGTTGGACATTGCAGCGTGTGGGATGGTGGTAGGGCGCTGTAGACATGGACGTCGGCTGAAAACGGAGCAAAGGGAGCATTGCAGTCGGACAGACTGGTGGTGACACGGTTCCGGAACATCGCGCCTCGTTCAGAATCCGGTGGCGGATGCTGACACCGGGCAAGTCACGATGGACAACAGGGGGAGGAATGCCCTGCTTGTTTGATGCATGCGAGGCGAGATGGTCGATTGTCTTGATGCGCAGAATGACATCGAAAGCAAGCTGTTCCGAATCATGGGGCCGGCGCTCCTCCAATAGGCGATAGACGCAATCGGGGGCTCCTGCGGCGTTCCGGCTGAGTCCTTATCTCGTCCCTTTCCTCTCCTGCTTCCACACACTGACAAAGCCAACACCAACAACACCAGCACTGAATACCACAGCCCGAAAGCTCCAACATCTGCCTGCTGCCTGCTGCCTGCATCTGCATCTCGCACATCACCAACTACCCGTCCACCTGCTGTCGCGCGTCTTCCCGTCGCCCGCATCACCCGTCTTCCTTCGCGCTCGTTGATCATCGCCGATCGCTCACTTCGTTCCGACGGTCAAGCTACTTCGCTGCAGCTTGCCCTCAACACCAAACCAGCTCCTCTCGACGCGCCAGCTTCCGCTCGCACGTCTACATAACCTCGCACGAGACGGCAACCGTTGCTGTCTTGCTGTCCACCTCGCGCTGCTGCTAGTCAGACAGCGCCCTTCCACTGAGTCATCGTGTCAGCTGCTCCCTCTCTTCTCAACCTGTTCAGGACCGACTGGCAATATGGCTTCGATCGCATACAACAAGCCAGTCTCCAACATCGCCGCTGCCTTTGCGGCCCAGTCGGCTTCCTCGAACATACCCATCCACGATGCGAATGCCAATCACGGCTCCACCGGGGCCCATCGCGGCCCGCTGCCGACTCCTCCGCACTCGACATCCCCGACGCTGTCTGCCCATAATCACCCGCCTACTGCCCCCACAGCGGGGAGGAGACTGTCGCCGGAGTCAGCAGACATGGACATCGACCTGCAAGATGCGGTTGAACATGCTGCGGCCCAGGACCAGCCTGCCTCGGCGCTCTCCAAGGAGGCGCTGGCAGGCTTGGAAGCCACCCGCCAGATCACCGCCGTCATGTTGGCAAAACACCACCTCCCCGGAATCATTCTTGGTCATGGCGCGATGCCGATTCGCGAGATGATGGCACACCTGACCCATTCCGTCCCCGGCTTCTCTCGCCTCGCCCCCTCGAAAGCCCGAAGGCTCGTAGTTGCCGCGCTGGAACATCGCGCTGGCGGAGGCCTTCACGGGGAGGTCAAGTTTGAGAAGGTAGGCTGGGGCCGCTGGAGCGTGGCTGGACAGTCGAACCAGACGAACCGCGGAGTGCCCATTGGGCTTCAGTCTTCGAACGGACCGACTCCCCCAGCCAGCTTGGACAGCAACGGCGGTCACTATCTCCCCAAGAACATGCGCAACGAGCGCGATGTCTACTCTGGCAGCTGGAAGGCTGGCTCACCTGACAGCCGGGATGAAGAGATGGCGGACCGCATGTCCTTGGACGGCTCCGAGGACAGCGACTCCGATACGTCAGACATGGATCTGGAAAACGACCTGAACGACGATACGGACGAGGAGGACTGGTCTGCCATCGGACCAGAGGCTCTCCACCAACCAAAGCGCCACCCTACACGTCAAGTGTATCGTGACTACAACTACCTTTCCCGGACATTCCGCTCCGTTTCAGCACAGTCTGTGCCGACTTCTCATGCCGCGAGGACTACAAACGCGGCCTTTAATACTTCCTCTTACACTGCATCCCGTGGCAACACGGGCACCTTTTCTGCATCTCACGGCGTTATGGGCACTGGGGGCGCGAACGCGGAGCGCGAGGCCATCGAAGCCTTGATTGCTATGGGCTCCATGTAGCATGCACGACATTACGCAACGGCGTTGTTCTCGAACGTATGATATCACTGGGCGGGCCACTTGGGAATAACATCAGAGCCGGACACAATGGCTCTGAGCGGGGATCGGACACTTTTTTGAGGTTTTGTTTCTTTTATTCTTGTCGAGCTTCGAGTTTCAGCATACCCCCTTATTCAAAACCGATGATTTGGGAAGATCCGTCAAGTGCTGATGCGATCCACTTTTTGGGTTATACTCTTGGGTCTTGTCTTTTCAATCGTCTTAACTTTTATTCGCTCTATTTCTACACGATATCCTTACTTACCTACCCTTCTGATATTCAACACCTTGGGACGGCGTATGGCGAGGAAACAGGATTAGTGTTCGGCTGGCCTAAGCGGGAAAGAGTTGTCATTCGTCTCATTGAGATACCCCATA
Source organism: Byssothecium circinans (assembly GCA_010015675.1). NCBI lineage: Eukaryota > Fungi > Ascomycota > Dothideomycetes > Pleosporales > Massarinaceae > Byssothecium > Byssothecium circinans. The sequence continues at coordinate 703,607 of ML976987.1, forward strand.
TCGGCCCGGCTCATGGCCATCACACGCGACGTGTGGGATGGGATTCGTCTCTTAACTGGCTCTGGGTCCCAGCTTCACTTTCCGGTTTTTGCTTTTCCACTCCACGTTCAAAACTACCCCACCTTTTTGTATATAGCCTTTTCATGTCATAATCGCATGACACATCAACAACCACAACAACAACTCTACTCTTCAGGGAAAGACCCAGTCGAAATGCCAGCTGGCGGGCCTGAATCGCTGCGGGACAGCAGCGCGGGTCATACGCTTTTTATTCCAAAGCAATGAAATACACTTTCTTCCAGCTACTGCTGGAGGTTGTGGCCATGTAATTGGAATGATGGTATCTTGCGTGCGTGCGTGTGTGTACTGTACTAGTACTTGAATGATCCGGTGGCGTGGGTTTGACGGCTTATTATTAGTGTACCATCACGGGAGAGTAGAGAAGGGGTCCTTGGGTCCTTGAGCCCTGCCTTTGCTTCTTTCTTAGGTGCAGTAGATACCAAGCAAGGGACGCGGAACTTTAAGTTTGTTGGGAGAGCCGGAGGTATTTCCAACCCTCGGTCGTATTGGATGGAAATCGGAGACGTAGGGATGGATGGTGAATAATAATGATAAGAAGAAGAAAGTCTAGCAACCAGCAACATTTATTTTCTTAAACATGGCTTTTAATCGAAAGTGTTGGAGGGTTATTAGTTAACCTTGTAGTATAGTATATAAACGACGTCTTTTGTATTTTACCTCTAACGGTAAATATAAGGCTAAGGGCTGAGGGGGTTTGCATGTTTATCTCGGATGGAAGGGAAGAAACCGCCACGCACGTGTGAATATCTCCGCGGTTCAAGCTTGCAGAGCGACTGTGCCGCTGTAGCCGCTTTGCTGTGTTGTGGCTGGAGAGCTCGAGCTGTTGTCTGTTGTCTAGTAAGCAGGGAGGTAAGCGAGGGGTCTAATAAGCTTAATGTGCTATTGTGCTTGGGGATTTAGAGTATATTATGAGATGCTATTGTAAAGAATAGATGCATGGATACTGTTCTCTACGTTTTACACATGTTTTTCTTCTCAGGTTATTGAACTGGGATGCAGATGGAGGAGTCGGGCGTATATAACAGGAAGTGGGTAATGTTACTGTACCTGCAAGAATAAAGAAAATGCACGCCAAAAGCGCATGGAAGAATGGACAGGATGGAATGTGATATGCTCTCTCCATGCATATGGGATTCATAAACCTACTCGAACTTGCTCTCGGTTGCAGCCCTGGTTCGATATGTCACCACTCGCATATTACACCTGGGCAGTCAACGCTCTCGAATCCAAGCTTCATTTCAAGTAAGAAACCCTGAAGGTCCAACTTAATAAATACAACTCAGGTAGTTGAAAGACTAACCAACTACTCAATCCCATCCCCTCACCCACCTACCCAAGCACCACCCTTCCTGCCATCCACCGCGCAACTCCCTCAACCCTCCCGAACCCAAGACGCCTCACCCGTCAAACCCCAACGTCACCTTCCAATCCAGCCCCCATACACCCATACACTGCAACAGTAGTAGCTACGCAAAAACCCCTCTCAACGTCATAATCCCAACCGCACAATTCACTCACACACCTCGCTTCACAAAGCTAACCCTAATGCAGAACAAAGGGTGTAAGACCATCACCGCAAGCTCCCCACGCAACTTGCTCACCGCACACCTGATTCGCCAGCCAGGGAAATAGGGCAAGATGGTGGTGCGGCGGTTATCGGCAGCAGCAGCGCGGGTTTTGTCGGGGCGCGGCGGTTTGTCACGGCGTGGACAGCTTATTATTAGGTTGGCGCGGTTGTTGGGATGTTTTTGCACGCAGGTGATAAAAGGACCCCGCTTTGCCCCTCTCGAGCCCTTTCTTTCTCCTCTTCCTGTCTTCTTCGTCCTACGATATCAGCAACACGAATACAGACTTCAAAACAACATCATCCAACTCTTCCTTCCTTCCTAAGATCTTTCCAAGGTTTTCTCTTCGACACTAAAAATCATCATGCCTGGCTGCGGAACCGAGGGCTGCAATTGCGCCGACTGTGGATGCGCTCAGGGTGCTTGCAACTGCGGAAAATGTATGCTCTTTCTTCTTTCTTGCTCTGCTCTGCTCTGCTCTGCTTCCCCTCGCTCGCTCTGGAGCTCCTCGTTAGTTAACACGTTCGTAGAAACTCCCGTAACCCACGTAAATTCCACGATGCGGTAACCGACAACTTCTTCTTCGATTCGGTCCGCTACAAGCTTTCCTTCTTCGATTCGATTTCGACCGACTGTCCTTAATACCCACCAAACACAACCACAACATCTTTCTTGCATCTTCCCTTTCTCGACAACGATACGAATACGACTGATACCCTTCGTCGACACTCTTTAGCACAACTGCGGTGGTAACGAGAGATTGGAATACGAGCTTGCTTGCTTGCTTGGATGTTTAAGTTAGCAGATCTTAAGGAATAGTAATCTTGCATCTGGAACACATGAGCGCTGTCAAGCAGAGATGAAACGTGAAATCATGTGTTTGTGTTTGCCGGAATATGCAAACGTCCATTTGTCGGTTCAAATGCCGCTAGCTTACAGCACCCCGTTTCCCTACATCTTCCAGATCGATGACTTCTTCTTCGACTTCCAGTTCGTTCGTTTTTCCTTTGCCGTTCTTCACGCCGTTTTTTCCGCCCCGCACGCTCACGTTCCCTCTCTTGTCCCTGGGCAGCCCGAAACCATCGTCCTCATCATCGCCGAACAGAAACCCTTTGCCTTTCATTCGCCGCTTTTCGTCCGATGCGAAGGCTGAGTGGGCTGTGTTCGAAGCAAATGCTGAAGCTGTGGAATCCTGGCCTAGCATCCAGGAGAAATTTGACGAGGCAAGTGTAGGTCGTGAGCGAGGGGACAGATGGGAAGATGGAGGCTGCGGCTGCCTTGGCGCAGATGCGGGTTGATGTGTTGACGCTGAAGACGCAGGTCGAGATTTAGGAACCGGAGGCGCGCTTGATGTTCGTTCTGGTACAGGCGGAGATGAGAGTCCTGGTTTGAGAAGACCTGCGGCGGCATTTTCTGCTGATGCTTGCTCGGTCACTTCATCGACAGGTAGTGGTATCGTAGAGTCCTCGAGATAGACCTGCACAAACTGAACTTTAGCGATGGCCAGGCTCAGCGTTTCGATTGAGTCCTTCTTTTCCTTGCCATCTTCGCTTCGCTCCAGGTGGTAGTCCCATAGTTCACCTACTGCGCTCTCCAGCATCTTGGCTAGGTCCTTGCTTCTCCTTTCCAGGCTTTCTATCTTCTTGATCGCATTTCCTGAATGTGCTCGCTCGAAGCCTGGGCGTTGGTTCGGTGAGAGAACAAGCTGAGCTGGCTTTCGATACTCTCTTCCGCCTGAGCGAGGCGTGGTCTCTCCAGAATTGCCACCTGTTTGTATGGCTTCAACGTTCTTCCTGACTTCTCCCACGGCATCACGGATCACTTTCCCTACACCCCATTGCGATCCCCGTTCCATGACATTCTTAGCCGCGCCTTGCAGTATAGCTTCTATCCCCGCTCCTTGTTGGGTTACGAAACTTCGCGGTGAGACTAGGCTATTTCTTGATCGACGGCTCGAGGCAGAGGGGGTAGGAGATGGTATGCGGATACTGGGTGTGGGCTTCATATCGAATGTCGGTGCTCTCTTTCCATAGCGCGAGATAATTTCGGCTCCGCCCTCCGGTGTCAAGTGATCTCTAAGATACAAAGCATCCTTGATAAAAGTATATGCAGGCGCGTCCGGTTCTGGATATCGCAGCAAAAGAGCAAAAGCTTCATTGGTATCCGCTGCGAGCAAATCCCAGCGTATCCGCAACAGCATGGCGATTGAGATCATGTCAACAAGCTCGAGAGTGGCATCGATGGCGAAGAGGGCATCCCACATGTTCAAGACTTCGTCAAGAGGAAATTCGCGCCCAAAGAGCAGTCGTATCCACCGCCTGCACCTCATTAGCTTAAACAGACGAGGAGAGCCACATTCCTACAGTAAGAATATCTGGGGCACAATCTCAAGCTTCGTCAGATGTGCCGCGAGCTCTGGATCGGCCCTAGAAAGATACCTTTCGAAGATGCGTGAACATCGCGCGAGCATCGGTGTGTCTTTCGACATTGATCCCGTCTCCGCAGGCTCGAAAAATGTCTTAGCCGTCTGCATAACAGACGAGAACAACGTAAACGAATCGTGCTCAATGTATTGAGCATTGAGTAGATCCACAAGCGTCTGGTCCTCGTCCGTGTTCCCAGACCCAGTCGTATCGACAGCATCTCGTTCCACCACCCACAGCAGCAGCGCTAGAATCTCGTGCATACCCTGCCTGTACCCAATCTGCGGATGCGTCTTGCACCACACAAACAATACATCCAGCAGCATGTTCTGCGTAGCCGGCTGCCGAAAGTATGTGTTGTCGGGCATACATCGCTCGATGTCCTGAAAGATTTCTGCGCGAAGCGCCTCGTCGGCCCGTAGAGCTGTCCATGGAGACTTTCAAGACTTAGTATCGGTCACTGTACGGTGTATGAAGGCATAGCGGAGTAAAGTACCTCTTCATTTTCGGTAAGAGGGTCGACGGGGGATTCGAACTCGTCGGGATGTTCAATTGCGCGGAGGTAGTGTGAACGGAGTGAGGTGTAGATGCTGCGGGACTCGGTGATGCGTAATGACCATGATGAGCGGTCCAAAGTCTTGAGAAGCAGGAATATCTGGAACGGTCAATCATTGTTCAGATAAATATATAGGGTGCGTACCTTCCAGCAGACTGAGCGCAATCCGGCGGTTATTTGAGGTTCTCGATGCGAAGATACAGCTATCTTCAAGTCCGTGAGAGAGTGGAAGTCGTCCAGTTGATGCCAATGCTTCCTAGAGAGTTTAGCACCCAAATTGCGATATTATACAATGTGTGATACGCACTCTGCATCGGATATGGATCTCATAGCGCAAGGAAGAAATACTGTGTGCCTGGGTGAGTGTGAGGGGTAATGGCACCTTGATGGCGAGCTATCAGTCCGTGTTGACGCCGCATGTTTCTCGACGTGGGGCGCTCGAGCCGATCACGTGCTGTCGTGTCCTCAGCTGGGCCGCCACACCCACTGTCCACCATATTTGCTCTCGTGTTGTTCGAAAAGCCGACATGGCGACTCTATATTACGATATCATCAATCTCGCTATCAAGACTTCGCCTGAGCCTTGCAATTATCATGTCCAAGGTTAGGTCAACTGCTAGATGTCTATTATTCAACTTCAGGCTAGGAGTACCCAATTATCACACCCGTGTCATCCATAGCATGGTAGCATTGGAGGCGATCAACTTCGCGTCCTTGAAGTTCAGCTGTTCCAAGGTTGTCAATGCCACGGGCGCCAAAGCTAAATTTAGGGAAGCCACACGAGTTCGATATATCGATTATTACATCTATCTCCCGTCAACACGAATGCTTGAAACACAACACAAGTAATAATGACACTACTTGATTCAGTCAGCGGAAAGAGAGGATGATGCCAATCTCAATTCGAGTTTATCCGGAAAGACGGCTAGAAGCTACAAGTGACACTGGTGATCTCTGATGCTCAAAGCGAATAGCCCTTTTGAGTTACTAGCGTATCCATCATGAGATTGGTACCCGTAAAGACGGGCCAGTCTTGCGCACCCTTTCCTACTCTTTCAAGGATATTTGTGTTGGCTCTAGCAAACGGAAGTTTGGTTTCGGTTCCACAATCTCAAGTGCTGTGGCTACCAGGAATGCAATGACGCGGTTCAAGTGTCTCAATCCTTCTTCTCAGGAACAGCATTCCTCTGACCCTCAATGATCAAGTGGCTCACGAGCTGGGGATTAATGACATCGCGCCGGAAATGCTCGTTCTGAAGCAGTTCTAGCGTCCGGAGTGTGGGTCCAGGATGGCTGCGGACAAATGCTCAGTCACCTGCCTAACAACAATCAATAGTTTGGGCTTCTTACTGTAGATACTTGGAGTACTTGGGCGCCTTGAAGTACTGCAGGTAGCCGAGGTAGGCTACGAATTCGGGTTTGTCGAGCAGCTTCTGCACAGCCAGGTACTGGAGGTAACCGGGATTGGCAAGACACTGCACAAACTAAGCGCGTGGGTCAGTGGAAGTTAGAAAGGGGGATGACGTCGGGCCGGACCTCAAGCTCCAGCTCGAAGCGCGAGAATCCTCCATAGCGCGCGTCGGACGACGATGCAGCCATGTTGATGTGGCAGGTTGGAGGTTGGACTGAGAGCAGCTGGGCTTCGCGTAGGAGTGGTCGTGGAGAGGCGCCCGATTTGATGGGCTATTCAGGGTTCAAATTGCGGGGAGGAGCTAGGCCGGTTTGGAGGCCAACCGCAGTGACAGTGAATTAGCCTGCGAGTTGTGCACAGCAAGCACGGACTACGGCCTATGGACTAAGCGGTCGGGCAATACGGCAATCTTGAATCGCAGTGGAAGAGCCTCAGCGGGAGTAGTCTATGCGGAGAATGGCTGCGGTCGTGATCAAAGACAGACGTGAGAGAAGAGCGACGGCGGGCTTGACCGCTTGAACAAAGTCGAGTTTGGTTGGCATAGATGATAGATCATGATAGAGGGCATTATTCTCTTCATCTCACGGACCTATTTTGTACAGTGTCGGCAGCGCACTGTCGCCGTTCAGGTGCCAGGTGGACGTCCATCCCTCGAATCACACTCAGGAGAGGGCGCCACCAGATCTACCTATTTACTTACCTACTTTCCCTGCGCCGCCGCCAGACCAGACCCCCGTTCTCACCTTCTCAAGTGCTCTCTCTCACTCTGCTCGCCGCTACCCTCTCCCGTACCGCATCCAGAGGCGGCTTCTAAACACGCCGTGTACCTCTACAACAATAGCAGCGGCATCGCCGCGCACTAGTCCGCCCAAACGCAGACTCAAACAAGGCCACGGCCACAGTCGCTCGCCGCCAATCCCAATCCCAATCCCAATCTCCAGCGTCCAGCATCATATCGCAGTCTTACCCTTTAACACAAAGTGCGCCCCTTTATTTTGCCACATCCTCTTCCTGTCTGCCAGGAACCGGTGGGCGAGTCGCGAGTCGCGCGTCATCTCTACGCTCTACCGTCGGCCAACATCCATTCTCGACACTGCTGGCCCACTGCCGCAGGCCTGTCTCCCCGGCACCCGCTTTGATTTTGATTGGACATCTACAGGGTTGAGTGCAGCGGCGTCATCATGATCGTGGAGCCGTCAATGCCTGGTAAGCTCCTCCTTTATCGCCTGTTTCACATGCGTTGGCGGCGACGAAACCGAATCAAACGGATAACTGACGTTTCTCCTTTTTTTGTCTGCAGACCGCCGCCCGTCTCCTGGCCTCAGTCTGGAGCTGTCTTCCAACAACCCATTCCGCAACCGCGCCTCGTCCCCCGCCATCCCTTCGCCCGCCCTCCAGACACCCACGAGTGGCGGCAGCCGGCCCATGTCGCGCAATCCGTTTCTGCAGACCTTTGAAGCCGAATTTAACAGGCAGGCTCAACTAATCGACATGTCGGCTGATATGAAGGAGTCACCTAAGAAGGCGACGTTTGCGAATAGCACCGAAGAATTATTTGTACGTCTTCCACAGCCAAGGGGATGAAGGTGACGGTGATGCGATGCGTTGCACAGCTTGTGCACTCGCCTCACCGTGGCCCTCTGCCGCACCCCCTGAACTCCAGACACCCGCAATGGAGCGCTTCAAGCGATTTGTGACCCAATTCACTAACTATCCTTCCCTGCCACAGAACAACCTGACGCTCGATGATGGCGAGAAGAAGCGAGCACCGCCGTCTCGCGGCCCTCCCGGCCGCAGCGGCACCCTCCCCGTCAAAGGCCACCGTCCCTCGCGCTCAGACGAAGAAGAACCGCGTGAGAGGCGACCGCGCGACGCTGAGGACGAGAAAAGGCGGATGCGCGGTCCTCCTCGAGGGCCCAAACGGCCCAGCGGCTCTGGCTCTCGCCCGCCACCGCCTCGAGGTAGCCCTGATCGTCGCGAGAGGCGCACACGCCGAAATTCGGAGTCCTCCATGATCGACAAGGGCTCTCTCGATCCACACGAGGAGCGTAGGCGTAGGGAGCGTCGCAGGGAGCGTGATGAACGTGCCAAAGATGCCAAAGACGGCAAAGACAGCAAGTCGCGCTCTACTAGGGTGAGGAAGCCCCACGGCCTCGACATCATCGACAAGCTGGATGTGAGCGGCATCTACGGCCCGAGCATGATCCACCACGACGGACCCTACGATGCTGTTCGACCCCACCGCAACCGCAAGAAGGACCAGCGCGCTCCCATGGAAGCGTTTCCCCTCAACTCTGCCAACAATGCTCTCGGTGGCTCGGGCCCTGTCAACGAAAATATTGATCTCGACCAGTTCCACGGCCGCGGCGCGGAGGGTTTTTCCGACTTTGGCATTGCTTCGACGAAGCGTCCCGGTCTGGACGCCCGTGCGCAGACCTTCGGACCCAAGGAACGAGCCGATATTGTTCACGGCGACATGAGCCACGGCCTGGGAACTTCAACTTTCCTCGAAGGCGCACCAGCATCACGTGCAGCCATTGCCCAGCGCGAGTCGGAGAACCAAAAGGCCATGGCTGATGGTGGTCTCGGTCGCAAGAAGTCGATTGCACAGCGCTTCCGTGGCATCTCGCAGCCCCGGCGCGACTTTGAGGGTCGACCCAAGATCACCTCTCCCGGTGCTGGACTGAGCCCCAACGGACCCCTCTCTACTGGAGGCGGTTATGCTAGGGACAAAAACAATGAAGCCAACCCTTTCTTTGATTCTTACGACGAAGCATATGAGAGGAAGGGCACTGCCATCAAGATTGCCGAGACGGAGAACAAGGAGGGAGCTACTTCGCCCTCCTCTCCGTACGGCCGCAATGCTTTGACCCGAGCCGCGACATCGGACAGCCTACCCTCTCCCCCTGCAACGAGGCCCCAGAATGAGGGCGGAGGGTTCTTGAACCGCATGAAGAGTTTAAAGGGCGGACGGAGACCTCGACCCGAACGCCCAGCCGCCTAAGGGAACTCTCTGGCTTGGATACAATATCTTTGACGCAATATGTATAACGTATGCGCCCTACATGATACGGTCGAAATTCCCGATAAAGAAACTTGCCACGATCTATCTGCCGGGTGTCCAGACACTACAGGACAAAGCATCACAACCATGCGAGAAGGTGCAGAACGCATTTCTCCTTACAATCACCACAACATGGGGGCTAGCGAGACTTGGAGGCATACTGTTAAGAGACCGGAGTTTGAAGCTGGGGCATTGGACACAAAACATTGACTGGCACTTGGATACAGCTTCAAGTGTACAACTGGTCGAAATCACAGTTGGGGGGAGGCGGAGACAAAAACAGAAACCTCTTTTCTTTTTTTTTCTTTTCTTTCTAAGCTGAGTTCATTAATGAGAGGGAGCGTCGTCTTGCACGACCCTATCTTCTGGGATAGGCCGGAGGGAGCGAGGAAGGGACCGTAGTTCAGATTCAGAATCAAGGTGTGAAATGTGGAAGCCGGACCGAACTCATTCCCTCAGTAAAAGCTTTTACATGATGTAGATTTAGTGATGTTAGTGCAAGATGGCTTGACATATTCCTAGTACATGCAATCGATGCCTGCAAGGCTGTGCAATCCACCACCCAGGTCCACGTCTGTGGAAACGGCTCCGAGCATTGGTAAGCTAAAATCTTGCAAGATCCCGGTACGATCGCAGTGCCAGATTTGCACACGTCCATGGATCGAATAAAACCCATGCGGGGAGAGAACGAGGTTGATGGATGTTTTAGGGCCTGGGCGTTTGTGCGGCACAGGCGTAGATTGCGGTCCTAGATGGTGGTCTCTCCCCCGGCTGGGGTTCGGGAGCTCTTTTCTGTGGTTTCCTCTTTCGGAGGGCTAGTTCGGAAGGGACCTCCGAGCATCTGCCATTTGCTTGACTCGGACTTGACGGGACAAGACGTGACAGGATCCACGGGTTCGACACGCCTTATACGCTTCGGTGCTTTCGGAGCTGGCGGAAGTGGAAGCATAATGGAGCGAGCGGGTGGGACGGCGAGTCCTGCGGAGGCGTTGCTTGCGGCGAGTTTCGTCGGGGATGAGGTGTTGGAGAGTTTGTTTAATGGTGTTGTAAATGGGGCGGTAGGGAAGAAGGGAAGAGAGGGAAGGCTAGGTGTTGGGGTTAAGAGCGTGGATGAGGCGTTGGAAGGGGCAGTCGGGGAGGGGAGGGTCGTTGGGGTTAGCTGTGAGGTTGGCGGTGCTGGGGTGGAGGTATGTTGATCAAACCCTCTACCATGTGACCGTAAAGGTTGGCAGAGATGGAGGATAGGTATGAAGAGGGACTCACTGGGTATTCAGGTATGTCTCACGTTGCTGGCGAACTCGCTACTTGAGAAACCGGCTTCCGTCGCTGCGGTTGTCGATACCACGGGGAATCTGGATGTGCTTCGTCTGTATACGATTATACTGTCACGGTTGCATGCAGATGCGACACTTCTCGGAAGTCTTCGAATGGTCAGCGGGCAAGATGGCTCTGCGGAGGATGTGGCGGCCAAGGTGCTGGATCGGGTCAAGATCATGAGGGCGTTCGATCTTGTTGGCGTTATGGAAGCTGTGAATGAGATAAGAGATGGGTTGGAGGGAAGGATGGGTCTAGTCGTGTCTGAGAAAGAGAAGGAAGTGGTGGAGACCGATACATCGCTTGCGCCGAAGAAGACGGTCATCGCGGACAGTGAAGATGAGGACGAAGACGAGATACTATTCGAGACTGAAGCTGCCCATCAGACTCAGCGTGAATCAGTCGCTCCTCCAGTCCGGTCAGCAGCGCCAGATCCAGTACCCGAGCAAAACCCCACAAAGATGGATACAAGAGACGAAGATGAAGGCAAAGTGGCAATCGTCCTCATAGACAATCTCGCACACGTTGTCAACCCGTTGCTAAAGAAAGATTACGTCCACAGTATGCCACCTCCACGACATTGAACACACCTTCTCCTATAGACGACTCGAGCTAACACACCCAGCACACGCTCTAACATCAACATTCCTCCTCACCCTCGCAAACCTCACCCGAACCCACACTCTCCACACCATACTCTTAAATCCCTCTACCATCCCCCGTCCACCAGCCCCCAAACCCCCTCTAAATCCCAACCAAGGTCCCGACCCATCGCAGCCCCAACAGCAATATCAACCTCCGCCACCGCCCTCGATATTCGCATCGAGCAAACTCGTCCCAGCGCTAGGGAATGTACTAGCGCCGTATCTTGATCTGCATTTACTAGTTGAAAGGATGCCGAGACGAAAGGCAGATGCTAGGGTTCTGTATGCGGAGGGCGGGACGGCCGGGAAGAGGTCGGTTAGAGGAGGGAAGGGACCGGAGATGGTGGGTGTGGTGGAGGTTTTGAGTGATCGGTGGAGTGGCAGGGTGGGTGCTTGGGGTGTTTTCGGTGAGGGCGAGAAGGGGATGCAGGACTTGTAAAGGAAATGACAAAAGGAAACGGTTGAGACGGATTGTTATGATACCCAAGACTACGACTGCAACGAGCTCTCGAGACCAAAAGCATCGTCCCCAACATTTTGTACCCATCCTTTCAGCGCGGCTTTCCGGACATCATCTTTGACTTTCCTCCGCGGAGCCAGCAGCTCAGTCTGCTTGACCTCTTTATACGTCTTCTTCTCGAGCGCCTCAATCAACATGGGCACAGCAGCAATTGCTGCAACCTGAGCAGCTACCTGCCACACACTCCTTCGACAAATGGAGCTTGCACCCCTAGGGTCGAATTGCTTTCGTCCCTGTAGAACGCCTCCAATCAATGTCTCCTGCCAGTTCGGCGTCCAAAGCGCACTCATGTTACTCGCGACCGCCTTTTCACTCTGACCCACCGCCCGTCTACTCCACATAAACTCTCTTTCCGTGCCCCTAACCTCAAATCCACTCCATTTATACCCGCCTTGCCAGCCTTTCGTCATCTCGTCAGTTACGCCGTTCATTCTTCCTGTCCGCGAGAACGCACGTTCGCAGGCTGAAGGCACGAGTTGCGACTTCGGAAGGACCAAGGTAGCTACGTAAGCATTCCTGGGGCTGATGAGGAGCGAGGTCAATGAGGCAAGGAGAGAAGTGCTTTGATTCAGCGCGAGTTTGTCGGTACAGGATTTCGACAGAGTGGGCGGAGCATCAGGGCGGGAGGGTTTGTAGCGTAGAGCACCCAGATGCGCGAAATGAGAGCGCCCTCTCAGTCCCGCCACATCTTCTTCTTCCCCACCAACACCTTCTCTCACTACCCCTGGAGCACACGAAGCAGCGGTAATAGTAGGCACGGGACTACTCCACGGCGTGGCATCTTCCTGCGCGTCCATTACGAGCTCCATACTTGCGTCTCCGCAGGGTGCTTCGGAACAGTACATGAAGATGGTGACGTCGTCTTCGATGGTGAAGGGTTGGGTTTCATGGGTGGGAGAGGTTGATGCAATTTCTTCATTTGAGCGACGGCGAAGGAATGGGGAGGGGTGGGCTGGCGGGGGTAGGGTGAGGGTGAGGAGAATGTGGTCGAGGAGGAAGCGGTTGAAGGCTCGGATGGCGAGGACTTCGGCGTGCCAGTCGTGGAGGGCGGTGCCGTGGGAGAGGGGGAGTTTGGTGGTGGGGAGGCATTTCATGCCGGTTCTGGGGTTGTTAGTATAGCATCTTTAACCTTCATCTTTAGACTTGGTTTGAATCTCATTGTATGATCAGTCCCATGCTGTTGACAATTTGCATAAGGATCTTGAACGCTACTTTACGAGGTCCCTCACAGGACGCAGCCAAAAGATCAACAAGGGAGATAAGTAGATAAGAGGGACTTACCCCAATGAAACGCATGATAGTTGGCCATCTTCACTGAACTGTATAAGCTTACTTCATCATTCCATATCTTTAGTTCCGAGCATACTTTTAGCTAGTACGATTCCGGCGAGTGGAACCCATTCTCGAGAACCTTCAGCGCGGACCCGGGGTTTGCGCTTCTCTGGCAGCTTGTCAAAGGTGTCGAGTACGCAGTCTGCAATCGCATCTGCAGAGATCATATCTGACCTGCTGTACAAGACGCGTGGGGGTGGGGTGATGAAGTGGAGATAGGTGTAGGATCGGAGGTTGGAGCCCCGACGTGGTTTCATTCCATGTCTGTCAGCAATACTTTCGCCGTTTCCAGACAATCGCTGCTGCCACTCTGCTCCACGGCCCTGTCACTGTCACACGCTGGGCACTAACCGGCTTATTAAATCTATCAGTCACCCACCACGCCTCTTTCCGCTCCGCCGTCATGCAAGCTTTTGGTGAGGAATGTCTATCAGGCGCTCTGTCGCTTTCGCGGCGCACACGCTCACGATACCAGTGCCTAAGAACCGCCGAGTAAGCTCACATACCTCTATTTTCTGCCATGTGCTGCGGAATATAATAGCTGACAGTCGTACAGCCAAAATTCGAACTGCATTTGAAAGTGAGGGCTTTCCGGACCCCCGGCGCATGGCAGGAATGCTGATAGAGGGCAGATAATCGACCTCAACAATGTACCCCTCGTCTCGGGAGACTCATTCATCAAATGGCACCTCCCGCACTCGACCGCAGCCGAACACCGCGGCCGCACGGAAAAGCGACCGATCAAGGATCACAAGGTCTTCTACGACTACGATGTCAAGCTGCCCGTGCGCTTGACGGTCGACAAGAATGGAATGCTCCAGGAGAGCTTCATAGAGCTAGAGGTCATACAGGAGTACTCTGGTGGGGGCCGGGGAGAGCGCATCACGTTGGGGAGTGTCAAGCTCAATCTCGCCGAGTATGTGGAGCAGAGCGAGATGAATGGCGCGGGCGTTGAGGAGCCTGGCGTCACGAGGCGGTATCTCATGCAGAATAGCAAGATAAATAGCACGCTGAAGATCTCGGTGTATATGCGGCAGACAGAGGGTGATAAGAACTTCATTGCGCCTCCGTTGAAGACGGCGCAGGTATTCAGCGGCATTGCGGGGATTGTGTCGGGCGAGCAGGGAGACTCGGAAGATCTTGGATGTATGTTCTCTGAACAGGAAGATATAGGATCAAGCTAATGTACACAGCTACACCATCTCTCAGCGTCGGGTCACGCGAAGCAGGCGAGCTGCAAGACATGTATAGGCGAACCCTCGCAGCATACTGGACCGCTCAGCCAGGCGAGCTCAAAGCAGACGAGTGCATCGAGGACATATTCGCAGGCGGAGACGGCTGGGGCGACCGAGAGAAGCCATACGACTCCCATGCAGACCGAACGCGGTTCGTCTCGGGCGATAGCAGCGGATCAGTGAGTGAGAGTGATACACGGCATACACGAGGGAGCTCCATCGGACAACGCAAGTCGCATGAGACTCTTAGACCAGGCATTGTACCCGCACCCTCGCCGAGTGTTCGGGGAAGGGGAAGCTTGGAGCAGCAGGCTCATCAGATGAAAGCTGAGGCGGAGCGTAAACGTCATAAGCCGCACCACGAGGTGGATGAGTTTGATGTGCGGGAGAACTTGCGCAGTTGGCGTATTCCTATGTGAAAGACGCGTAGATAAAAGTCAATGCCCGTCAATGCATGATTTAATCGCTTCAACTTGTTGTGACATCTATTAATGAATAGAGTATTGTTGTACTTTTGCTACAGTAAGAAACATTTATGCACCTTCTTCTAGTGCTTTTTCAATCACACGAGCCACAGAGGTCGATGTCGCGTCGACGCCTCGGCACGTGAGCTGGCGCTGGCAGAATTTCGCAGGGCTGCAGGCGGTGACAAAAGTTCGTAGCATCTCTCAAATCGTATCTATCCCTAATCATCCCACACCGCACTCCCTACGCACTATTTTCCCTATGCTTGCGCCTCGCGCATCTAGCGCATTCGTATGCATCCGATGTGAGCTGCATCTCACCCGTCCACTTCCCCTTCTTACTCGACGTGCCGCCTTTTCCACCTCCGCTCGCCGCCGCAATGAGAACGAGACACTCCAGCCAGAACCAGCGCTCGAACATGAGGGCGACAGATTCCGGATACATCGACCGCAGCTAAGCGAGCACCCATTGGGTCGAACACGCAAGAGGAAAGGCAAAGGGAGACTCAGGGAGACGACTGCTAGTCTTGGAGGCGTCAAGACTTTGGGAGACGATGCGGAGATTCTCGTCCTCAAGGAGGTGGGCGATGATGGCCCAGCAGAAGAGAGCGTGACACCTGAAGTCGTTCTTCCCTCGGATCCTCTAAACCCAATCAATATCATGGGCTCATTGCAGGAGGAACGCAAACCCATCACGTCCGAAGAAATCGTTCAGCAGCTCAACAGCCTGCGACCGAAGACATATGCTGCAGCCAACGAACCGCAATACATCAACCAGTCCACCTTCATTCGGCTATCCCAAAAGCTGATCCAGAGTTTCACACGCCAGCAGCTTTCACACTACTATTCCGTAACAAAGGGAGTGGAGCGCAAGAATGTGGAAATGCAGGTTCTGAGCAGCTTGAAGGAGTCGCTGAAGAAGACGACGCGTCCGGCGGAGCGCTCTGATTGGCATCCAGGGACGACGCAGATTGACCGTCGACTGCCGGGTCTTGATGTCCACCGGACGAAATCAAAGCGACCAATTGGCAAGCACCTTATAGTCGACCAGATTTTACGCGATGTGTGGAATCTGGTGCTGTTGGAGGAGATTGAATCTCCAGGTGAAATCGAGTTGTCCTTGAAGCCGTGGCAGCTTTCGTTGCTTACTTCTGGGTGTACGTGTGTTCCCATCCAGTTGATAAAATATCCTAACAGTGTCAGCTTCACCAACTCCGCTCGACCGAATCGGACAAGATCGGAAAGCGAAGGTAGAAATATTTGGCGCCAATAATGTTGTGCGCATTACAGCAGATAAAAATACAGCCGAGTACGCCGCAGACGACATTGAACAACTGATTCAGAATGTCGAGACCAAGTCATTGGATTTAGAGGCTTGGGCGCCCTACCTCGCTGAAAACACTTCAGTAGAGGGTGTAAAGCGTCTCTTCTCCGAAAAAGACTTGCGGGCGGTTTCGACAATGACTGAAGCCAGTATATTCGTCACGTCCGAACGTTCGGTACGTGGCTTCTTTTAAGTGGTCCCAACACTGTTGACATCTCTAGGTGGTTATACGAGCATTGAATACAAACTCAATTGCCGAAGCCGAACGCTGTTTGATCAAGATGCTCCCCCTTAAGGAGGATGTCGAACATACCATTGATACAACAAGACGAGATGCTACCAAGGATCAGAGCTATCTTTCTACCGTTCACTTCGATCCGACGGCTGTTGACTGGAAGTTGCGAAATCAACATTTCGGTCGCTGGATGTTGCCGGTCACGCGGTCGCCAGAGCCGGCGACCGCAATTGGAGGAGAGCCTTCCGACGAGTTATTGGACAATACGAAACAAGGAATCTTGAAGATGGTTGACCGTGCTACAGATCTACCTGAGGATTTGATGCAGAAAATCACGGGTGACTGGAGTTCTAGGCCAGAAGTATCAGTCGTCACTGAATTTGGCTCAGTCATGTATTCCATGGGAAGCTCGCAGGACGATGTGCACGCCGAAACTGCGCTGCCTCCTTTTCTCCCATCTACCCCAGGTCTAGTGAGACTCCTCAAGGACCAGGAATTTTCGCTCACTCAAAAGTATGGGAGCCCACCCAGCCTGCACTATTCTTTCATCGCTGCTCCAGAACAACGACTCTTCGATCGAGGGCAACAGTTTCCCCGTCTGTCGATTCTTTTCCGCCCCAACCCTCAGACGGGAAAGCACAGTGTCCGCAAGATCTACCTCAGCCTTAATGAGTCGGTGCACGATGTCCTGCTTCCTGATAAAGCCGTCGATCTCCGCTTCGTCTCGAATGCGCAGCTTCAAATGCACCCGTCTTCAGGAGAAAAGAGTATTCGGGGATTCATCCATGCCGTGCTAGAGAACCTGCAGAGTGGGGGGAAGTTGACGGCTCCAAATATCAATCTCGATATCCCGACATGGACAATTCCTGGACAACCGTCGGATGCTAAGGGTACAAGTACCGTCAGGTATCTCTTCACCGGCGTCCGCTTCCGTCAAAGTGTGGCGGGGAGTCTTTTTGGCGGGTCCGTGAGTCTGGGAACAGTACAAAGTGGGAAGTTGGGGAGGAAGGGTGCTGCGCTGACTGCGTACTTCAATTCTGACCCGAAGATGCCAGGTTACTCTGACCTGAAGGACGACACGCGGTTGGGCGAGTTTGTGAAGAAGTCGTTTGCTATCGCGGATAAGGTTACAGAGACGGCGAGGCATGTTCAGTCGCCTGTGATTCATGACAAGAAGGAAAGGAAAGCGACGGTTGGAGATACGGACGGTGCGGGGAAAGCCAGGCAAGTGGTCGCCAACAGTGCCGCAGAGGGTGATACTACGCGGATGGGGACGCAAGAGAAGACTGGGGGTGTGGAGAAGGGTACTGAACAGTCCGCTTCAGGGGAGACTGTGCTTCGCAAGAATCCGAACAAGACAGAGAAGAACCCAAACAGTGCGAGAGCTCTAAGGAGACAGGCAATTCAGGCTACTTTCGCTGCAGAGGCCGCTGAAGCTGGAGAGAGCGCCGAAATTGCAGAGACATCAGTCCAGAACGACGCGAAAGAGGTTGAGCAGTCGGACTCGACGGCAGCCGGGGACATTGCGCGGCCAGTAGACCAGCAAGACAACAAAGCAAAGGACACGCTGGAAGAGCAGAGTCCTGCCACTCAGCAACTCGAAGACGGATATATGGATGACCCGTACCTTGCAAACATTCTTTCAGACAAGACTTCAAAGACCAATGAGGATTCCTCGCCGTTTACGCCACCGCAGGAGGAGTCGAATGAAGCTGTAGAGCGTGAGGATGACGGGCCGATGAAATCGGTTGCGTGAGCTCTCTTCGAGCAAATATGGCATTTCCCCCAAAGCGTTGTTAGTGTTTGGGCAGCTAGGGGATGGGGGTTTGGGTTTGGAAGGGTGTGAGATAAAGTTTTGCTTATGTTGTAACTATACTACTGTACTGTAAGATCTTCTGTATGATACTAGCGGGGCCAATTGCGCTGTGAGAGGGCAAATATCATGGTTTTCGACATGGCTGAGGTTCCTTTGGTTCTGTTTTGTTTTTACAGTGTAAGCGTATAACAGTATTTTTGAACAGAAGGGAAGGGTGATTGGTCGTCGTTGCCTCAGGCACGGCGCTTTCCTGATACGATGATTTGACCGGGATGGCAGGGAGGCAGTGTTGACCTCAGCCTTGCAGCCTTCTCGCTTCTGAAAGTATATTACCGACGATACCCTCTTGGCGACTCTTTCCACTCATTTTATTCCTTTTGCTTTTCGCTTTGAAGCGTTCGTGGAGTACTTGGGAGGGTAGCAACTCGTTCATGGTTCAGCCTTATGAGGTCAGGCTCCTCGTCCCAAAGCCCAGCCCAGCCCAGCCCAGCCAATCAACACATGTGCAGAGCCAACTGTACGCTCATCCTACAATGACGCCCACGGAAGATGGGGCTGAGACAGACTCGAGAATCATCCCAACTTTGGGGGATCAGGCTCCTACTGCGGTGGCACTACCAACGGCCCCCGAAGATGCGATCGAGGCGATAACAAAACCTATACAAGACGTGTACAAAGCGCACAAGATCCCACCTACTTCAAAATACATCCGCGTGCTAGATATCCTACCCGCCTCCGCTGCTGGGGATGATAGCACTATCGAGAGCACCTTACGTCTCATCGACCTCGAAACGGACCCCGACTTCAACGCCTTGTCGTACGTCTAGGGAACATACGCGCCCCGACCAGATAGTGTCCTTTGCGATGGTGTCCGCTTCAACGTCACGAGTAATTGCTACTCGGCCCTGTGGCATCTGCGAAAGAAGTTAGGCGGCTTCACGATATGGTTGGATGCCATTTGCATCAACCAAGACAAATCTGAGGGGAATCTTGAAAAGTCACAACAAATAGCACTCATGGGCGATATTTATACGAAGGCCACTTTGGTCTACGTATGACTAGGCGAGGGCTCGGAACAGACAGATAGGGCTATAGCGTATCTATCGGAGGCGGGCTTGGGCAAGTACATCGAAACCATGCCGGATGGGTCCACAAAATGTCGTCCACGGGCGGCAGCATGGTCGCCGTTCACGTCACTGTTCAGCCTCAAGAGGCATCCAAACCCGTTTTATTCTGGTAAGTGAGATGCGCAAACCTCGCAGCAATCATTTCCACGAGCTGACATCCTCAGGCTCATCCAAGCCCTGGGTACGACGGAGACCCTGGATTTGCCGAAAACGATATGTTTACTGGGAAGATCTGCAACTCCTGTTCAATCGAGAGTGGATACGCCGCGTGTGGACCTATCAAGAAATACTGCTCGCCTCGCGGCCAGTCCTAGTGTGTGGCAATTCACACCTGTCTTGGGACGGCCTTGAACGTAGTACAATCTTTCTTTGCAAATCATTCGCCTCCTACAGAGATTGTGTCGTTCCGTGGCGAAGTATAATACTCGAAAGAGAGAGACTAAGCAACCAAGCCTCCGATACCACGAGACTCGAACTACAAGAACACGACATATCTATCGAGAAGATTTTAAGAGTACTTCTTAATTTGGAGTTGGTAATGATGGCCTGCACGGGTATACTAGTTATTGCATCCATAAATCTCGGACTCGCCGTGTTGATATGGTACCCGTTTATCAAAGAAGTGCTCCTTATAGCGTCCGGCTTCCTAGCAGTCATTTTGGTACTGTCCGTTCTTTATATATTTTCGACCCTCAGCCGAGCTTGGTTTGCCCTACCGATAATCGCCTCAGCTGTGGCAGACGATCTTATGGGCGGACTGTATCGTAGAGACGCTACAGAACTAAAAGACATGGCATACGGATTGTGGGCAATCCTTCACAGAAAAGGAGCAACCGATCTCCCGGAACCGCTCTATGACCGAGAAATTGGCCAGATATATTGGACGTTGACCGCACAGCTCATTCACACAACCAAATCGCTGGATTTCCTTTTCTTCGCGGCAGTGAAAAGGCAGCCCGGAGTCCCTTCATGGGTACCAGACTGGTCCGTAGGAAAGCAAACAACATGAAGATCGGTTGACCACGTCCTAGGGACGGACATGTATGGTTGGAGCCTATCCCGAAATGCGGTAGCAGACATGCGCAACAGAGAACTTGCTAAAAACTTCTTGACGATTGACCAAGCACAAGCTGTTCTTACAGTGCGTGCCGTTGATCTTGGAGGCATCTACAAATGCGCCTCCTTTCACCAGACGAGCGCATCATACAAAGCATCTGAGGCGAATCTTCACCTCGCGAATCTACAGACGATGTTATGGTGTGCGACATGTATCGCAGTAATATTCACCAAACTATCCTTCACACTTCTTCTGGAAATGTTGGGGTTCGAAGAGGAGATGCTGCCGGCCATCAACGCATCCGCCCTGGATGGTTTTTATTCAAGCGACCGAAGAGGTAGGCTTGAACAAATTTTCTCCCGTTGGAGAGATGGGAATCATGTGCCTCCATGGTTTCACAAGTTTATTCCCATTCAAATCAGGTTGTGCAACCTTCTAGCCCAGCACGATCGAAAGCTGTGCCAAGCAAGGATCACAACCGATGAACCAAGGCTTCATTTGAGCCCCTGTTCGTTACAAACTCAAGTAGGCGATCAAATACTACGAATTTGGGGACTACCGTGTCCTCTCGTGGTACGTAAGCTCACTGGGTCAGACAGGTCGGTTGAGATTGTAAGTGTTTTCGATATATCGACAACCCCACCTTCGGTGAGTTTTAAAAGCTACTATCTTTCAGGTTCAGCTCAAAGGAATACCCTATTACAAAAGTATGAGATTCATTGAGCATACAGGAATGAGATGCTATCGAAGAGGTTATGCAATCGATGGAAGAAAGTGGTTTCTTTCGGCGCTTTCTCCTGCCCTCTCTCCTTGTACTTCATGCTCTTGTTCGACTTATTCTGGATTTTTTGTTGTTGTAATTGCGTCGTCGGCTACCTGAAAATCTAGACCCGTCCACAAGAGACGATGGCTGCTTTAGTTACGCTTGGGTATGTTAGTTAATGAGGCCTCAAGGTCTATAATACAACGTTGTGTTACGCTCCTTCATATATGAGATTTAAGGATGTGAACGTTTGTTTAAAAGCAAAGACAGCAGGGGATACGATTCAATAAGCTACCTTTCGAAGATCACCCGTCAAACGTAGAGGTATGCAATGTACACACAGTAAGCCTGGAGAATAATAGTTGGTCAAAAAGAAGTCAATCAACTGTTAATTTCAATAAGGAAACTGACCAACTTCCTGCATTACTCTAATATTTAACCTAAGGACCTAATTCGATCACTTAGAATGCTATACACTTCTCCTGGAGGCTTGGATATCGTACTTCTCGTTCCTACCTTACCCTCTCCCAAGGATTTCCCTCTTCTAGGTGTACCAAGCGATATTAATCTTGATGCTCTCCAGACACAAGAACTCCTCCAAAATCCATGTATCATTCTCGACTCCAAGGGCGCGATCTAAAAGCCTCCATGTCACATAATTGTTCCACGGATTACCTCCATCTCCCAAGATCATAGCTGAGACAGCTGAGACGTCGTCTGCGCGACGACATGAATGAGACTTCTTTGTCGCGAGTTAGCGAACGATAGTGCTAGTCATTAATCATATCTTAGGACGAGCTGTTCGTAGATTTTGTTTGTATGTGGCGCCGCGTAGACTCGGGCTGTATTTGAATAAATTGGCCCGCTCAAGATATAGGAGAACGTCAAGATTTAAGAGCGATTGCGCAATGGGAATAAATATTCAGAACTGATACAGTGCTCGGCGCTAATGTGCTAAATAACCGAGCCTCAGGGCTGTAACGTATCCGTGCGCGTAATGCGCGGATTCGCGTGATGCGCCGCTTTTTACTAGGAAAATCAAAGAAAATAAGCAACTTTAAAGTTATATAACTCTTTAACTACCTTTTCTTTTTAAAAGCTTCCTTAACTAAAGTTATAGAGAAAGACTATCTTTATAACTCTAGAATTTTAGTTTTCTAATAATAATTAGTTTTAAGAAAAAAGTATAAAAGTACTAAAACTTAAGTCTCTAAATTTTAAAAATAATATTTTTTTAGGAGTAAAGTATGCTATTTAGAATATATTTTATATTAGGACTTTTTCTTAGAAAGAACTACTTAAGAAGATAGATTATATTTCCTAATTTTCTTATTTAAAAAAGATAAAAAGATAATATAACTTTCTAGTTAATAGTTTTATTAGAAAGACCCTAATATAAAATATATTCTAAATAGCATACTTTACTCCTAAAAAAATATTATTTTTAAAATTTAGAGACTTAAGTTTTAGTACTTTTATACTTTTTTCTTAAAATTAATTATTATTAGAAAACTAAAATTCTAGAGTTATAAAGATAGTCTTTCTCTATAACTTTAGTTAAGGAAGCTTTTAAAAAGAAAAGGTAGTTAAAGAGTTATATAACTTTAAAGTTGCTTATTTTCTTTGATTTTCCTAGTAAAAAGCGGCGCATCACGCGAATCCGCGCATTACGCGCACGGATACGTTACCTAGCAAAAATTATACACAACAAAATCAAAAGAGCTCCACAAGTTCACCACCCCACCTCCCCCTATAATCCTCCCCACCTATCCCTTTCCTCACCCTAAATCGACCTTCATCTCACATAACAACACAACCCCCTTCCTTCCTCCTACCCCCGTCCTTCTTTCTCCTCTCACCCTTCCTGCCACCCTCTTTCTGCCTCCTACCCTCTTCCTTCCTTCTACCCGCTTCCTCCCGCTTCCATCTCCTACACTCTTTGTACTCCTTCCGAGCTTCCACCTTCATCTCTTTGCTCAGTTTCGGAAGAGATCCATCTTTTCTCAGCTGCTTGAAATGTGCATCTCTGGCTTTCCTCTGTTCCTTCTTTTGCGCTCTGGTCTGTTTCCCCTGCTGTCCAAGCGCGTGCAAATCCGGATAGGAATAAGCTCCCTCTTGCAAGTTGAAGTGTTCGTTTGGGCCCGTGTTTTTCGGCTCGTAGGGGTAGTCGGTGGGGGCTTGGTCTTGGTAGTAGCTGGCATTGCGGTCGGTGGAGTAGATATCCTGTGCGTAGGTATCGTGTTCGTACGCCATGTTATGAGCCATGGTTCGTGAGAAATGGTATAGCGACCGGCGCTGGTAATTGGAGTAGTTAAGAAGCTTGAGAAAGGTAAAAGTGGGATGTGAGGGCTGGATGTGCGAGTTGTAGAGTTCTTGTAGGAGTAATGGATGGAGAAGTACGCGGGGTCTTATAAGAGGGCGTGATGTGAAGGCGGACTCTATTGTTGGTGATGCATTTCTGGTTTGATTGAAGGAGAGTTCGTTTGAAAGTAGAGGAGCTCGCATCACCTGCTTAGAGCCTAAGTGAAGAAGCAAAACTCTAGTACCAAGTCCTTCGAAGCTGAGTCGGCGAAGTTACGAATCACGAAGTAAGTAAATGGATGAGGAACTATGTGAACTCCATCTTCAACTTCCCAAATGAAGGGAAGCCTTTCCCGTTTTCATCTAGTTTGTTGGAGATAAGGCTGAAGAGTCCATGTTCTACACCATCTCAGGCTGAGATGTCTGATCAAGCGCTGGATTACGTGGTTGGCACAAAGGAAGGTCTCAGATTTGATGTTAGTACCATGAAGTAGTACTTCTTGGAGAGATTGGGGCTGTAAACAAGCAAGGGGTAAGTGAAGGTGTTTTTGGCCGTGGTCATGAGAATCGCATACGTGATAGGTGATACCTTCGAAAATAGGCAAACATGGTGAAAGGAGAAGCGGTTGATTGAATAAGGTGAAGCTTAGACTTCTACAAATTCACATTAAGCCAAGCTCACGGAAAGCCTTTATGGAAGCCTTCCGGGGCGTGAAGATGCATGGTGAAGTGTGTTTTCCGACTGTTGTGCATTATTAGTACTCCTGCTAGAGACGCGCCACAGCACTTTCGTGATGGATAGAGAGCATTATATGCATAAATATGGCGACTCATGTAGAAGCCTGTTAAAATGATGTAACCCGTATTCTGAGATCATACATGAATCCCAACATATCCGTTCTACTCACCAATTCCTACTCATCCGCTCAGACTCCACCCCCTCTGGCCAAGCACATGTCACCAACAAGGTGTAGCACAAAAAACCTGGCAAAACACTCGTAACATTACTCATATCTATCTATGCACTAACCTGAACAAAATATGGGGTATCATCCATCCGCCACGACAACAACCACCTCAAAAGAAGCTCAGCTCATCCTCGCTCTCATCCGCCGTAGCAACACCACTGTCTACTTTCCACCACTCCCTCACTCCCTGCACCTTTCTACCGCTCCTCCTTCGTTTCAAACCAGGCGTCTTGCTCAGCTCGTCTCTCTCTTCGTTTCCATTGTGCTCATTCTGCCTCGTCCTCTTGCCCAGAGATGACCTCGTGGGCCTTGTCCGTCTGAGTTCCGATACCTTTGGTTTCTCGCAGACGATAGGCGATAACGACATGGGCGTATCTGGCCTAGGGTCGTAGTCGGTTGTGCCGTCCATTGACCTGTGCAACGATAGCCGGCCACGCCTAGCCCGCCGAGATTGCGGCTTCTCATCAACGGACGACGAAGACGAGAAAGACGTGTTCAGGCCGGCATCGTCTTCGCTGCTCTCTTCGAGGCCGACGTTCAAATCCTTGATCGCCTCATATGTTTTGCGCTCCTGATGCCGCAGTCCTTTATCCAGCGACGATCGCGAGTGTTTGGAACGTAGGGTGGACACTAACGTATTAATTTCCTTCCTCGTCCGGCGTGATCGTCGGATCCCATCTTCGAAAACTTCTTCAGGTAGTTCGGGGTAAAAAATAACTGGAGTACCTGGTGGCGTCAACATTTCCCGTTTGCGAGGAATGAGGACCACAGGTGAAGAAGCACGACTTCTTTTTCCGGGCATAGAGGTGGAGAACTGGCGGCCTTTCTTAACAGGCGATGACTGCGGGAAAGTATAGTCGTCGTCGTTGTCATGGACAGCCGTCTCCCACGCCGACAATGTATTGATGTGCTGTGGAAGCTCTTCGGCGTCGGAAGCATTGTCTGGTGATAGCTCTGGAGTCGGCATCAGTTCGAGAGGGCGCATTGGTTTCCGTGGGATGGGCTTAGCATCCTGTCTGGCAAAGGGTGTGCAGGCAACCCATTCTCCAATGCCCTCTTCCCACCGGAATCCGCCGCTGTTTGAAGGCGAGTCGTCCTTTTGAGGAGATTGAGTAATGACAACATGCCCATTCGTGCGCATCGTCTTCTCAATATCTCGCGCATAGGCCATGTGATGCGCATCGCCGGTGCTGTGCACAAAGTCCATCACAGATTCGAGGGCCAATCGCTTCATCGTCCATAGCTTGTGGGGAAGTCGAACACCGGAGAGGGAAAGCATCCCGTGAACTAGTCGCCGTACTTGATCAAAGCCATCATCTTTCCAGATTTTGCCTGTGCCGCGTGCGGCGGATGACGCGAACTGAGGGAGAGTCGCGAGTGCGGTTGAGATATCGACGTGCTTCGAAGAATATTGAGTAGCAATCCATGAGATGGCACCGACAGTCATAGGAACGTCAAGCGAAAGCAGACCTTGGTTCGGGTAACATCCCTCAAGGTGGACGAGGAAAGAGGCAAACGCAATTGCCAGGGCGCGCCCAGCAAACGTCTGCATGTTGTCTGCAGTGTGTCCGAGAAGTCCCAAATCATCTTGGATATCTTTGCGTTTTAGGAGACTGATGACAATAGAATCGAGCACCCAAGTGACACGTTGCACTATATGGTCGCCTGAAGTTTCCTCGCGATTTCGATTGACTAGGGCGATACTACTAAAGACCGTAAAGAGGCTCGAGAAAGTCGTATCTAAGGCTTGTCGGAATTCGTATCGTATTGAAGGCTTGAACTGTCTCGCGACTGTTTCCATCTCGCCTCGTTCGAAAAAACTATCGTCAGGCAGTCCGATTCCGGCAACAATCGCAGTCTCCAAAAAGTGGAAGGTGTTGTCCAGTGATCGGGGGTCACCATCGGATACAGTGCGTACAAGTCGATCCCAAACAGGCCGTATGCATTCCGTCGCAAGCCATTCGAGCGGCAGAAGTTGTTGAGAAATCATATATTCTAACAAGTCGTAAAGGAAGCGATGCCGGCTCGTGCGTATGACAAAGTCTTTAGCCATCCACATGTAGAGTGATCGCTGATCGTCGAATAAATTCGCCGAAAGTGTGGTTGGCATGAACATAGGCTTGAGATTTGGCAAGTATGAGCACAGAAGCTTCTCTGCCTCGTCCCATGCTGAAGCGTTCAAGCAGTGGGACACTAGGAGATGCAGTGTCTCTAGGCCGAGAATTTGATCCGCAAATGCGTCGCACAACAGAGATGTTCCGTGTGCACGTACGACCTGCTTGAACCCCCGCCAACCTTGCCCAGGCATAGTCTCGAATTGCGCTTCGAGCTGGGTATAAATTTCCTGAGAGATATCGTAGTCATCATCATTGTCCTCCTCTTCCCTATCGAGCTCCGCAAAGTACTCTTCTAGCTCAATGTAGTCCGGCATCTTTCTCAAACACGCGCCGAATAGTGACCGTGTACCATTCCACCTCTTTGTGTCGTCTGCAGCTGTCGCTTTCAGCAGATTCGCGTACGCCTCAGATAAGCCCTTTACGAGGTTGCCAATATCGGTTGGCATCTGCTTCTTGAGCTCCTGTATTTGCTCTGCCTTTGCGATGAGCGGTCCCCTGTTCTTGGGAAACCTCTTTAGTGGCGAAGTCGCAAATTGAGGGCTCTCTTGGAAGCGTTCTCCTGTGCGCGCGATCAAGGGCGTAAAGGCTATTTCACCCGGGCGTGCACTCCCGCTACTCGTCCCAACACGCTGTGTCACCAATGCCTTCTTCGCACCACGCGCCCCATATGTTTTCTTGCTCGCGCCATCATTGCCGGCATTTGGCATCCAATCGGGGTCGTTTCGCCTTTCGAGGCCGGCAGGTATACGTGCAGTGGGTTGGGAGAAGAGGGCAACTTTGCGGGGTGAAGCTTTGAGCGCAAAGGCATTGGCCGAGGTCCGTCGGTCACCATTAGGGCTTCGGGGTCGTTCGAGCTCTTTTCGAAGCTTCGCGAGTTTGGAGGAAAGTGGCCGCAGGAGGCGATTGCAGCGCGTCGTGTTCCACGAGAGGTCGTCGTTCGCGGCCATGGTGAAATATTTATGTTCTTAAATCATGTAGAGTACGAATGCAATAGTAGTCGTAGGTTGAAAGGATGCTAACAGCTGCGTGGAAAGACAACACGAAGAATGTCGAAATGAAAGCTTGGTGTTGACAAACAAGCAGGACGGGCGGTGGCCCGGAACCCTGGCCGAGATTGACTTGGCGTCATCACGTGCTCAAGCATTCACCTTGGCACTTCAAGCTTGGAAGCATCGGAGTTGTTTGCCCATGGACCTCTGCAACTGGAAGGCTTCTGGTATAGCAAAATTGCTAAGTCCATGTAGAGCCGAAAAAGGAGATAGACCAGTGTGCTGGACTTCGCACGTTATCAAGATATGTGCCTAATCTGCCATCTATTGTTTTCAAGATACAGATTGACTCAACTTCATGACTCCAGAACATCCTGCTCCGATCCTGTCTTGATGAGTCGTCTTCGTTGTCATACGAAACTATAGACTGCTTCGACGTCGCTTGATGGGAGAGGTACTCTGCAGTCAACCTTCAGGTGTCAAAATTAGGCATGCTGACTCAACTTTCACCAGGAATACATCGAAGCTCATCCATTCCCCAGAAAAGGATGTTGATAGAACTCTAGGAAAGCCCGGAGCGTTTAGACGTATAAACCTCCAAGCGTCCAATGAAACAAGCACTGTGCAGCCCCCACGGACAAATATCGTCCGCAAGCTCCGAAGTCCTGAGCACAGGTAAGCGAAATCACCATCGTACATCTAACCAGCTTGACGATTATATCAAATCGCTAATCTCGTTGGGCCTCTAGGTTGTGCAGATAACCTCTTCCCCAAGGTTTACGGACCGCAGACGGTGCGTTTGACCACCAGTGACCTCCTAGGCCGAGTGTTGGTGGGATTCCTTACCTACGCGACATCGTTACAGAGTTGGGCCCTCGCTTGCTTAGATGATTTCCTGTGCAGGCGCCACGCGCATGTTCCTTCCAGCGGGAGGCTAGACCGCTGACGTTGTGCGAGAGAACGCTGGATCATGGGGAACTGCGAGTGGTTTGAAGTATTGACGAAAGCTATCGAATGCAGAAGATCGCTGCGAAGAAAAGAGAAAAGTAAAGTACGGAGTATAAAGTTCGAGAAGCGGAGATAGGGACCTCGTGGTAATCTCAACCTGCATATGCCTGCTCCGCATCACGTTTGTCAAAAGCTTCACATCGGCACCATCTCTGTCTCAGCTGCGAATGAAGATCAACCTGCTCATGTTTGTTATAAAGTGCCCTTGAGGTTGTACCTAGAAGCTTTCCGGTTCTACAATGCGGGCCTCGAAACGATCCTGGCCGCAAGACTACCTAGCTAAGTAAGGCAAAGCGCGTCATTTGGTTGAAACAGTTCCAAGGTTATCCCGCTGTACGTCTTTCCAACGCGGCTCGCTTTTCACTGCATGGCTGCACTGATGCCTCGAAACGCGTCTTGCCGTTGCCGCCGCCACGACGGCAGCTCCGCAGAAGTTTCGAGGCATCAGCGAACATTGAACCGTCGTCATGTGCATATATCACGGTAATCGAAAGGGATGATTGAGCCTAGGCCAAGATCATTGCGATTCTCGGTTCGGTGCTTTGCGCGGTGCTCTCAAAGGCGGGTTAATTACAGAAAGGTGGAGAGAAAACGTGCGTGGGGGAATGAAGGCCGCAGTGTGGCTTGCGCTGTGGAATTCGAGGTAACGAAGGCGGAAGAATATTTCTACGTGGGTCAGCTCATCGTGAAGCGTAGAAACATGCAACATGCAACATGATGCCATCTGTCGCATAAACAACAGCTGTCAGAGTCATCTCTACAACGGGTCAACGAAGAAGAGAACGTCCACAGATAGCGCGGCACGTGTTCAGAGCCGGGAACATCGAGGAAAGGACTCGATATTGACAGTCGATGTGAGCAAACGGTCGGCTTCAAGCCATGACGCATCAGCGCCGGGTGTCTCTGCTCGTTTCAAGTCCATGCGCGCGACTTGACAGACGACAGTCCGGCATCGAGACTCGGCGCCGACGCAGTGGTGTTGAGGTGTCGTCTTCGAGGACTGGCTGAGGCACGACGGCGGACGGGAGCGAGGCAAGGGTCGACTCTCTGATGGCATAATCGGACCGGCGTGTATCGGACGCAGCAGCCCTCCGCAGCGTCATCAATCAATACATCACGGGTGCACCGCCATGTTGTCGTCGCTCAGGACTGGAGACGCACTGGAGATGAAGAGGGAGTTCTTCGGAGCAGGTAAAACATACCGTCCGCCGTCCGGTGCCCTCTCAGAGTGGCTTACTGGCTGGGCGGTGGCGCGCCCCGCCCTGTTTCACCTCCCGTCCCCATTCGGTTTGCCCCAATCGCGGCCTCCCTCTACAGCCTCAGCGGGTCCGCCGTCATCTACCCCTGCTAAGGAGGCCTGGGACACCCCGCCAGTCATGGCCTTTATGCGCAGATGGTCTGTGACTCTTGTGACAATCAAACTCCACACCTCCCTAACCTCAGGCCTCTACCCACTCTGTTCCTCCCCTCGCGCCCGCTCCTCCTACATCTACGCAATCCTCGCCCAAGTCGCTCTTTTGGCCCTGTATTCACTTCGTACCGCGCTGCTGCTGCGTGCCCACTCTCGCTCCTCCCTACCGGTCCTTACAATTTCTACCCTGGAGGAGAGCTTATCGCCCGGAGCCAACCGTTGCGCGCCTTTTACACCCTTTTTTCCCGCCTGTTCCTACCACAGGTCGCCTGCGCTGAGCGAGTTCCCTTGCATCGTTTCCATATTAACTCGCCCATTCTGGCCTGCGTGATCCCTGGCAATACACTACAGGACGCCAATTGACCCACTGCAGCTGTCGGCTGCTGTCTTGTGTCCCATACCTCAACCCCAGCCCTCCCCATAGTGGTAGTATCTGGTCACGACAACCACCCCGGTCCTTCGATTCAATCCGCCTATTTGGAAGCCACTTGTGAACGGCGGCACTTCTTCCCAGATCCGACTCTTGCTGGCCAAGGAAGAGATCACTTAACGTAACAGTCAAGCTCTGCCCAACCGTCGCAAGCGTAGGATCTCGAGACCTCGATCAATAAAGGTCGTCTCGGTCCCCAGCTTAGGATACTACGGCTCATATCAAGTCCTCTCACTTGACGACGTCTCTACGAACATCTGTCCACAATGTCTTCAGCCGCCACCGATATCGTGGGGGAGATCCTCAGGAGAGCAGGAGACGCTGCTAAGGGTGGTAACAGCGCTGGTACAGCAGGTACCAAGGCCGCCAACAGCACGGGAGCTGCTGCCAAACCCAAAGGACCCTCAGCCTCTCAACTCGACGAGGAGGTTCAGCAGTTCATTGGAAGGATCTGGTACTCATTCGTCGCCGTCTTCTTCCTCTACCAAGTCATCTTCCACTTCGTCCGATATATCCGTACTATCGCCTGCCTGAACAACGAGCACCAGAGATACTTTGCAACTCCTCACGCCCTTCACGCCAAATTCAAGAAGCATTTTCTCAATGCACCCCTCTTCCGGACTAGGCATCACCGCGAATTCAAGATGTCGAGTGCTATCAACGTCGGCACTCTACCCAGCCGTCTACAGACTTTTATGTTGGTTGGTTACTTCGCAACCAACGTTGGATTCTGCTTCTGGAACATCGATTACAAAAACTCCAACTATGCTACGATTGCGGGACAACTACGCAACCGTGCCGGTATACTCTCTGTCATGAACATGATCCCTCTCTTCCTTCTTGCCGGCCGCAACAACCCCATCATCAAGCTCACTGGACTCACCTTCGACACCATGAACTTGATCCACCGATGGATTGGACGCATTGTTGTTCTCGAAGCTATCTGCCACACTATTGCTCATCTCGCCAAGGGCCATGTGACGAGTAAGTTTTCCAGTCACTGTCTGAAAATCAATCACTAACGACTCACAGAGGGATGGATGGGTGCTATCAAGGGGATGGTCGCCAGCGAATTTTTGTACACCGGTCTTATGGCAACATGTGCTTTCACCTTCCTGCTAATTCAATCACCCGGTGCCATCCGTCACGCCTTCTACGAGACCTTCTTGACTCTCCACATCATCATGGCAGCAGTCGCTGTTGCCGGCGTCTGGATCCATCTCAAGAAAAAGACGGAGGCGCAGAAGATGATGTACGCCGTCGTCGCACTTTGGGCTATGGAGCGCGGCATCCGCTTTGCGCGCATTGCGTATCGTAACTTTGGCAGCGGCGGTAGCAAGGCTGAAGTTGAGGTGCTCCCCGGAGACGCACTTCGCGTCACTGTTCGCATGGCCCGCCCCTGGACGTTCCGCCCCGGTCAGCACGCCTACCTCTACATGCCATCTATCGGACTCTGGTCCAACCACCCGTTCTCCCTTGCCTGGAGTGATGAGGAGGACGTGAACATGTCTACGATCACCTCCGACGAGAAAGGTCTCCCTATGAACCGCCAAGATATCCTCGAGCACTACAAGACGACTATGTCCTTCATCATTCGCCGACGAACCGGTTTCACCGAGACGCTCTATAAGAAAGCCGACCTTTCTGCTGCCGGTAGATTCACGACCACGGCACTTGTTGAGGGGCCCTATGGTGAGTACCGAACCCTGTTTTTCATGTTCCCCAAATTTCAATCTATCCCGATAGATTGTTAATATAAATAACAACAACGCAACCCTTGCTAACGTCATATCGCAGGTGGCGAGGATCTCAGCTCGTATGGTACTGTCATGCTCTGGGCTGCTGGTATCGGTATCACGCACCAAGTCCCTCAGGTGCGCGAAATCGTGGCTGCTTACGCGAATGGAACGACCGCCACCCGTCGCGTCACCCTGGTCTGGATCATCCAATCTCCGGAGCATCTCGAATGGATCCGAACATGGATGACGCATATCCTCGCCATGCCTCGTCGTCGCGAAGTCCTCAAGATTCTCCTCTTCGTCACCAGGCCCAGGAGCACCAAGGAAATCCACTCTCCGTCATCCAGCGTCCAGATGTTCCCCGGTCGACCAAACGTCGAGGCACTGATCGACCAGGAGATGCAGGAGGGTATCGGTGCGGCTGCCGTCACGACATGTGGAACGGGTGCGCTTGCTGATGAGCTCCGTCGTGCGGTGCGCAAGAGGCAGACTCAATGGAATGTGGACTTCCGCGAGGAATCTTTCTCGTGGTAAACAAGCCACATTCCCTTTCCGCCCCCGCCCCGCGCCCTGTCTCATCTCCACGACCCTTCCAAGCTCGCCACACGGTCATGACCTCTTACGAATGGCTTCCCTATCCGCGGTTCCCAGCTTTCCAACGTCCCTGGAGCCACTCTTGTCCAAGTTGATCGACTCTCTCCTCGATCGGGGTTTAATGAACGCTGCTAACTTATCCTTCTTATCAACCAATCTTACATTTCAAAACCTTCCTTGTATAAACTTTTCTTTCACTCCTTTTTTCTTCTATCTACGCTTTGATCTTGTCTTGATACAGGCTCTCGTGCTATTGGATATAGTGCAGGCCATGGCGGGTGGTGAGGGGCTTACTGTCAACAAAGCAGCAGCATCGTTCAAAAGCGGCGGTGGATACAAATGATGGCAGCAGAGAGCTAGCTGGATGACAAAGGGGCACAGGTAGATACGATACCAACTCACCCAATCAAGCTTTTGATTGCACACTTTCCTTTTATCTGTGTTATGTATATACTACGATATTGGTATCGCGACGCCGCAAGGTAGTACGCAAATCCACAATGCTTTTGCAGCGATTATCAGCCCTTTCTTAGAATGATTGCGGTGTTTTGGCGCCACTGCGATTGATCTGATCGATCAAAACAATACGACGATTGCCCTTCTATGCGAGCGGGCCCAATGCGAGATCGATCATCACAGGCAAGAGACAGTCTGGTCTCGAAACAGCGCATACGCACGCCCGTCCCCAGCCACAATGCATGTCGGCAAGTCCGTTGGATCCGCATGCGCAGCACGCAGCACGCATGTCAGAACTTTAACCCTTGGCCCTGTCCTGGGGATGCGGACCTCTTAACTGTACTGTACCCTGACACATGCGAAAACCACGCCTCAGGGTGTCATCGCTTTTTGCCAGATCCACAGTGACGTCGCGGGCTCGCAAAGTTCGGCGCCTACTGTGCCGGTACTATCGCGAACGCCTGAGGGGAAAAAAGGCTTACGCAGCGCCGTTTCAGGATGGATTGTGTAGTGGATCTCTCTGGCAGCCGTCGGCAGCGAGTGGTGTGAGGAAGCACAGAGTTCAAACCGGATTGCTTTTCGCTCGATTGATAACCATGGTAGCGATTTGATACGATTCGATAAGGCTGTTAGGGCTGTGGAGATGGCGTGTCTTTGGAGCCTGGAACAGGAAGTGACTCGAGTTTAGTGTACCTCCGGAGGTGGTAGTATGGACGCGGCGCGTAAAACTGCGACGACGAACGACTACCTACGCGAAGGGGTTGGTAGGTGTGAACCAGTAGATTGCATGATGTACGATGGCACTACGTTTGAACTTTGGACACCGGTAGGGCAGTCAGTGTGTGAGATGTTTCCGAATCCGATGGCTGCGTTTGCAGTACCTAGCTAGGTATCATTGTTCTCGCATACCTTCATAGGAAATAGGAAGCTAGTCATCGTATGTCACTTCGAAGGTTGCTGGATGCGGATGCAAGATGCGAGATGCAAGAAGGGTGTTTTATTAGTCCGTTGTTTCAACAAAAGGATCACCCCTTCGTGCTATATATGCGGAGGCTGAGCAAGATTTACTTTAAGGTTTAACAAGTTCCCATTTTAAGGTTTTGTTGCTTCGGACTTCCGTGCTAGGGATGCGGGGGATCTGTTGAGTCGGCGTTGGCGTGGGGGATAGGTTTCAAGGCTGTTGTTTGTGTACCTGAGAAGATATGGGTTGGAGTTTGTAGAGGGTGCCACGGTCTCGTGTCTATGTGAAGTACTGCGCACAGTCCCTTATATCACACCCGTGTGAAGCAAGATATTAGTAATAACCGCTACAAACTTGGCCCTCCTGGCCCTCCATCCACTCGCGATGGCCACAACTCCAACCTTATATCACTAACGCCGCCTAAGAATCCGGTGCATTGCTCCAACACCCAACACTTTCAAACACCCTCTCACATGGCTGCTCCACGGTCACCCTACCGTGGGCGCCCTGGCATCTGCCCGAATGCAACGTTTGTGGATGTTCCATCAATGAACAGGACGTCGCGTCCTATATAGCCACCCCAGCAATTCGGCCCGATTGCGATGGAGGTAAATACCGATGAGAAGAATGATGCCGAAGGAGATAAAAGCACGGCTCTATATGTATTGGCCGCATGATAGTGGTAGGTCTGCGGTATATCTTACTTTGGCCTCTACTAGACATCTACGCGCTGCTTTCCACCGCGTTCACGTAGTTACTCTGAATACGCGTGATATCCTTCACTGCCTTGCTAACGTCTTCGTACTCCACCCTCCAGCACTTGCTTATAACCTCCCCTAGCATTAGCGCGCTTGTATCTGGGAAGTCTCCCGTCCTGAACAATTCTTTAATATCCTTATCGCTCTTATCGTGATATGGTCGTTGTGCTGTCTCAACTTCGTATAGCGTAGAACCAAGCGCAAACATCTCTGACTGTATTGAAGGTCTTGTACTTGGCATGGTCGGGTGCTCCGAGTACGGGCTAGGGAGCACTGAAGGCGCGGAACCGTCAATTGATGACCCAGCGAAATCAGATAACTTCGCGTCCTCAATCCAGTCTAACAGGATATTATGCGGGCCGATGTCAACTGGAAAACGTAGCGCGAGTGAGCGTAGTGGAGCGCTTGCGAAATCTGGATAGCCCACCGTAAAACATCTTTAGCCGGGGGCAGCGCCCCAACATCACGTAGGTCCCAGAGCCGCTTGCGGAGGGGATACTGAAGGCGTTCGAGGACGATCATGTCGTTATATGTGTAGAGAAACTTGGTAATGTAGGGATGGGGGCCTAGACGATTGTAGACGGCACTTTCGATGGCAAGTTCCTCTCTGCTTTGATCAGAACCGCAAGGCACCTTGACAATGGCAGAATCGGAGAGTTCGAAGATCACGCCAGAGACGCCACAAGAAAGGATGGGGAGATCATATAGGCTGCCCTGTAAGGAGTGATGCACCTCCATTGCAGGTCTTTAAGGGTCACCCGAGTGCAAAAGAGTAGACTAAGAAGTGATGGGGTTGCAAGAGTTCGCGAGAACGGATCGAGAGTTGGAGTTGTTTGGGTTTCGATGATTTGAGCGCGCTAGTTGACTCAGCAACTGCGCCACGCCTACGACCGATAGCCAGAGGTCATTTGTGTAAAGGTGCTGTGGTATACGGCTCAATTTTATAAAGCCCATAAAATCGAAGGGGAGGAATTGGTGGGCAATTTCACATCTTGTCGCCTGTCGCGTATCGTTACCATGAGAGTGCAGAGTGACGGGAGTGACTTAAACCAATGAAGGGTCGAAATATTAGTCAGCGTCGTAATACTTCATGCCACTTGTCTCGTGGACGCTCGGTTCCCATTCCTGTTACCTTCTTTTCCAAGTCCTTACTCGTGCATACTTAGCGTTCTACAATGTATTGCTATCTGCGACCGTGACTCCAACAACTTTGTCGTCAGTACATCGCTCTCATACTCTGGTTTTCCTCTGTCCTTTCTAATGGTATCAGGCGCTGACAATAATTAGTTTCTCGTAAGACTTCATCCCTCGCCATGTCGGAATATGAGGTAGTCGAATATCACCACTATTGCCCAAAGGGAGTCCGGCGTGTACTTGCATCTGGAAGCAGCGCCTTCATAGGGGAGGTCGACGATTCGACAATCCTTAAGTACCCTCTCGAGCCGGGTGGTGACATGAGCCGTCTCGAGCATGAGTATAAAATTCTCAGCTTAGTCGGTCAACACCCGCGAATTATTGCTCAGAAAGGACTCACAGATGCCGGGTTATACCTCGAGCGAGCGGCAAACGAAACGATATACAAGTATCTGATCGAATCGAATCACGACCCCCCTACCCTCCAGCAGCGGGTAGCCTGGAGTCGTGAGGTGACCGAAGCTGTAGATTATATTCACTCGAAAGGTGTCATCCACTGCGACATTCAGCCAACGAACATACTGGTCGACAAGGATCTTCATGTCAAGCTTGCCGATTTCCAAGGAAATTACGTGTCGGAGAGCGGCGAGCTCGTGGCTGGTTGGTGTGGCGAACCATGCAGATACTTCTGTCCTCGAGAGAATGAGTTCGAGGCCAACATAGAAACCGATCTTTTTGCGCTTGGGTCTACTATCTACTTCATCATGACCAGCCACGAGGTCTTTCCAGATATTATCGGTGGAGAAGTTGGATGGCAAGAGAGGATTAACTCTCGTTTTGCAAGCGGCAGTTTTCCAAACGATTCTCACGCCTGTGATGTCATCACGCGAAAGTGTTGGGGTCGTCGATACAATTCTGCTGGTGAGGTACTTGAAAATATCAAAGCGGTCGAGAAAGAGTTAGTGAGTGTTTAGCACCATTGAATCTTGACGCATAGATATCGTACCGCAGTGGTGGGGGAAAGGACAAAGGATTGGAAGCATTCAGCATATCTTCTGCATCTCTAGTTGCCTTCATATTCCAAACAATGAGCGGAGTACGGCATTGACATTCCATCCAGCCAGTTCATTAAGCGAGCCCATCGCCGAGCCAGAGTGGATCGAGTGTTCGACTAGCACCGGGGACACACATGCCCTAGTACTTTCACCAAGCTGGTGCCAGTGTATACATCTTTGTACCCCGTGTGCTCGCTCTCATTACAAGTGATCAGCGTGATCGTTTCCTTTTCGTGTTTCGGTGTGGCAGTGCAGTTGAGCCACTTGGTCCTTGTGATGCGTCGCTCGCAACCGCAAGTCATCGTGATTCCTTGTAGTACTGCTGCTAATTTGTTATGCATGAATAATGAAGGTTTTACTCGGACGGGTTTTGTGTACGTACGGGCTTGTGTAGTACCAAATTAAAGCTGAAATTTCCTTCGCAAGTGCCAAATGGGTGCAAGGGCGAAAGCATGTATTTATAGTCCATGTGCCTTATAGTAAGCTAGGGGCGATAGAGAAGATGCAGTATCAGAAGCTCTGAGCATCTGCAGACTAAGATTGGAAGAAACCCTGCTATAATGTCGGGCAATATAGTTCCCACCGTATTATTGTTGGGCTATCTAGGCAGCTGACGAGCTCCATGCAATATCATGAACCACACCAGCAGGGGACTCAAATTCTAACACTCAAAACAGGTTTAGGTCGTCGCGTCCGAACCACTCCGCAACAACCCTCGAGGCCTGCATGGCTGCACAGTCTCTGCACGTCGACGCTAGTAGACTGAACCGCTGCATCTTGTCCAGTGAGCTAAGCCGATCCGGTTCCGTAGAGGGCTAGGTTGGAACGTTGTCCTAGCAGCAACGGCGACGGGCTAACTTTCGGCTATACCGAAGAAACTTTGTCCACACTTCACATACGACTGATTTCCTGGCAGAAATGAAGTACCGTCTGGTCCACACTACGTCAGATGTCGAAGACTCACTGAACGCACCAAAGCGGCAAGCCACCCCCCGTACGCGCTCAAGTCACGAAACTTCACTCGCGTTGAGAAATACAAACAGCGCCACAAAGCTAGGCAAGCTGAACGAGAGATATCTATGCAAACTGAACGATGCTTGTTCCAAGGCTCTAAGTGAGGATGCGGAAATCGACCTCGGCCCGATCTTCAACGAGCATGCGCAGAAATACTCACATATGAGGAACATATTTCATGCCCGACAGTTGCAAGATGTCGATGGTTTGTAATGGCGCCCTATCGCAATGAACTCGCTAACTTTTGCAGACCCCTCACTTTCGAAAGCCTTCCCTTCAAGCATTGAGATCGATACTTCACCGCGTCACATCCTTGTAGTTAAGCATCCACTTGATCCGCAAGTCAAGGCTTTGATAGGATGCGAAACACCTCCCGACTCAGCAGACGTATCCGAGGAGTCGGCCATTATACGGAAGATAGATGCGCTGTTGGAAGGAGGGGAGATAATACATACCGGAGGTGGACGGAAATTAACTCGAATCCATCCAAACATCCTCGTGAAGTCTGGCCGGGACTTAGACCTGGGCGAAGTGGACATGATGAATCACATCCACCGTTTCTCAAAAAGTTTCCCTTCGCCCCGGTCTTTGGGATCTATAATCTGCAACAGTACGACACATTTCTTCATGACATTCATCGAAGGCTCGACGTTGGAAGCGCTGTGGCCTTCCCTCTCTACAGATCTCAAATCCTCTGCTCGTGACCAACTGAGCAAGATACTCCTGGATCTCAGAAGCTTACCGCTGTTGTCCGCACAATATGGCGGTGGCACTCCACCCAGATGCAAAGATGTGAGGAGGTCGGTTCGGCGCAGTTCAGAACCTATTGACAACGAACAAGATTTCAACGAGTTTCTACTCTCCACAACGAAACCATGGATTTCTCAGTCTTACAAGGAGCATGTTCGATCAAAGTGTTTGGGCTCACATCATCGCATCGTTTTAACGCATGGCGATTTTCATCCTCGAAATATATTGGCAGAGCTCCGTGAAGACAGCCTCGTTATAAGGGGTGTGGTCGATTGGGAAGCTGGAGGCTCATACCCCGAGTATTGGGAGTATATCAAGTGTCTCAACACTGTGTCTTCTGTGGACGAAGATGATTGGCTGCGTTATGTGCCCATCTGCGGGATGGGAGAGTATTCCAAGGAATGGGCAGTGGACATGTTGCTGGAGAGCCTCATTGAATAGGGAATTGACATTACGCCTTGTGCTAATCCTTCTGTCTTCTCCGCGTACACGAGTTAAGCGTTGTATATGCTCTGGGGATAAGCTTTGATCTGTTCGTACTCATAGTCCTTGATGATCTCGTCGAGATTGGCAGCTTCCAGCACCCCCATGACATACTCCTGACAATCCCAAGCGGCAGAGTTTTTAGGAGCTGCACAGCTGCGGGCGTTCGCGATGAAACCGTTGTAGTCGTCGATCTGTTGTATGAAGATGTTGCTCTTGTGGCGACTCGAGGCCGCAGGTTGTATATCCACCTTTTCACTGACTTGGTATCTCCCCGGGTCGCCGGTAGCTTCAAAAAGGCGCGACCATCCGGAACCTTCGAGCCAGAGAGCCCAGTGGTGGACGTTACCTCCATGAGGCCTATATATAGCAACGTAGAGGTTGGCCATCTGATCGTAGGTGTTAACTCATTCTCCTGCGTGATCATCTCGACAGGTGCTAGTGTGTACGTACATCGATGGTCACAAGGCTGACGTAGTCGCAGAGGTGGGACTCAAGGATCTGGGATGAAAAACAGAAGGTGGATATAGATTCGAATGACTGTAGAACTGCCCCCCTAGGAAGTATGGATGGCTTGCAGCTCTGGAAGAGCTTTTATGTTGATCGAAGTTGATTGCAAGACTTAGACTGCGCGTACTTCTTATATAGCCATGCATTATCCGGATACATGCATGCGTACGCGCCCGATGACATCCATAACTCTATGCTTGGATCCCAATGATTATCCAGCTTCCGATGGGCTGGCCAGCACCGATTCACGCTTTATGATTACCTGTTGAATAAACGCGCGCGTACGCTATGCATGCTAGAAACGCACAGTGCGACGACCCGCGAGCTCTTGAACGACCGAAGCGCAGCTGGATTCACCCTTTATGACTTGCCTTTTAAATAAACGCGCGCGTACGCTATGTATGCTGGAAACGCATAGTGCGAGCTGCGAGCCCTTGAACGATTGAAGCGCAGATGATAGGTACCGGTTCACCCTTTTATGATTTGCGGTTTGAATAAACGCGCGCGTACACTATGGATGCTGGGAACGCACAATGTGAGCTGCCTTGAACGACTGAAGCGCAAATGATAGGTATCTAGCTTCAAGTTGTATCTTGGCTCTTCTGCAAGCTGTCATCCGTCTGCCCAAGGTAGTGCTATTATAGGTCATCATTCAGTGTTGAAGACCAGGGGAATTGCTAGCTCATCCGAGATAACAAATGCCCATGGTTGGCTTATGCGCGCAATAAAGCTCGCTTGGATAAAGCAGGTAGTCTCCCTCATTGGTGATGACTTTGGTGTAGACCGAGGGTGAGAAGTCAATGAGCGCACCACCGTTTGTGCCTGTGAATGAACGCTGATCAGCTGGACTGGAAACAGAACACATCACACAAGATGGCTGGTAGCCTGCAAGTGACGGCACCAGGTGGAGGTATTTTTAGAGCCCTCTTCCGTTCGAGTGCGGAGTCGGCCAATCAATGCCTACCGCTTACTTCTAGCGCTTCTTGTTGCAAGCAAACAGCTTTAATTGACATAACTTTATTTAAACCTTCTACAGTTAAATGTCTTCCTCACGGTCATTGGTGCCTGGAACGGCTGACTTTCTTAGCTGACGCAGGCAAAGCGCCTTTCATGTTTAAGGGCTCACTCCCCATCATTGCATAAACGTCACAGCAACTTTATGGCTTCCGCACCAACTCTCCCACCTGCCAACGATCCTGGCCCTCCACCTGAGGAAATTTCTTATCTATCGCAATTATGCTACTTTGGAGATCTCGACGACAAAGCCGTCCATACGGCTTTTCGTAACAGCCTGGAAGCTTTCGAGCAAAATGGCCGCTCTTTGCGTGAACTATGGCCCGTTCTTCTCTCTGCTGTGCAGTCCGCTCGACCCCACATCATTAAGCTTCTTCTATCTCGAGGATTGGAGATGAACGAGATGTACATCAAGCAGGCAATACAAACCAGGTCAAAGGAAGTCTTCCAGGCATTTCTCGAAAGTGGATGGGATGTGAACATGCTGTGGGATAACTTCCACCCCCCAATACTTGCGTAGGAAACCTCGGTCCGCTGGAAGATACGAGCTGATGTCCTCTAGGTGCTTTGTTGAAAACCTTGATTTCACTCAATGGTTCCTTGAGCGAGGGGCGAATCTTGATGCGGGATGTTACCTGGACCTGACTCCATTGTCTTTCGCCGTTCGTCGTGCTCAACCCTCAATCGTTAACGTCCTGCTGGATCGAGGTAGCGTCGAAAAGGGACAACTGGTGCATCACGCCGTTGAGCGAAGTGAGGATGAGGTCAAAATTTTGGAGATGCTTGTTTCTCGGGGGGCATCACTTGACAAATACAATACGCCGAGCACTTGGACTCTTGGAATCATGAGCACTTCAAAGGCCTGGGTACTCCACTGCACAGAGCGGTCGAGCTGAAGAAGGTCGATGTCGCCCGATATTTGCTTCAGATGGGGGGCGGACCAAAATATGAAAGACACAAAGGGTCGGACACCTTTGTACATTGCGAGGGACGTAGGGGATGCAGATCTGATTCGTCTCTTTGAATCTTCCTAACCTGCGCTATAGACGATTGAAGTCGAGAAACATATACTACGCAGAATGTTGGTAAACGGAGCTATGAAACTGAGGGGTAATTGTTTTTAAGTCGTTGCCTATTCTCTAGATTTGGCGTTCATAGAGCGCTGCTTCTCCTCTCAGCTCAATTGGAAGGCTTCACACTTGAGTTTTCTCTATAACAGTAGTGACGCGGAAGTGTGTACCCTAAGCACCATCAGAAAGTGGGCATGACGACAAGGCGCTGTAGCAGTTGCAGATCAGTCCTCTCCGCTCCCGATGCGCATCGTTCTTGTGCTACTATAGGCCTGAGGGCGAACAGTCCATTCGGTGGCATGCACACGCGTTATTATCGTATCTGGGGAAATCACTGGGGAAGCTGGTAGTGCCCTGGTATCATCAGTGCGTTTAAAGTTGCATGTCGATAGCCGTTTTGCCTAAAACTATAGGGTTGCAAGCGTCGAAGTGTGATATGTTGCTATTGTACAAGTTGGTGAGCGGCTAGCCCCTGTCAGAAATAGACGCTAACTGTGAAGCTTCGTGAGACAGGGGCCTGCTGAGGATCGTTGGCGGTTACGCTTGCATATGTGCCTCTACACTGTCCAATCATACTCCTTCGCGTCGTCATTATAGCGCTTCTTGAAAGAGATGACTGCGCCGACAGACAACATAAATTGTGGGCTGCCGCCGTACAAGTACGTCTTTCAATTGAATTGTTACACTCGCTCTTTTGCTTGATCACGTCAACTCATCAACTGGTTTACATTAGTAGGTTCAAAAGCCTTGTCGTATGCATTTCATTAATTACTGACTCAAGGCATTAGTCCATCTGCCACATTCAACATGTCCTTTTACACGACGCCTAGTCGCTTAGCTCAAGCGGAGGCCGTCAATAGAGTTCTGATAGTGGCTATGAACGAAGTCAAGTTTATAGCATTCGGCGAAAAGTCAGCGATCGGAACGAGAGACCTTGCAGGCTGCTCGGTGGTCATCATTGCCTCTGCGTACGGTGCGATTCTGGCCCATATCCCGCCTCGCCCGATCCCTAATACGTCGGAACCTTACGCTGGAGATCAAAACGTACAGCGACTTATGGAAGAGGTTGGAGGGCTGTATAATCAACGCCGAAATTACTTCCCGGATACAGACACATACGCCGTCTTTGCCATCTACAACGGGGGTGTTGCCTTGCCCGACCAAAAAAGAATCATTGAAGAAAAGATCACTCAAATAGGACTACAACCCTTCAACAGCATCTTTATGTTACTCCACGAGATCCCACAAATCAAGCTCACGGCACGGTTCTCGTGGACTCGCTCAACAGGGCCGGCCAGAAACCTGTCGTCTATACGGAAGATCGCCAGGTTTCGAGTGAAACCCAGCCCCAGCCTCAGCAGCAAACCCAGCAAACTTCTCAAACCCCCTCCGGTTGGATCTAGAGTGTCGAACACCGGCGCTATTATAAGTGGGTCGTAAAAAACGGGGCCCAACAGGTCGAGTAGGCTCCTTGATAGGATGGTTTTGCACACATGGGGTAGTTATTCGATATTGTCAATCAAGTAACTATTTTGAGCGAGCGAAGGTTGTCAAGCCTTGAACTGTGAGAAAGAGGCCAGATGATGCTACAGTCTTCCTTTGCTCCTGAGAGATATCGAACAGTCATCGAATTAGGACGGTATTCTAATCGCAACGGGTCATCTGGCGGGCCGTCCTCTTCAATAAGGATTGGAGATTCCTTTGTTCCGTCTCGATCATCCTTTCAAACAGACTTAGATGAAGTTAGCACTGCTTGTATATATCTGCATACCAGAATTTTCGCTGGCTCGTTTGCATGGGCTGGTCGTTATTTATGCATTCTATTCTAGTCCTATGACCCTGTTTTGGAACCAACTTCGAGTCCTGCTCGATTCGATATGCGAGTTGTGACGGATTCAGGGATGTTAGGATGCGCCTTAGACGATGCGGTAGCGTTGTCCTTGCTGTACCCAACCTTTACAAAAGATGTTAGCGAATCTTGTTAACTTCCCGATAGGGAAGTGGGCAGCATCAACATCCTCAGAAGCGAAGCACATTTGCTCGGCCAACTTCCTCGATCTACATCCAGATAATAAGAGTACCTGAACGAGATCGAATAGGTTCCATCCAATCCCAGCGTCCATCTCTTCGTCAAATCTTTATTCCGCTAGATCTAGACCCCCAACTATGCCCTGGACATATTGGCCATCGATCAGTCTCTCGGTCCCGAACTAGAGTTCCCCATACTCGGTGAAGCACATATTGATAACAGCTAATCTCTAGAAGCGCCATAGCGGCATACAAGAACATATCATAACTCTCTGCTGGCACCGCACACAGGAAAGCCTCTCGAAACCCGCTTGGCCAATCTATTCATGAAAAATTCATAACGAGCCGGACCACGATCCGTACGGATACTCATATCGACCCTGCTGATATTCGTCCATCTCTCGAAAATGCGTATGGAGAAGGTCGGGCGGTTTAACCGAGCTCGTTGTGCTCATCTTCGCTAGCTCGTATAGATACTTTATTCATCTTCTTTCTTCCCTACCTGTCTCGTGTATGCGCGACGACAATACTAGGCATGACCATAACCACAAATAAGAGCCAGTACCCCCAGGACACCGACTGACGCCACGAGAAAATCAAGCCACAGGAATCCAGCCCAAAGCACTGGATACACGCGGTCCTTGTTCTATCGCCGCAAGGTCCCTCAACGCCGCCTACACATCCTTCCTTTCACAACTGCCAACCCTTCACCGTCGTCAAAGATACGACCTCGCACCTAAACAGTCAAGTTCCAAAGTACAGAGTAACTTTCCATATCAAAGCAAGGAATCTAATCTTATCAGATCTTAGCACCTTGACTGGGGTAGTCCCACCGAACAACAACCTCATAGCTCGGTAAAGGCTTCCAGAACCAATTACCCGTGCGCATCTGCATCTGCATCTCCGTCCCCGTCTA
Source organism: Byssothecium circinans (assembly GCA_010015675.1). Classification (NCBI taxonomy): domain Eukaryota; kingdom Fungi; phylum Ascomycota; class Dothideomycetes; order Pleosporales; family Massarinaceae; genus Byssothecium; species Byssothecium circinans. The sequence goes on from ML976987.1 coordinate 748,244, forward strand.
AGAAACCTGCATCCATCAATTTCTTCCCATGCGACCATGGAGAATAAAGCCGAAGAGAAAGTATTTGTCAAACTCTACCTTGCTTCTCCTTCGTCATGCCTACCCTACCCACCAGCACAGCGTTGGAAGAGATATGCATATGAGCAAAGGGTACCGGTACCGCGCTTTTACCCACCGTCCACAGGCTAAGCCCACAACCTCGCCTCGCCGAAAACTTGAAGTCCCACTGGTTCCTTCCCCCAGCATGGACTGGCGCATGGGTGTATGCGAAACCACCCCTGCACTCCACTTTGCAGAAAAGATGCCGGTACTGTACTTGTGGGGTACGAACGAGCTGATGACCTGGTACACGCGACGTCAGAGTCGCGGTAACGAGGATGCTGTGCGAGTTTGTTGTTGTAGGGTAGCAATATGGGGAGATGAAAAGATGTGGGGAAGTGTTAAATTTAAAAAGGCTGTTGGGAGCACGAGGGATGGGTATGGTGGTACAGGCGAGATGGGGGAGGTAAGCGAGCGAGATCTGGTGGTGTGGGTTGTGTGCTGGTTACTGGTATGCTGGTATGCACATGATCGTGTGCTGGAGATGGACGTTAGATTGCGGTGCAGGAAAGGTGCAGAAGGTAAGGAAGAAACGGTGGTGTTTGTTTTCTTTGGGATGCGGGGCCAACTGCTTTGGGAATCGACGGTGGTGGAGTAGTGATCTGCTTTTAAACGATGGTAGTGATATTGGTGGCGGTGGTGATGATGATAGAGATGCTATAAGTTGTGGATGCGGGTTGGTGTGGTCGGTGGGGAGTGACGCATAAATTGACGTTGATGAGCAGATGGCCGCTGGTAGAGAAAGGTATTGGATGATTGTTGCAATTGCTTGATGTGATGCTCGCATCTCGCCGCTGCTGTCGCTTGGCTTTGAGAAGCTTCATTTTCTTGTGCCAAGTGAACTCTGCGTTGGGCTGGACGTTGAAGAGGTGTGGTGGTATGCATGTGCTGGGTGACCTCGTGGCTACCGCGTTTAATCCATTTCACAACCAGCTGCACGGATAGTCGGACGGACGGCGTGAATAGTGAAGAATTCTGTGATCATTCGGTGCGCTTCTTCTACGTTTCGAGTCTATCGTGCGTTGGCTTCAACAATGCCATGTATGTGGTCGGTTCCAAGAGCTCTATCCAAACCAAGATCATTCCCCCCGACGGAAGAATGCCTGTCTCGCTGGTATGCACCGCTCCGTATCCTCCTTTCAATCGCTCTGCATAGCTCTTCCACATGCACTGAACCTCTGTGCCTCACCCCACCACCTCATCCCCCTCCGCCCTCAACCTCTCCTCCACCCCCTTCCACCCCCTCAATACCACATCAGCCATAACCCCACCCCTCCCCAACAACCCCACCGCCTCCTGCAACCCCACCAAAAAACTTTTATACCCCGCCTCCTCCTCATCCACACCCGTGCCCTCATGCTTCACAGGCTCATACCCCTCTTCCTCCATCGCCATCCTCTGCCTCAGCGTCAAGTCCGCCGGGAACGCAGGCGGCGCCTTATACGGCTCATCCCGCGCGGTCACGAGCTCGGCTTCGAGCGCCGGCGGTATCGTCTCCGCGATGTACCAGTACACAACGTATTGTCTGGCGGGGTCGAGGGGCATGAATTGGATCCATACGGGCTCTGCGGTGAGCGGGGGCAACGAGATGCGGGGGTAAGCTTGGGGCTGGAGATGGGGGATTGGGAGGGGGAGGAGACGGTTACGGTATCCTGACTGTCATGTATGTCTCTATCAGTTCTTTTTTTCCTTTCTTGCCCAACTTCCACATACAACATGTTGTACAATGTATGTACAGTACGTACCTCCTCAAACCCCTCCCTCTCCGCTCCCCGTCCCGCATCTTCCCCCGCATCTCGTCGCCCCTTGGGGAGAAAGTAATACGTCCTCCCTTGTCTGTCCTCGGCGCTGCATATTACTACCCGAGCGCTCTTGAGATGGAAGATTGCTACGCCGCCGCCTTGGACAAAGTTCTCGGATGCGATTTGACCGAAGATGGCTTGGGTCGAAGGCGGCGTTGTGTGCGCCATTGTATCTGTAGGTAACGTAGAAGGTGTTCCAGGGGCGTCTGAAATTGAGGGAGACGTGGGAGCGACCCTTAAAAGGGCGGTGATGTTAGGCAGCAGCGCTGGCAGCCTTCAAGGACGCGGGCGCAGGCGTTGTGCATGTCGTCGCCGCCGCTCCTGAAGGGTGAATTGAATGCGCCTTAAGCGCAGCCATAACTGTAAACTCCGAACTTGCGGAACGTTGCATTAAATGCAAGATAGCGAAAATGAGTCGTGAGGAATCTTGTCTCCGAAGTTCTCTCAGGTGCAAGCATCTATGGCTAGCGTCATTTTTCTCCCACTTAGTACATCCCGGCTTTACCGAAGTTTTGATGCCTGCTTCACCCAACCCCACGCTTTAGAAATTTTCTCAACAATATTATAGGATATATATTTATCATAAGAGAAAACTCTCATAACTCAAACAGGACGTGTGGCCCAATGGCAAGGCGCTTGACTACGATTGATTAAGTAATCAAGAGATTCCAGGTTCGACCCCTGGCACGTTCAAAGCCAATTTCTTTTTGCCCTATTTTTGTGTCTTTTTGCACCTCCTTTTACTCCTGTCTGAACATACTGGATGTTTCTACTGGCTATGTTCTAAACCACATATAGAGAACTCATCGAGTTCTGCGATACCTTTTTGAAGCCTCTGTTGCTGTTTAAGTCCAACTACCACGTGGCTGAAGTACACGGATAAAAGTCGCAGTGTCAGGAGTGAGGCATGGTAACTCTTCGGTTTGGGGAAGACGCTAGACCTACTTCCATAATGAAAGACGAAGTACACACTCTCTGATATGCCAAAAGGTCCTTATTAGGCGCCGACCCAAACCCAGGCATTAAAACGCAAGGGCAGTAGAAGAAGTCCCATGACTGAAAACGACAGCAGAGTCCGTGCGATACAAAGAAGCGTTGCAGTCTCAGAGATCATACACGATATCTGTTCGTTTAAACAAATGCTAAAACTACCAACACGATAAACGACGCCAGCCGAAATAGCTACCCTCTAGTATGCCAGTAGCCCCTGCTGTTCCAAACGCCCATCTAAGAAGCCAACGCCTTAGAATGGATGGGAATGCAGTAGATGTCACACGGCCGAAGAAGACAGGAAAGGAGAAACGATCCCTAGAAGAAAAACACACCTCGGAACACCAACACCAAAAGGGACTTTTCCACCCACCCAAACGATACGATACGATACGATACCGAAGAACGCCAGAGAGATGTGCCGAAATCTACATCGAAAAGTTGAAAGAAATGATAAAATGCCCTGCGTTATAGACCTCTATCCCCAATCAATACCCCAACAAACGCCGTGGAAAACTGGATACGAACGAGCGGGCGGCCGCTACTGATGCGGATGCGGATGCTGATGATGTTGTTGATGCGCCTGCCCGTGTTGCTCACCATCCCAAGGCCCGCCCTGGTACTCCAACGGATGCCCATACAAATCCACATCAACATCCAACCCCATACCCATCTCCGGGCCGAAGTGCTGCTGCAAAGCAGCCGTCGGATTATACCCACCCATGGTCGGATACTGCATCTGCGTCTGCGTAGTACCCGGCATCGGATTCGGAACCCTGCTCCAATCGATCGGATTCATGCAGTCCAACGGGAGCGAGTCGATAGGCGTCATCGCGGGTATCATGGGCGGAGGTTGTGATATACTGGCTTGGAAAGCGTTGGGTGAGGGGATTTGCTGGAATATGTTTGAGAAGGCGGACTGTTGTGGTGGTTGGACTTGGTGTTGGTGGTGATGGTGATGCTGTTGTTGATGCTGTGGTAATGGAGGCGAAGTATCCATCATATATGAATTGCGCTTATGATGACGCATAGGTGGCTGCGCGAGAGGAGAAAATCCACTGACAATCTCCTTCTCCTTCCTCTTTCCCTTCTTATCACTCTTCCCCTCCATCTTACCATACTCCTGCCACGAAGCCATAGTGGAACCGTCTTTGAAGTGGTTAGCGATGTGCGTCTCCCTCTTATCCCACGTTTCGAGTCGTTCGGTACAGAAACCGCATGTCCAGCCCTCTTTGACGGTTTCAGCAGGCCTCTTCCATCGCGCCTGGGCGACATCGTACAGTGTCGCGTTGTGGAAGTTCTTGACGTGTTGGCGGAGGTGGTCGGGTCGGAAGAAGGTTCGATCGGTGACGTCTCTTTTCGCGCAGTCTTCGATGCGGTGGTGGGTTTGGAAGTGGGTTTCGGGTGGGTTCTTCATGTTGCAGAAGGCGCAGATGGAAGACGAATTCGAGCGCGCTGGGATTGATAGACGTGGGCCGTATAACATACACGTCCATTGCGCTTTGGGACGGTGCTGTGTTTCTTCATGACGCCTCCATGATTTGGGCACTAGCGACTTGCGGCAAAATGTGCACTGCCACATTTCCGGATCGGAGGGAGTTCCAGCTGCCGTGGTATCGTTCATCGATAAGGAGCTGTCGGCTGTCGCTGTCATATCCCGTGAGAACGCGTGGTCGCTTTGCCCTGGGTAGTATTCCAATGGAGAGCTGACGAGAGCTGGCGAAAGAAGAGTTGGAGTTTGCGTCGGAAGAGGAGCATTTGTGTTGCCTTGACGATATACCTTCTTCTTCCCTCTACGGCATGGTCGCTGTCGTGCCTGTGTCGGTGAGAAAATGCTGGCACCGGAAACTGAAGCAGCTCGCCCGTATTTCCCCTGCTGTCGTCCTTCAGGTACGAAAGTCAAACCACCCATATCGCCAATCGGGATGTCCGCTACATTATCGCCCAGTTCGCCGTCCGACATACCGTCATCGCTGCTCTCTGTCACGTAGTCGTCTAGAGAGTTTAGCTGTCTTGCTCGGGCATTTGTAAACCAAGTCGTCACTTGCTTCTCCGTAATTCCACACTCTTGAGCGAGCTGCTGCTTCATATCTGCACTCGGATAAGGGTTATGTCTATTCGCATCTAGCCAGGCCTGGAGACGATGAAGCGCGTTTGGGGGTAGCTTTGAGTTCCGGCCTGCCCTAGATCGCTTAACCGAGTATTGCGATGATGCAGGAGAAGTTGGTGAGAGAAAAGCAGGATCGGGAGAACTGCTGGAGCAGACGTGGGTGCCGGATGGATCCATCATAGCAGAAAGCTCACAAGCTGAGCACCGTTGATTGTGGTGGGCGTGTTTGGCAGATTCGCTTGTAGGATGAAGTCCACTTGCGTGTGTTGGATCGAAATTGGAGACGGGTTGTTTTTGGCTAAGGTCGGGTATGCTGAGCTTCGGGTACGATGCTCGTCCTTTAGAAGAAGATTGTGATGATATAGGTTCGATAATGTCAGGGAGCCGACAATTGCGGCATTTGATGTTCTCTCTTGGACTTGCGATCCTCAAGAGTTCACATTGCTCACAACGCTCTTTTCCATCAGCGATATCCCGAAGCTGAAAGTCACTATTTGATGTGTCGACGGTATAGACACTCAGACTTGTGTCCATAGGCTCGATTGTTGAATCGTCTCTGTACTATCCTCGAATTGGTTCTTGTCTTCAACAATGGGGAATACAAAACTTACAAGCAGACTATCGAATCCCAATCCGACCGGCTTCCGGGCTTTGTCATGAAAACTTTCGTTTGAAGGACATGCAAGAGACTGCAGCTACTTTTCATGAGCCACTGTATTGTAGACAGGGAGTAGATCCTCGTACCGACTGGGCCAACCTATCGTCTTCTTCCCACACGCTCGTCCCGTATCCCGAATCGAAAGACCAGATGCTTGGCGCCGTACGTTTTGGGCTAAAGTCGTGTGGAGACAACATAGTGCCTCAAAGGCGAATGGTTTGTGAATCCTGTGGCAATTGTGATTGTAATTGTGGTATCGGGGTGTCGCATGGAATAATGGTTTAGTGTAGCTCGAGATCAAACCAGCGGCGAGAGCGACGCGGCCTCCAGTATACATATCGACTACCAAACCCCACAACGGTATACCATTGTAGGGTTTTGTGGCTGTAGACATTGTCTTTGGTATCTCTAATCATGCGGTGAGCGCCACACTTGGGTGCGCCATGAATTGTGGTCCTATTCTTACAGCTCGACAGGGGCCTGCTTTGCTCACGTTTCGAGCAAGCCTGAGGCTGAGAGGCCTTTTGGGGTCCAAAGCTATGCCTTTCACGGCTATGACGAGGCTGGCCATCCAATCGGAAAGGCCTCTTGTGCTCATTGCCGTACTTTGCACAGCCATCAACTCCGAGCACCGCCACTGATCGATTGGCTGTGATGAGTTTGCGAAGCGTTTGGAGGTGAGCGAAGGTCGGCAGCCGCCGGACAAGATGCTGGACAGCACACGCCTCGTGCCGGCGGGGTATTCGTCTGACGTGAACTCTCCTCCCGTCGTTGTTCGTGACGTCAAGCCGCAAGGCTATGTGTTGATCGATAAGCGGCGTAGTTTAAAGCGGTCACGAAACTCGCGTGAACTGGCGGGTCACTCCGGTCTCTCCGAAAGTCTTTGGACAAAGAGGTGAGCTGGGATACGATCTCAACTCATATATATCCGGAAGAGGTAGATGGGGTGAATATGGATTGGAAGAGATGTTGGGATGTGCTTCGCATTGTCGTAGTAATGTTCGCCCAGTAGAAGATGACAGGATGAAGGTCGAAAATAGCATCCTCGCGTGAGTGAAAATACCGTTTTCTAAGATGAGGTTGCACGGACACGTCAATACAACGTCTTTTGATTGTGTGGCCATCGTGGGATTGCGCGTTTTGCATCGTTCATCCCTTCGTCTCGGACCGAGTGTCCATGGCAAACACCTAAGCCCCAATAACTCCCTCTCTCATCACAACTCTGATCCTCGAAATCTTCCACACCGCACATGGCAGAAGCTCCCATCCCCGTTCGCAGTTCTATGATCAGATCGGCGGTTGGAGCGGTAAGTTGCGAGCTGTGCGCAGTCACCCCGCTTGTCTACCAGGAATCGTCCAGTAACTTACCCGGCCAGCCCGAGATCGGTCGGACGACGAGGTTCAATCCATCGCAACCCCCCAGTCGGTAGGTGGAACGATGTTCGAAGAGAGCGGTGAAATGTTTTCATCGAGGAAGGCAGATTTCATCGACGTCTTGGTGAAGGAAGTCAACAGAAGGATATTCACTGGTGAGCCCTTTCCCAGCGTCGCCGCCCAGGGAAAGCACCACCCCTCACATCTCATACCACATGCGTCATCACCATCATAATCACATCACACACAAAGTCCCATAAACTACGCAACGAAACATGCTCGGGTATTTCATTTTAATAAAAGCGCCACCCCTCTCCATCGAACCCAACTATTCCACTCCACTCCAATCCAATATCAATATCAATAAAGCACCACCTCACTCTACACCAACCATTGCCCCAATCCCAATCCAAGCTATGAACCCCCCTCAAAAATCTCATCAAGCAGAGCCATAGCTCAGAAAGACAAGACTCTATGCTCCCGTTCCACAGCCCCCCATGGACCATGCAAAAGGAAAAGAAAGAGGGGTCTAATAGCCCAAAAATGCATAAATCCAAACATCATCGTCGGTCGTCATCGAACTGCTCACTCTATATGCTAAATCATCATCATCCACCTCGCTTGCACTCCATCCTGTCCATGTCCAAAACTCAATAAAACCAATGAAAACGATCCTCCTCTTGTTCGATCTATATGAATGGAAGAAAACTCGCTCGCTCATTCTACGCAGCTGCAAGTGGAGGTGCGGGTGTTTCATCCACCATCTTACACCAAGGATGCTCAAGCACTTGAGAAATCGTGATCCTCCTCTCGACATCCCGGTCGAGCATGAGGCGGATAAGATCAATGCTTTCTTCGCTCATGATGTACGGCACGCGCAGGTCGTGATCCATAATTTCGTCGATGCTGTAAAAGGGGTTCTCTTTGTATACTATAGTATAGAGAAGGATGCCGAGGGCCCATACGTCTTGCTCTTTGCCGCGGTAAGATAGCCCGGCGAGGACTTCGGGAGCTGCGTAATCTAGTCACAGAGTCAGTGGTTGATTGCCTCTAGAGTGAGTGAGGACCTACCGATGGTCCCGACGAAAACATCAAAGGGTCCGCTCTTGATGTATGCAGCACTGCCAAAGTCGATGAGCTTAATGTTGCCCTCACCATCCAATATGACGTTTTCGTCCTTGATGTCGCGGTGGACGACTTTTGCTTTGGTATGTAGGTGGTGCACTGCCTCAGCCACCTGCACAAAGATCTTTCGGCACTCCTTCTCCTCCATGTTGACGCGAAGCTCAATGTAGTCGAACAGATCCATGCCCGGAAGTCCGTGCGGTACCATTTCGATATAGTAATTGATGTCGTCCTCGAAGAAATCGGACATCTCCACAATGTTTGGGTGTCTGAAGCCGTCTCTCCGTAGGTAGTCGAGCACGTGAATCTCAAGGGGCACTGTACCTAGCCTGCGGTCCCGTGTCCAGGTGTCGACTAGAATCCGCCTCTTGGTCACATACTTGATGACGACCTTCTTACTACTGCTCTTCTTGTACCGGCATAGCTTGACCTGACCATACGCGCCTTGCCCCATGTCTTCTAGGACAACAAAATCGTTGATTGCCTTCTTTTTCGGAGGTCCGGCATCTTTTGGAGCGGGGGAAGGTCGCTTGGCTCGCGGTTCTGCTGGGGATTGAGGTTGCGTAGCGGCTTGTATTTGCTGTGTCAGCAATGAAACCTGCTCAGGCGGCTGCTCTGACTCTGCTTCTTCTGGGTGAATGACAGTGGACTGTCCAGGTGATGGTTGACGCGGAGGGGTGCCTGGGCGAGAGACGAGAGGCGTGACAGGTCCGATACCGTGATTTGTGGCATGAAGTTGTCGCGAATAGGTGACCCAGAGAGCAAACACCAATTCCTGACCGGGCGGTTGACTAGGAGCATCTTCCTCTTCAATTACATTTTCGTCAAACCGCGGCTTCTTCTCGCTGTTAACGACTCTCATCTGCACGTCGACCATGATCTCTGAGCCATCGTGATGGAGCGCAGGTAGCCCACTGGGCTTGAGGAAAATCGCTGCAGCATCGCCGCCACGCCCTTCACGCATAGCAAGCAAGGCGCGCGCACGTCGGAAACTGTGCTCTGGGATGACGATTCCGTCCACTAGTTCGATATTGTCCTCATCCGTCATGACATTCAGTATTTTGTCGAAGCCCGGGACAAGTTTGCAAATGTGAAGACCTTCCGGATGTGCTTGTCCGAATAGAGCAGAACAGAAGACAGAATTTGAGCTCGCAATGGTGAGGTCCTTGGATGATAAGACGATGATACCAGCGATGTGTGGAAAACTAGATACGCGGAAGGTAGGCTCGCCCTCCAAAGGCTCAACTGCTACGGGGATGTTGATGCTGTTCGATGTCCGAGCGGTGAAGTTGCGGATCGCTTGAATCTTATCGTAATCTAGCGCTCCGGTATTTGTGCCTTCGAGACGCGGAATGGCAGGAATCAGACGCTTGATGTCCATGCCTCTCCGTAACCGGTCGCTGCCAAAAACTGATTCTATCGCTCCGTGACCCTTGACTACGCACCCCACCTCGTCCACATTGATGTACACCACGTCTTCGGCAATCTCTTCAAGCACCCATATCAATCCACCACGCTTCTCTTTTACCCATAGACTAGCTGCACCCGTTGCACCGTTTCGCTTCTGGATTGGAACGACATCACCGCAAAGCAAGACTCCTCTTGAGCCCTTGGGTTCGTGATTGAGGCCTCCCTTGATGTTTGTTCGCTGCGAATACATTGACGAGCCACTCCCGTCATCGGTCTTTGACCGTCTGCCGGTATTGTTTTGTCGCGAGGAGGGCTTGCTGAGCAGCCGTGCTGTAATACCGTTACCAACCTTCAGTGCGGTCGATGGAGGAGAGTTTGTTCGCTGACTTTGGGGGTATTGGTCTCGAAACGCCTTGGACCCAAGCGAAGGGTCCTTTAGCTTGCCTTCGAGCCATTTGCGACGTTCTTCTCGAACGACTTCGAGTATACCTAGCTTCCGCACTTCTGCCTTCGTCACACCAAAGACCAGACACGCAAGGTCGTTAGCAGACGTGATGGTCCAGGGTGCGGTGGCTTCGGTTGTGAAGATGGCTTGGGCAGCGGGAGCCCAGCGACTTCCGTGTCCATGGGGTGCCGGTCCGCCCACATGCTGGCCCGGAACAGTGGAGACGGGAGGAGGTAGAGCAGGAAAAGAGGTGGGTGAAACGAGTGGAATAGCATTCCCTTCACCAACCAAATAGGGTTGTGCCAGGGCATCGTTCAGCTGGTTCTGAATGGTAAGAGGCACTACATCCGTCAGTGTACGCTTGAGTGCTGCACGCTGGGGCCGCTGCGGTGGCGGTGAAGATGCGTCCGTCTTTGTGCTAGAGACTTCCGAAGCCACATCAGATACAGGTGTGCTTCTCGCGTCGACGTTATCGTCTGTGATGTTTCCGTTCCGCAGGTCTGGCGGTGATGTCTTTTGCGTGAGAGATTTTACGGAGTCCTGCATGTTGTCGGGGCTTGCCGATCGCTCGACCTGAAGGAAGCTTTTGTCGAACAGATTCTTGCCATCCACCTCAGCCGGACCCGTAAGAGGGCCGAGTCCCCCGAGACCGTGGGCTCCACTGGCCTCGTTGCCGATCAGGTTTGCCCGTGTAAGCAGCTCCATCATGCTCTGCACTTCCTGGTCCCCACTCAGTTTCGCCTGGGCATGGGCTATCCCTGGATTTGTTGCGCCCCAGCCCAGCTTGTTCTGCATAAAGTCTATGGACCGCTTCAGCACGTTCTGTCTGCTGTGAATAAACTCGTCCGACTGTGTCGCAAACGAGAACGAATGCAGAGACTCGGTGGGGAAGCGGGTGAGGTCTTCGCCGAAGGCAAATGTGGGAGAGGCTGGAGCGGTGGGAGTGCTCGAGGAGGGATGTCTCGAGACTGGAGGCGTGATGTTCAGGGACGCTGCTCGGTGGGCGGAGGGGCCTCTGGAGCCCGGCTGCTGCTGGCGGATGCGACGGAGGCCAGAGGACCCCAAGCCGTGTTCGTGCTCGGGCACGATAGGTGACCTGGCACGCGTGTGAGTAATTGTGTGGTTCATTCACTCCTCCAGGCTCCAGGCACCAGGCACCAGGCAGCCATGCACCTGTTTGTCAGGCGCGGTTGTGTTCCTGCCCACCTGCACTCACCTGGCCATTCGGTCCAGCTGCCCCGCGTCGATGCTCAGGCGCTTCATATTGGTATTGACGGCGAGCGGCGACTCGTTCCGCGCAAGCAGGTTGCTCGTGCTCTTGTTCTTCGGGAGCGAGGCATTGCCATTGTTGCTGGTGGGCGTGAATCGGCGGTCGGACTGCGGTGCGCTGCTGGATGCTTCGTTTGGAGAGCCTGGAGCGGTGAAGTGGTCAGCGGCGGGGCTCATCAGAAGCATGCACTAGGTCAAACTGCGCATAAAGGAGGTGGTAGGAGGTGGTGAGAGGGCAAAGCGGAACAAGGGCGGAACTGGCGCGGCGTGAGTCTTAAGGAAGGAGCCACAGTCGACGACGCGATCAGATCTCCTACGCTAAGCGGTATAAGCGGTGAGGGTGCGCCTGCGTCTCCATATCGCCAGCATCGGAAACAGCACGCGGAATAGGGACAGAGCCGGCTAGAGTCACAGGACGCTTACCATCTTCACGTTGCCTGCTCATTCCCCAAAGTGCCTGCGAGCGGCGACGAGAGAGTCTGGGTTCGGGTAACGCAGCTCAGGTGCCGTCTCTGCTCTGTACTACAAAAGGGAGGCCCTTCACGGTCTGGGGCAGGCGGGCAGGCTTTTCGGGACGCAGAATATGCAATATTCCCAACGCGGAGAAAATGGCGGGGAAGACGAGACGACGCCGGGGTGCGGTGCGCGATAAAAACGTGCGGTGGGAGGGAGCGTGACGGCTGCAATTACGAGCGTCACAAAGGAGACACACGGCGGAAGACAATGGCCAAAAGGAGAGTCACGATAGAGTCGACTGTTAGATCATATGCGAAGTACAAGTTAGCTCGCCGCCATCTGAGGTTGGATCGGTCGCAAGCCAGGTGCCCCGCACAGACACATCTGAAGACATGCACATGCACATGCACATGCACGTGCCGAAAGAGGCAATGCTCAGCGCTTTGGACGACAAAGCAGCTGCTGCTTTCTCTCGGATCTATTTTGCCTTGAAGAGCATCATCCCAATTACTTGCTCCACAGCCGCCACCGTCACTAGTCAGGGTCTATGCGTGCTCCACCTCCAGATTTCCCACGGCCACCCAATCTTTCAAAGCAAATACACACCTGTTCCGCCTCTCTAATATTTTCCCAAATAAAATAAAAGGTATTTTCTCTCCGCTGGCAATCCGATGGTAGTGAGTTTCGAATTCCCAATGTCTCAAACATGGCCAGCTCGTCCGCACATCCCAAGCGCGAGGACCGAGTCCACAGTTTCGAACTGCGGATGGGCAGACTTGGTGGAGGTCCCATGGGCGGAGAGCACCTGATTCAACACAGATTGATGCTTCTATCGTGCTTCATTAGGGCCAGTATTGCAATTCGAAGAAACAGAGTTGAAATCCTCGAAAGTCACTACAACTAAGCGGCGGCTTTCACAGGGCAGTACCGTGGTACCATTTCGTGTCAAACATGCCATGTTTGACGACGTGACGTCGAGAAATGGACCGTATGGACGGGAAGAGGATTTATTCTACAGGGGCGTCAACTGGTGAAGAAAGTTACCCGGATCATGGGACCGACACTAATCATGTGATGGTCTGGTGGCACAGCACTCAAGTGCTTGCACATGTGAGCACTGATTGCTGACCTCAGGATCTGCTTGTATCAATCCGCTGACTAAGCATCCATATCCACCAAGTCAAGTGCACTCAACGACCAGATACAGTTGCAGCTGCAAGACTCCCATACACATGCAGTCAGCTACAATACGGCATAGACCCTACATATGTACCTTAGGCCTGAGTATATTCACATTCATTACCTCCATCAAGTTGCTCAACAACAAGCTCATTGTACTTACATCAGAGTACTACAGCCACATTACGGGAACATCACAGAACGACTATTGCCTAGGTCTAGACTCCACTGTTATGTGCCCTTCACATGATATTCAAGTCCACGGTAACTTTCGCTGTCCACCAGCAACCTTGCCCTGACCACACAGTCGGTACGACAGGGATATCCTCAGATGTTTGACAGTGCGACGGCTTGCGCCTCAGCACAGCACTCGCCCTCTTTCACTCTCCTCTCCCAGCGCCAGCGGGTCCGTGACTAGCACGGCCTGGCCTGGCGCAGAAATCGTGAACAGCGTGTTGAAAAACGTAGGAGCTGCTCGGAACCATGCTGAATGCTTTTCTACGCGCAACACCAACGGCACCCCCGTGCCTTTCCAACGACGCCCTACCCATCGCTCAAATGGTCGCCACAATATGCACACGCTGCGCCATTCACTCCGGCGTAGCATCATCGCTGTCTGAGCTTATCGCGATGTTCGTTCCACAAATTTCTGCATCCTGCATCGCATGTCAGCTCTGATCTGGTATGAACCAGCAATGGAAAGATAGCATACCTCGATGCATATTCACCTGATCCACCCACCACTCCCCAAAACTATCCTCGACCCCTTGATCCACCGACCCGACTCGTTCATCTCTCTTCAGACCGCACATCATGCAGGGCTGCGGTGCAGGAACACCACCTTCACCTTGCTTCAACACCTTCACAGCCATCGTTTCTTGTATGTCGGGTACAGCCCCAAGAGTCCCAGCCTTGATCTGGTTTACGGCAGATACGACATGCCGTAGCTTTCCCACCTGATCTTTCCATGCACGTACAACGTCCGAGGCCTCTCTCTCTTCCTTCATGTTCTCGCTCTTGTCCACACTGGACAATTTCATACCGGAAGTGGCACGCGATGATGCTGGGCCTATGCGCATGCCCTGGGAAAGATGCTGGTCGCGCTTCCAACGTAGTTTCCGACCGGCAATGATGTGGGCTGCTACAGAGGCAAGCATGAGGTAGCCTTGGAGGTAGGCAATCGTAGCAGGTTCAGAAAGTAGCTTGTTACGCATCGGCAGAGGCTGAGCGGCCATGGGCTTGAAGAGCTTTTCTTGAGCTTCGGTGAAGAGCGGAGGGAACAGTGTTAGTAAAATAGCTGGTGGTGGCACGTTTGTTGGGGGCAATTCCCCAGGTTGTGCATCGTCGAAGGTCGGTGAAAGTATGGGTTGAGATGTAGCCGTGGCTTTCTTAGTTGCAATAGATTTCGTTTCTTTTGGCTTGCTCGCAGCCTTCGCAGATGCTTTCTTCGGGATCGATGCTTCCCAGTCGTCAAAAGTGTCCCAAGGATCTTCCTGTTGAGTGGGAGGTACAGGTACTGGCGCAGGTTCCTGCTTTGTGCGAGCCATGGAACCAAAGTTTCCTACAGGGGCCTTTTTCGTTGATGTCGATGGTGCTTTATGGCTGGCACTGCCACCTCTTGCGTGAGAAACAAGCGGTGCTGGCTCAGAGAAATTCAAATCGCCCAAAAGATCCGTCACTGCACTACTCGCTGGAGCTGGATTAATGGGAAGATTCACTTCCTCGCCTTCGAAATCTCCAAAGTCGTCATCATCGAAATCGTCTTCTGCATCGAACAGGACGCTCGGGTCTGCAGACTTCTTGGCTTTGATCACGGGGGCTTTTGTCCATGATGCTGTCGATGCCTGTGATGTTGGGGGCGCATTGAAAGCAAATGGATCATGCTGTGGGGGCTGGGCTGGCCATATCGACTGTGTTGGTTGCGATGTCTGGGGCGCGGGAGCAGCTGACTGAAAGGACGATGTACCGCCCTCAAAATCTCCCCAGTCATCGCTATCGTCGATTGGAGCTGCTGTACTTGTTCCAAAATGTCCGGATTGGAAGGCCCCCAAGGTTTGTTGCTGTTGTGGCTGAGTGGCCGCGGCTGGCGCCGGTGGTGTGCTTGTTAGGTCATCGAAAAAGCCGAAAGATGGCGCAGGTTGAGGTTTCGCTTGTCCAAATGACGTGGAGTTTTGCTGTTGCTTAGAGCTCGGTGCAGATGAGAACTCAGCGAAGAGGTCTGCCGACATGGCTTGCAGGTGAAGGACCTCGAAGTATGAGAGTCGTGGTTACGAAGAAAGTAGCGACGAGGCTAAGCCCAAAATGTGCAGGCTAAGGACGCGCGCCATTGCTAACTCTCCAGCGACCAGTCGACCAGCCTTCACAACTCGCAGCAGTCTTCTTCATTCGATGTTAGAACTCAGAACAGTAGCCGGAGCATACATTCGCTATCAAGATCTAGTTGTCGCTCTAGATCGAACCCCGGATATACCATCATATCATCTCCGGCCCCGGACAAGGTCTCTCTCAGCCAGGTGACGTCACCAACAGCTGCAGCCCGGACATGCGATGTAAACTGCTAGCTCAAGAAAGTAGAACTCGACAAGATCATGGAGATGAAATTCTACACTCGACCGATATTGCATCGGCTTTGAAGCTTAAATGACCAGCACTTTCCATCTCTACCTTTTCAGTTTACATCCCTTCAACCAATACTATTGGCAAACTTTCATCAACACTCTTCTTCTTCAACCTTGATAGTATATTGCACCTTCTTGCAAACCAACCACCAACATGAGCACATACACCCAACTCTTCCCACCCGCCCCGACCTTCACAGAGAAAAACCTCCTCGAGCTTTCCAGCAAGGTGCCAACATTCTCTCCTTTCCATAATACATACAACTAACTCACAACCCCAGGTCTACATCATTACAGGTGCCACATCAGGCGTTGGTCTCGAACTCGCAAAGATTCTATACACGCTTCATGCCACTGTCTATATTGGCGCTCGTTCATCCTCTCGCTTCGACACTGCTACCGCAGCCATCAAAGCCGAATGCACCGACTCCAAAGGCGCCTTGAAACCCTTCATTGCCGATTTGGCTAGTCTGCGCACTATTAAGCCCGCTGTCGATGCTTTTCTCAACGAAGAGTATCGTCTTGATGTACTCTTTCTGAATGCAGGTGTCATGACACCGCCGGCGGGAAGTAAGACGGAAGATGTAAGTTTCCCTCTTCTCGTGCGAGGTTCAGTGCATCTTCAGAAGTTTCGATGCGCTTTCCAACATCCGAATGTTCTCGAATACCTGTCTGAGCATTGCTACAAAGACTACGAAACCAAAATTAACAAGCGTATAGGGCTTCGACCTCGAATTCGGCGTAAACTGCCTCGCCCCCTTCCTCCTAACCTCCCTCCTCCTACCAACCCTATCCCGCACATCTTCTCACTTCTGCCACCCAAACACCTCCATCCGCGTAATATGGGTTTCCTCGATGCTCAACCTCTCCACTCCCGACGGCGGCGTCCACCTGCTCCCCACTTCCACTTCCACCTCTCCCTCTCTCTCCACTTCCACCTCCACCTCCACCTCACCACAGAAACCGTGCCTTCCAACCCCATCGCCCGCCACCCCAACGCCCTCCTTATACCCTAGCCCATACATACCCGCCCAACTCAACGCAATGGACCATTACATGCAAACCAAAGCCGGCGCCTACCTCCTCGCGCAAGAATTCCACTCGCGCGCCCACTCCTCCTCCACGATCGCCGACGAGCACGGAACCCCGTCTCGCAATCCCGCCGGCGTCCTGCACATTTCGCTTAACCCAGGGTTCATGAAGACGGAACTACAGCGCAGTTCACCAGCGCCCATGCGCGGAATCATGGGCGCCGTGTTCAAGGGCCCGAAGTACGGCGCGTATACGGAGCTGTATGCGGGATTGGCGCCGGATGTCGAGGATGGCGATTTTGTGATTCCGTGGGGGAGGAAGGGTGTGGTTCCTGAACATGTGGCGAGGAGTACGCGGGTGGAGGGTGGCGGAGATGGGAAGAGTGTTGGTGCGAGGTTCTATGAGTGGTGTGAGGTGCAGGTGAAGCCTTTTATGTAGATGTGGATTTGCCTTTATGAGTTTCACGAAGGTATATATATATAGATAATAGGACAATGATAGATCTCATTTTAGGGAATGTACTTGGCGCTGTATCTACCCTGTGTAAAGTTTCCATCGGTGACTGTGCGGCAACCTCCTGTGAATGGTTGACGAGATGAGAAGTACAGCGTAGCTATAATATCAAGAAGTTCAAGTACACAGTTAAGGCAGGCGGAAGAAGACCGAGTAAGGGCGTCGCGCAGCGACGCCAGGCGTATAAAATCCGCAGCCCCCCACTAGCCCTCACTTTCTCTCTTCGTCACTCTCATGCCGAACAGCAACAGCCTGTCACCTGTATCTATGAGCGAACATATACAAAGCTTGGTCTAGGCGAGGGTACTGTTTATCATGACATGATTATCATATTGAGCAATGAATGGGCACACGAGATATCACTCAATATCACAGAAGGCATCAAGCAGCCAACATGCCCACCCATATTTCATTTCATTGAGATCGTTATGAAGTCTATGGAAGAGCAACGCCAATACCCGCACCTAACCGTCATGCATTATCATACCTATCACGGCTTTTCCAAACCAACCGCATCCCCAGAAGCTATCGTCGAAGAATTTTGGGAAAGAAATGAAGGACACAGGGCGTGACCACTTATTTCTTGCTTGCCTTCTGGGCGGCCTTGGTGACCTTGCCAGCCTTGTCAACCTTCACAACAGACTTGATGACACCGACAGCGACGGTCTGACGCATGTCGCGGACAGCGAAACGACCAAGAGGGGGGTACTCGGTGAAAGCCTCAACGCACATGGGCTTGGAGGGAACCATCTTGACGATGGCGGCATCACCAGACTTGATGAACTTGGGTTGGTCCTCGACAGACTTGCCAGTACGGCGATCAATCTTCTCAAGAAGCTCAGAGAACTTGCAAGCGATGTGGGCAGTGTGGCAGTCGAGGACGGGAGCGTAACCGGCACCAACCTGACCAGGGTGGTTGAGGACAATGACCTGGGCGTTGAAGGACTCGGCACCCTTGGGCGGGTCGGTCTTGGAGTCACCGGCGACGTTGCCACGACGGATCTCCTTGACAGAGACGTTCTTGACGTTGAAGCCGACGTTGTCACCGGGAAGACCCTGGACGAGCTGCTCGTGATGCATCTCAACGGACTTGACTTCAGTGGTGACACCGGCGGGAGCGAAGGTGACGACCATGCCGGCCTTAATAACACCGGTCTCGACACGACCGACGGGAACCGTGCCAATACCACCGATCTTGTACACATCCTGGAGGGGCAGACGGAGAGGCTTGTCAGAGGGACGAGATGGGGGGTCGATGGCATCGATGGCGTCAAGGAGGGTCTTGCCGGTGACCTTGCCCTTGATGTCCTTCTCCCAGCCCTTGTACCAGGGGCAGTTGGAGGAGGAATCGATCATGTTGTCACCGTTGAAACCGGAGATGGGGACGAAGGGGATGTGCTTGGGGTTGAAGCCAACCTTCTTGATGAAGTTGGACGTCTCCTTGACAATCTCCTTGTAACGGTCCTCGGACCACTTGGCAGTGTCCATCTTGTTGATGGCGACGATGATCTGTCGGACACCGAGGGTGTAGGCAAGCAGGGCGTGCTCACGGGTCTGGCCATCCTTGGAGATACCGGCCTCGAACTCACCAGTACCAGCGGCAATGATGAGAATAGCGCAGTCAGCCTGCGAGGTACCAGTGATCATGTTCTTGATGAAATCACGGTGACCAGGGGCGTCTGGGAAAAGGTTAGCGTGGTTGTATGTTAACAGCTGGGCGGAGGCAGCATACCAATGACGGTGATGTAGTACTTGGGAGTCTCGAACTTCCAGAGGGCAATGTCGATGGTGATACCACGCTCACGCTCGGCCTTGAGCTTGTCGAGCACCCAGGCATACTTGAAGGAGCCCTTGCCCAGTTCGGCGGCTTCCTGTAGCGCGAGTCAGCATCGTGAAGAGGTTGAGAATGCCGTGCAGATGGCGGCAAGATAGCCGGCTGCACAGGGAGCCTTGTGGGAATTTTTTGCAGCCGAAGGATGAATGTGCGTCATCCGTGGAGCTGGCGAATGACCGAAAACGGACTAGCGCTAGCGCGTAAAAGTTCGCACAACCCCACCACCCAAATTGCCCCTCAGTACGATAAGCCAAAATTGAGGCTGAGCGTGTAGAGGCAGCAACCGGACGCCAGTAGAAAAAGAGCCACAGGCTTCAAAGGAAAGTGTTCCGTACCTTCTCGAACTTGTCAATGGTACGCTGGTCGATACCACCGCACTTGTAGATCAAATCTGTATTCCTTGTGAGCTGCTGCGGCCCCGCGTTCGATCGAGGAAGGGAGGCTTACGTCCGGTGGTGGTCGACTTTCCAGAGTCGACATGGCCGATGACAACGACGTTGATATGAGTCTTCTCCTTACTGCGGAACCTGTTAGCAGAATGTGCTGATGGTGGGTGTTGTGAAGCCTGAGCGGGACCGCTCGAGGCTGCGGGTTTGACTCACCCCATGTTGGCGGTGTTGTGTGTAGTTGAAGACGGAAGTTGGACTGAAGT
Organism: Byssothecium circinans; assembly: GCA_010015675.1. Taxonomy (NCBI): domain Eukaryota; kingdom Fungi; phylum Ascomycota; class Dothideomycetes; order Pleosporales; family Massarinaceae; genus Byssothecium; species Byssothecium circinans. Next base: position 767,810 of record ML976987.1, read on the forward strand.
ATTGAATTCTCCTGTAGATTCGTTAGATGAAGAATAGAGGTCGAGAAGATAAAAGAGACGTACAGATGACAGGCTGTTGCTGTTCGGTATGAGAGTGACGAAGAGAGAAAGTGAGGGCTAGTGGGGGGCTGCGGATTTTATACGCCTGGCGCGGGGCAGAATGGCGCTAAGTACGGCTGCCAAGACACAGTTTGTTTTCAGGCTGCCTCACACGCAAATTTTCCCTGGTGAGGCCCAACGTTGACTTCAATTGCGCTGCAAGAAGGCAGTAAGCGTTGCTCTGATTGGTTCCTGCTACGACCGCCTGCTGCTGCCCTCGCCACAGCCGCCCTTACCATCTGCAGTCGTTGGAAGGTGCGGCCAACGCACCCTTTGACTGTTTTGTCATCGCGCTCTATCGGCACCTATTGTATCAGGCTTCACGTCCATTCGCAACGGTCAGCTATCACTTCACATCTTGTACTCAGATCCCAGCGAGTTCATCAAACATTCACACAGGAAGATGGACAGAGTCCCTCGAGATGTTGTAAAAGCCGGCAGTAGGAACCTCGTATTAACCCTCGTCGGAACTCTCCCAATTTTTACACAGAAAAGCTGCCTTTGATTTCCGCCTTATAGGCCGACTTTCTCTGCTCCACGAGGGACCCGAAGAGAGAGAAGGCCCTCTACCAGTAAATTTTCAAAGTCATGATCATCTTCCGTTTGTTGGCACTGCAGAAATGTGCGCAGGTCGAACTGTTCTCCCGCGACTTCTTCGGCCATGGCTTCGTCTCCCTCTTCGGCACTGGCCTTTGTTTTCTTGTCGGACTCGTCTCCAATCGTAAACTTGGCGCGTGTTGTGTGTAAGCTACTGGAAACGGAGTGACGCACCTTTGCGTCTGTGGGATCCACACCCACGCGGCGACATTCTTCGTCGATGGCCTTGATGGTCTCCTTTCGCGGCAGAGGACTGGTAGATCGTTTTCTTTTGATCGTTGCTATCGGTGCATCATCAATAGAGGCATCTTCTGTACTGATCTCAAAAGGGCTCTTGGAGCCCTCTCCGGTAAGAGACGATTGCTCTGCCACGTTGCTCCTCGACACCTGAACTTCACCTCTGTCCTTCTCCGTCCGACCAAGCTCCAGTTTGCCGTTTTCATCCTTCTTGCGCCTGAGACGCTTCGGACTCGGAGGCCGCCTTCTGCGGACACGCCGAGTTCAATATCAAATGGTATGTCCCCCTCAACCATCCGGGCTCTTCCGTTCCAAGTGTCTTCCTTTGGATATCTTTTTCGCGTACCTCCTTGTCGTGCTGGCGGCTCTTGTACTCTCAGCATGTCCCAGTTCGTCGGCGACCAGGGGCAAAACACTCGGACGCAGACTAGGGGCGCTCATGGTAAGGTCATTTGTGGCACCATGTCTGAGGTCGTGTGCCCTTATAGTTTATACGGTAGTTGGTTTGGGCAATACTAGGCGCAGAAAGGTGTTCACCAGCCGGTGTGTGAGAAGGAGTCCCACCGGCTTTCGGTGAATCTGTGGTGCCCTCGTAGTCTTGCCGTTCTTCTCCAAGGCTTAGAGCGTCGCTCTCATTCGCAAGCTATCGCGCTTCGTACACGTTAAACCGGGCGAGGCAAACATGTAATGGTCTCCAGTAAATACAATAGCCTTATCGACGGTCGAAATGCGCATGACCTGATCGACGTCGCCGTTACCGATTTGGACAGTTTTTGAGGCAGAAGGCGGCGACGAATTTTCGAACTTCCACAAGGAACGGGCAGTCATCAACACTAGGAAGGATCAGTCACGTCAGGGTTGGAAAGCACTTTTAACATACTACCCGCCCAGCTTCTCTACGCGAAAGTCTTCGAAGCGTCTCACCCACAGACTTCTAGCAGCTCTCGTGTCTTTCCCGCTGCATTCGACACCGGCCGAGGCATATCCTTCGATGTTCTGCCTCGTCTAGATCTTCGGCGCTGAGGTCCGCCACCACGGAGTCGATCGGTCTCTCGTCAGTACCCGAGAAACGAGATGCCGCTGGGTCCATGGTGTAATTTGAGCAGCAAGTCGTGATGATGGCTGATATCAACAGGACGATGTGTGAGGTGAGGTAAAGTGGATGTCTTAGCGCGGTTACCCATATGGGAGGAACGTTCCTACCATTTGTGTCGGCCATGCCGTGTGCCCAGCAGGTTCGAGGCAGCTTCGCTTGTTGTTCCAATTTTGCAAAGTGCCAACTATATAGCCCTCAAACGTTAACTTCCTAATATATCCTAGCTTCCACTTGCCCTAAGTACTTGCCACGCGCGTTAGGAATCACCTGGGTGGATAATTAAGGTAGGGAGAGGCTCGTTATGTGCTAGGAAGCGGACTAGTATATGGTTTTAAGGCAGCCTAAAGCGCAGATGCGCTTCACAATTGCAGCCCCCTTGCTCCCACTGCTTCTCTGCCCGCTCGAGCTTATCCTGGGAAGCCATTTCTACGGCGGTTTCCATATTTTGAAACAGCTGAACTAGCGCAGAATTGTAACAGTCGAAACCCGCGCTCTATCGGTATTGGTAGACAGTAATAATTTGTGCGTAACTCGTATAGCCCAAGAACAACGCATTTGAAACACCCGAGTCGCATTCCTTGTACGGTTACTGGTGGTTGTGGCGATACAATGGTAGCTCTCGGGGGGCTGTAAAAGCCGGTAGTAGCACCCGTGTTAAAGTCCCCGCCAGAAGTCTGGCAGAGTTATACAGATCACGTTCTAGCCCTGGCCGAACTTCTGCCTAGATTTGCTATCTCTTCTACGAAGGCGCAATCACGCGATTGAAAGAATTCCCCGCACACCTAATACTCTCTCACTAAATATCACCCACAATAATATGTTAATCGCGCTACTTTTAAATGTAATAAAATATAGAAGTATAAAACCTAGATTGCTCTTTTACATATAAGTAGAAAAAGACTAAAAACGTTTTGTTATGCGTAGAAAATTACAGCGTGAAGTTTTTTAGTGTGCGGCGACTTGTTTCATTCGCGTGTGGTAAATAAGCGTAAAAAAGGGCCACTCTGAATACATACTGCAAAGATAAGTCTGCCTAACTTTCAGTTGCACACCTTCGCTACGAGAACCCTGAAAGATCGCTCGTGCTGTCTGAAACTACCGAAGAATTCGCCAATTGAAACAGCTTCCATTCGTTTGAAAGGTTCTCATCCACCCACTCCGCATCATGTAGTAACCAATTCACCTTTACCATGACTTGGTGTAACTTTTGGTTACTGATTGCCACAAACCGCCAATAACGCCTGATCTCCTCCTTCGAGTTAAGGACACGGTAGAAAGACCGACAGATCTCCCCGTGCGTGTCGCACAGGCCCTTGACTGTTTCAAGAAATATTTGGCGATCGCGGCGCTTCGTCTCGGAGTTCTTACTACGCCAGACAAGTGAGGACTCAGGATCATCGGATAGCTCTGGTGCAATATCAATATCATCTTGATCCTGGTATGATTCGTGATCGAGGATCCTCGGGAAAACCGCTGCAAATTGTAATGGAACATATTCGGCGAAGCCGAAGTCGATAATTCTGGAGATTCTGTCAGCTTTAACAGTACAATAGTTGATGGCGATAATAGAACCGACCCAGAAATATTATATTCGGTGTCTGTGATGATGTTTGGCCCAGAAAGATCTCCGTGGACCATAACCCACGGTGAGCTATCAAGCTCAGGGATCATGTACTTGCGGATAAGGCTTCGCTGTCGGAGGCAGTCTACAAGTTTCGCAGTACGGAGCTGTCCCTTGAGGACTCGCTTGATCTTACGGTCGATGGCCTGAGTGACATAGACTTCAGTGGTTGTTTCCCCTATCTCTCGTTAATTGACCAGACTCGTAATAATAGGTCACGGACCTACCCGGCTTTTGCAATCGACAGGCCGTGTTGATCGTGAAGAGGGCTAAGCTCTTAATTATCTTTTCCCGTTGTACTGTATTTTGCGGTTCGTAGTCGTTCCAACTCAGTGGCTTTCCTTCAACCCACTCATACGCAATAAAAGGGAAGCCGATTGGATTATCGATTGACAAACTATAACCAACCACTCGGGGTACCAGAGGAATGCGGCTTTGTACAAAAGCCTCCCACTGTTCTAACTCGTTGGACAAGAGGCGGTCGCGCAACTTAGATTTTCTAAGATGATAAGGGAGCCGAAATGCATACTTGACGCCGTCCGCGTACCCAACCACAAAAATAATGGATTGGCTGCCTGAAAACGGTTTCGAATCAGAGTCAAAAACAAAAGTATAGGCTTTGCACTCCCTAAGCCCAGACGCTTGTACCAAGATACCATGGAGAGAGATGGTCTGAAGTAGTTCGCTCCAATCGATGGAGGGAATTGATGGAGCCCAGATAATACGGCTATTTTGTTCCGTAGCCTTGCTTGACGGTGAATGCAAAGGTGGCGGGGGCATTGGAAACAGGAGTGCAGAGAGTGAGAAATGTAGGAGCCGCGTGACCTCGATCTGCTCGCCGCTGCCCAAAGTGCTAAAATTGGCTGTGGAATATTAGCTATAGAGTCTTGCTACCAAGCTGAATTTCGCAACAAGGGCGTCGTACCTCAAATACTTTTCCTGATTTGGACAATTGAGATGCTTCTACTAGCTATGCTGATGGAGGGCTCTAATGCGGATATAAGTAGACTCACGAACCCGGCTCGGGTGTGTAGTTTCCGTTAGCGGTAAATCCTTACAAGGGTGAATGGCCAATCAGACAAAATCATGGCGCAAAGCACTATCAAGACGGCCACCCCATTGAGCTAGCCACTTTTCCTTTGCATTTTTCAAAACTAATATTATCTTAGCCGTTGCCGCTAACTACGAGTCCTTCTATAAGCACGAGTGTGGGGAGATGGGAAGTGTGTATGAGGCTGTGTGGAAAGAATAAAAAGAGGCATGATTATAACTCCATTATGAAATTCCCTTACGAGTAAAAATCTGCTTTTATAGCCCCAACTCCATTCATAATAAAATATTCCGTAACTTAAACCTGTTGAAAAGACTCTGCACTCCGGTCGCTATTATAATCTTCAGTCGTGATCTTGACCTGCTTGGACACGATAATAGTATTCAACGAACGTTGCGGGCCACCAGCAGCGCGCATATGTTGCATTTTCACATCACCGTTTCCCTTGACAATATGTTCCTCGCTCTCATTGTCCAATGTCATGTTGGCCGTGATATGGTGTGCACTCTGCGGACCTTGCCGATTACGACTTGACGCGCTACCACCACCACCGCCGATGGTCACGAATCCGCTCCCTGGTTTTTTGTAGGCCTTGTTATTGCTGCTGGATCGAAAGGTACTTGGGAGGAAGGGCGCAAGCCAGGTTTTGAGGAGAGGGAAGATCATGGGAAGGTTTGTTGTGACGACCGCGATGAAGGTTTCTCTGGTGCCCCATGCGGCTGCTAATTGTCCGCCATTGATGGGATCCTGGAGGAAGATTAGTTAGATGTTGTAATGGGGCTTTCACGGTAGCGAATTTGAGCTACTAAGAAACATATAGAAGGAAGTATAGGGTAGCGAGAACGGGACTTACAACTATAACATGAATACTCTTCAAAGTCGCGCAGACAATAATAAGCAGGCCAGCGCTAAGCACCAGCGTTGCAGCCATCTTCTTCAAAAGCCTCAAGCTCGACTTCCACAGCATGGGAATAGGTATCAAGAGAAGAAAGATATCGGTGGATACATTCGAGACGAACGATACCCAGAGAATCGGCTTCGAGATCGCCGCTTGACACACGTTTCCCGGGTCAGGATTTATCTGCCAGTAGTGGTGGAAGGGACGACATGAGAAATAGATTGTCAAGATGACGACGATGAATGTGCTGACAATGAGACCCAGTGCGATGTGGATGCGTGTGCGGTACCGTTCAAGACCATTCTGTGTATATTGCATTAGCAGGAGATTGTCGAAACACATACGATACATGGACGTACAGTGAGTCGAAGGTAAAAGCATGTCATACACAGCTTGAGCGTCCAGAGCAAGCATACCGATGTCGTCCAGCCTGCGACCTGGATTTTCGAACCGACAGTTCTGGAACTGGTGTTGGTCGTGTCTTTGACCCGTTTGTGTTTGTGCCGGTGACGGAACGTGGTAGGGATATCCGGACGTACCTCCATGTATATTCCGGGTCATCATGCGAAAGTGCACTCCGCTGCGCATCCGTCATGCCGTTGTTCGCGAGGCCGCGAGCAACAGCCCCTACCTGATGGCCGAGACTGCATTGCGCCGTGTAAATAAGCTACGTGAAGTGAAGGTTAGTCCACGGCCATCATTGGCCAAAGACGGGGACACTGGGATGGGATACGAACAACAGCAAGCCATATCAGATAGTCGTCTGCGCGCAGTTCTCGGAAGCCCACAGCTACAACTCGAGCATATGTTCTGAGAATAGTGAAGGAGACGCCGAAGGCATACAGCGTCCACAGCTCCACTGTGGGGTTGCTGGGCATCGCGATCGCCGGGAGTTAGGGTCGTTGGAAGTTGTCGTCAAGGGCGGGGCGAAAATAACGTATATATGTAAAGCGTCTTGCCAACTCTGACGGGACAAACAGGGATCCCGTCACAGAGCTGTCTCAGTAGGGTAGCCAGCACCTCTAATTGGTGCAAATCTTCAAAAGTGGAGACAAAATTCAAAACGATCTTCGATTTTGAAGACTAATCCTTAACTTTCAAGACGGAATTATTCGCTGATGGGCCATGTCTAATCCTTGAGGGAACCCTGCCGGAACCCTGTTTGTCCCGTCGGAGTTGACAAGACGCTGTACTGTGTGAATTTCACATTGTGAAGGCATCGGATTTGGCCGGTGGCGCCCCGAGGGTATGATATGGTAGGCTTCGCGGTGGCGCGGTGTTGAGAAATAAGGCCTTTCTGTTCCACCGCACCACAACGATAATTTTCGATAATAGATATCTACCCCAACGCTTCTTAAATCCTGTATGGATTTTACGGTTGTTGTGGTGCGCTAGATTCCCAAGACCGTGCCTTCCATCAGAGGCTCGCGCCGCACCGCAATCTCGGGGCGAACTCTACAATTAGCAAATAACCTAGCAGCGGGTGGGCCGCTTTTCGGTTGGAAAACCTAATTGCTCGTTCCTGACGCGGCCCGGATAAATATATCTTAAATATTTGGATGCTACTTGGCGCTACTCACGGCTGAGCTCGGTCCTACTCTGTGAGCACCGACCACCGGCCATATGAAAATGTTAAGCACCCACGGCACCTCCCACGCCTCCGTACCATAACACGAGATTTTACGGTACGCCCGAGTCTTGGCTTCGGTGGCATGCACATATCCAGCGTTCACGCCGTTTCAAACCCCGCCTTTGCAAAGTCTCTTCCTCTTTGAGATTGGTGTATTTCAAACCCCCCCTTTTTCAAAGTTTATTAGGAGATTTGAAACCTAGCTTTAGAAAGTTATTCCTCCAGCATGCTTTCGCACTTCCTGACACTGTCGGCAGTGACTGCATGGGCTGTAACATCAGTGCTTCCAGTCGTCTCTTGCGGGCCTACTTCTCCCCATGATATCTTTCCGAGAACACCTGCGACAGGCATTGATGTAAAGACACTGGCGCCATACCTCTCCTCCGCAGCCAAGATCTATCTCCCAGGAAGCACCGAGTTCACTACGTACACAGTTCGCTGGTCCAACTTGGAACCTCCAACCCCAAACGTTGTTATTGTGCCCGGGACTGAGAAGGACGTCGCAGAGATTGTAAGTTTTTTCAAATCAACATGCATCTGCTTCGAAAAGATCGAATTAACGCTGCTCGCTCAAGGTTAAATTCGCATTCGAACACGACATTCCCATCCTTGCTTACAATGGTCACCACGGTACCATCAATACGCTGGGTAGGATGGACTATGGCATTGAGATTTACCTGCCTCAGCTAAACGCCATCTCCATCGCCAAGGACAAGAAGTCAGTGACGGTTGGTGGTGGTACCAATTCTAAGGACTTGACGGATGCTCTTTGGGCGGCAGGAAAACAGACTGGTAGGCCCACCTCAATCGCAATCTCGTTGCGAACAGTCCCCTAACCAATGATTAGTCACTGGAACCTGTGAATGTGTCAGCTTCTTGGGACCTGCTCTTGGGGGTGGCCATGGTTGGCTTCAGGGTCGTCATGGCCTCATCACGGATCAGTTCACTTCCATGAACGTTGTTCTTGCGAATGGCGACCTGAAAGCGATTGACGCGAATTCGGACTTGTGGTGGGGCATGCAGGGCGCAGGCCATAACTTTGGCATCGTCACATCTGTCACGACAAAGATCTATGATATCGTGCACCCGAACTGGGCGATTGAGACCATCATCTTCAGTGGTGATAAGGTCGAAGCCGTCTACGAGACCGCCAACAAGTACATCCTCCAAAACGGAAAACAGAGCTCGGATATCATCAACTGGTCCTATTGGCTGAACGACGCGTCGCTCGATGCGGGGAAGGTAAGATAACTGCTGAGCCGAAAGTTTTACATATCTGACCACTCACTGACATTGCTACTTTATCTAGCCTGTTATCATCATGTACATCATCCAAGAAGGCGTCAACGCCGTCGATCCCAAATACACGAAACCCTTCCATGACTTAGGACCGCTTGTCATCTCGCCCCAATCCGGCACATACAAAGATCTCGCTGCCTGGACGGGCATTGCATTAGCCTCTCCTCCGTGCCAGGACTTTGGCTTCAACAACCCACGTTTCCCCATCTACACAAAATCCTACAACATCACCGCGCAGAAGAAGGCATACGATCTCTACGCATCAGCTATCTCGGGAACTGATTCGCCCTACTACAATTCCATCTTCATGTTTGAAGACTATGCCACCGCGGGTGTTCGCGCGCGCGATGACAGCGCTACCGCGTTTGGTTTCCGTCAGGATCTGATTCTCGCGGCGCCGCTTATCATTTATGGTCCTACTGATAAGGCGAGAGATGTTGCGGTCGAACAGCTGGGCAATAGGTTGAGAGAGATTCTCCGGGAGGGTACTGGAAGCAATGAGCTCCATGCTTATGTGAATTATGCGTATGGAAATGAGGGGCCAAAGAGCTGGTACGGATACGAGACGTGGCGTCAGGACCGTCTCAAGGCACTGAAGAAGAAGTATGATCCGAAAGGAAAGTTTAGCTTCTATGGGCCGGTAGTTTGATGGTGGACAAGGCCAGAGGCTTCCTATGAATCGGTTGCTGTGTAGTCGATCGTTGTTAATATTGATGTGGAGTCAAATCGAATTTATTAAGGCTCAGTTGGGTCGGATGTTCGTCGCAATGCTTCCGCATGTCGGTGCGTTCGAGTATCCATATTCGTTGTCGCTTATTGGGTATTATTGCTAAGGAAAACTAGCGCGCTTAGTGGTGTAGCTAATGCTCTACGTCATGTCAAGATACGACCATGTGTCAGAAAATCGAATCAGCAGGCCGAATTTGAGTGGTGATACCGCGAGATCGCCAGGTAAGACTTTACAAGTCGCGGGAAATTCGCGACTAACTGGTACTTTAGCAGAGAAGGCAGACCGCCCTTCTGTTCCTAATATTTTACTACGCCCACGGCCTTGCCTTGTGGGTTTTTGTGGTAGTCTCAGGTGAGCGCAAAAGACCCGCGGATATCCGCACCCTTTTGGGTTTCTCTCGTGCAGCAGGAAAACGTGATGTAACGCAGCTACCCAACCTCATTCTCGAAATAACAAGGGCTTGTCGTCTGAGTGAAGTATTAGGCGCTGTCTTCCCCTTGCATAGGTTTTACAGTGTTGATAGCGAGAGCCTTTACTTGCATCTCACTTTTCCCGCTACACGACAGCCAATAGCTCCAAGCGGCTGATTCAACTAAGGGCCTGGCATAGCATCATTATTCATTCAAAATCAGGCCTAGATGGTACTATCGACAATTATGACTTGGCCAGCGAGTGGCTTGGGTATCATAAATCATAACCCAACTCAACGAAGGCGGACTCGAGATAGACCACGAGCCATCTACTGCTCCACCAGCGAAGTAACTCCCTGCATCTTCTCGAACTTCTGCTTCAACGGCGAGCCTTCATCACCCATAGCCCAATCCACAACGCCTTCCAAGACCCGACTTCCAAGTTCTTCATGCGGCATCCAGTGGCCTGTACCCTCGAGGTAGAAGACCTGACTACGTTTGGGGAGGTAGTCGGCGATGCCTTCAAGAGCGAGGCGTTGTTCGAATCCAAGATCCTCAGCGCCGTAAAGAACAGTGGTGGGTGCCCTTAGCGCCCCAACCGGTCCGCTACCAAAGATACTGTCGCCAGAGCCGGATCCAGAACGCGACTCGAGTACTGGGATTTCGGAAAGTGCAACCACAGTCTCCAGAGACTTTTCCCAAGAACCGAGGAAGAGCCCTTCCCGGTAGATGCGAATCTTCTCTGACATGCCAAAGTCTGCAACTCGCTTTCTGGCAGCATCTGGGTACTTTTCGTGGGCCTCTTCAAATTGAGCAATGCCTGGGCCGCTGGACATGGCGCGGAAATCCGCAGCTTCTTCAGGACTGAGCTCGCGCTTCCACGTGCCGTCGGGCTTCAACAAGCCGGCTTCACATTTATGCATAACCCACAAAAGCCAGTAGTTACCAAAAGTCGCCCAGAACGTCGAAAGCGGATATGGCAGGTGGAAACAGAACACGTAAAAGGAGCGTCCAAGTTGGGAAAAGACAGGCGTGAGTGTATGCAGGGCATTCCTAAGAAGAGAGAAGTTCTTCCACGGGCGTTGAAGGTATGTATGCAGCATCTGCTTGGCCGAGCTGTACTTTGTGGCGGCGTTCGAATAAGCGTGTTGCGGGATACAGGCGCTGGCAATAACGAAACGATCTGCCAGTTGATTCGCCTCAGAAGCCAGTCGTGCAACAATTAAGCCTCCCCAATCATGACCAACAACCACCATCTTGGCCTGGTCCTTCAGAAACCGTATTCTCATTGCGAGCACGCACTCGGCGATGGTCTCCAGTATCTCTTCTGCTCCGTACTTTTGCAGGCCATCACTGCCTCCATATCCCGGAAGGTCGACGGCGATCAGAACGTGGTCTTTGACCGAGGCCGAGCTGAGGAGGTTGCGCCAGAGGAGGAAGGAATCGGGAAAGCCTGTATCGACTGCTGTCAGTAGTTGAACAAGTAAGTAGAGGTAGGGAGAAGACTCACCGTGTATGAAGACAGCTACATTCTTCGCCTCTGTAACCTCATCAACGTTGACAACGTAGTGAAGCTTCAACCCATTGCGAAGTTTGAGAAAGGCATGCTTGAAGCCAGGAAGAGGCTCGCGATCAAGGCTCCAATACTTCTCCTGCGCGGCACTCAACTTGCCCTTCTCTTCTTTGCTCGGCCACTTGAAGAACCCCCGTTGAACAATCCCGCCGAAGATTAGGAAGGAGAAGAAGTTGAACAAGCCCCATCCAAGCCCAACAAGCCGCCATGACAGTTTCTCAAGCCCACTAGTCTTCTTTGCCACCTTCATGGTTTGAACTCAAATCGTGCGCGTGCTGTCGATGTCAAGAAGCTTCGTGTAGAACCCCCAAGCTGTGGTGTGCGGGGTATGTTTTGAGCTCAACTCATCCGTGAATGTGGCAAACTGGCGGTGTGTCTGTGAATGTCGTTTTGCTGGCAGCAAACAAGCAAACTTGCTACATTGGCAATGGAGGGTTTTGGAGGCGTCCCAGGCGTGCATTGTGGTGCAGATGCAGGGCAGGTGCAGGATAGTGGCGAAGACGACGATGGTTGGTTGAAGCTCCCGGATGGCCTCCGTCACCCGTTCCTGATTGGGAAAGCTGCTCATGTGCCCCGCCTAGGAAGAAACCTTGGAAATAACTTCAACATCACGCACCACAAATCATGACTATATCAAGACAGAATCTATTTAATCAAGCAATCAAAAGATTTCATAAGTTCTCTTTTCGCGGATCAACCAACTCTGCACCGTCCACCTCCCCTCACAGTTTGCATCACACTTGTTCAACTGACATACTCTTGAAACAAGACTTGGCAAGCAATACCTACGCACATGATTATTGAGGACCCAATATGAACTTACAGATCACCAGCGAGATGCATAAAGCTTATCCAAAACATCTAGGAGCCAGTAGAAAAGGTCAACATAGCAGATAGTTCGAACTAGACCAGACGGTCGGCTACTTTTTTGCCATGAACGCCCAAATTCCTAGACATCCGAAGGCAAGCACATATGCTAGGCGCGATAGAGAAGCAAGTTATAAATGTGAAGACGACGCGCCATATGGCGCCTAAAAACGCTAAGACGGCCCAGAAAGATTGATCGGTTAAGAAATGCTGGTTCCGAAGACCAAAATCAATGACGGCGATCATATGCCTCAAAGAAAAGATCTGCAAAATGATTTCGAGAATGATTTGTGTCGGCAGAGTATTATCTCATGGATATTTCGGATCTCTTCTGCGCGTGCAAAACACCATCTGACGTCGTGGAAGTAGTACTCTCTACTTGTCGCGATTTATGTGCCATAAATCCGAGGAAGTAATGACCGACCTGCGGGAGCGAAAGCAAGGACATCATGTATTCCCAAATGCTGAAATCGGCAATATACACTGTTGCTGCATGCTTGGTGAGCTCAGGAATGCTGAGGCAGCTAACAAGAGGAATGCCCGGAGGAATGATGCGGTCAAACACCCAAGTGAGGTCGCCTCTATTGCGGGTTGGCGCGAAGCGATGGAAGAATGGATGTAGCAGTTTGTGGATCGGTCTATAAATCGGTTCGTATCCGCACATCATACTGAGGAGACAGTAGAGGACAATCGTAATCGCATGGCCCAATAATGTCTTTGACTGGAGTTGGGCAGGTGTACTTTTGCTGATCGGAAGAACGGATGGTCCATGACCAAGGAAGGTAGGTTGGAATCGGAGTCGAATTTATTTCGCTTTTCGTGGACGGAGTAGTTGCGAGGGTGCTGGGGGCTAGCAATAGTAAATGCCTTGTACTTGATATGATAATTTGTTGGCTTTCTCATCCCATGTTTAGGCATGTCTAGTCGTTGTGTTATACAATGAGACAATGGCGGTGGCTATTCGGATAGTGTCGCTATGGTGTCGATGTATGGGCTCCAAGACCGAGTGAACACCATACTGAAACGCGCGGTCTTAGTTCGAAAAGTCTCCGGGTCCCACTGCAACTCACCCTGACGGTCATATCGCAGCTACCTCACTGTATCCTCTCTACCCCAAAACGTGCTATATGCAATTCTTCGTTCCCAATCGTGTCAACACCACTTCCTTCACCTCTTATTTCCACCCTTGATCTTCTCCGCAACCTCCAACTCCATCGCTCTCTGCATCTTCAAATCCTCCAATTCCCTCTCAACTCCTCTATTGCGGGTGACCGCTTCTTCTCTATCCCTCATCCTCTCCTTTACCTCCTCCATCTTCTCTCTAATCTTTTCCTCTACCACCCGCTCCAGCTGCCCTGCATCCTCAATCCCATACTCCTCGATAAATTTCTTCGCGAATTCTGCTACCGTTGACGGATTGGGGCCCGGCCCACCGGTATAGTATCCATTCGGGTGCGTAAGTCGGACACCCGGGAGCGGAGACGGATATGTTCGTAGCTTTGAAGAAAGCGGAATCGGGAGCGTCGTGGGATTGACCATCGGCGTTGGTAAAAGCGGTGTTCGCGGCGTGAGTTCTGGGGCGTGGAGTAACGCGTTCATGAGCTCGTTTTCGAAGGCTTCGTTGTAGGGGACTGTCGCGGGCGAATAGTCGATTAGGGGCGACGTCGGTTCGTCTTCTGCCGGCGTGAGCGGCGCATTGGTCATGACATGGTCTTCTTGAGACATTTCTAAGAATCTGTACCGGTATGAGGTAGATGATGTTGCGGGGCTGGAGGAGTTCTGCAATCGTGAACCTGATGTACAAATCTCCAAGTGCGAGGTACAGCTGACTAATCTGGGGTACATATCCAAACTTGGGGCTTGGATCCCTTCCCAGCTCACCTACGAAACCTCAGTTTTTCGTATATCATGCCAGCAGATCACTAGATCATTGTAGCTCGACGCGGAATATTCCAATCATCGTTCTCACATTTCGCCGCAAAGCACTTCAGCCGTAGAGCTTGCGCATTTATTTAACGCCGAGGTAGCAGAAGCAACTAGTACCAATACGGAAACAGTTTATCCGAGGTATTTTTGCATTCAAAGCACACTTCAATTTAACACCAACGCGTAGCTTCTTCGCTTAACGTTAATGTCCAAATACTTACAAAAGTCCCAGAGCCCTTCTACCTATAGTTCCATGATCTAAATAATCTGTTTTCAGCATTCAAGATGCCGGTTTCCTTGGGTGAAGACGCTGTCACGCAACCGAGGAAGCGCGCAGCCGCAGCTTGCCAATCGTGCCATGCACGAAAAGTTAGGTGTAGCCTTTCCCATACTAGCTCACCATGCATGAACTGCTCGCTTGATTGTCTCGTATGTGAGCCGCGGGTAACTAAGAAACGGAGGTAAGTGAGTAACATCAGATGAGAACCAATCCAAGCAAGCGAGCAAGCTGATACTCACCTGCATGCCAGTGCTAGAACGGGGCCTCATGAATCCTCGATCCGGATCCGAGGTTCGGCGTCTTCGTCTACTGATATGGTTACCGCGCCACATAACCATATTCAGGGGGAACGTGGCTCTCCCTCCGACTCTAGGACCACACCAGCCCCTGAGAGCTCAGGTCACCGTCCAGGTAGTTCTAGTGCTGTTCTAGCCTCGGTTGCCAACAATGGCGATAGCGATAGCGCCGAAGCACCCTATCGTCCCTTGGCCGAACATTTCAGCCACTATGGTGGGCAAGGTGACATTGGGGCTTTGCATACAAACGGAAATGCACCGGAAAGCCACTACGCACCCATCTATGGTACGTCAAATACGATGTCCTGTCATTAGGAAACGTATGTGCAACTTCTAAGACCTTGGCGCTGACTTTCGGCGACTAGGTGATCCTCGAGGAGTTTCTCTGGTAGCAGACATATGTGAGCCTCAGCGGAGAGACAGGAGTGGACACCTTCTTGTGCCGCGGATACGTCCGCCAAACGTGGATCCCGAAACTCTCAGCTACTTGCGGCTAAGAGGCGTCTTTGATTTGCCTAAGCCGGAAGCCTGTGAGATGCTGATACGGGATTACTTTTACCATGTGCATCCGTTCTTCCCGATCGTCGAAGCCGGGTCGTTTATCGAACAGTTTGAAAACTCTCGCCATGAGCTGAGCATTCACCTGTTATGGAGCATGTTTCTAGCAGCTTCTAACGTAAGCGTTCTATTTTTGACATCTCTCAGATATTTTAAATAACCCGATCAAGTTTGCAGATGATGCCACCCTTCAAGCGGCCGATTTTCCGTCTCGGAAAGAGATGAAGCATTCAATGTATATCAAAGCAAAGGTGAGGAAAACATAATCACGATCGAACAATGTCGGTGCGTGTAAGGGCTAATGCGCGTCGTTCAGGCTCTTTATAATGCAGAGTATGAGAGAAGCAAACTCACCTTGATTCAGGCTGTGCTTTTGATGGGCTTTTGGTATGCTGATACTGAAGACAGAACGGGCTCTTGGCATTGGAATGGTGTCGCCATAAGCCTGTGTCAAACTATTGGACTACACCGTAATCCGGACACTAGCCCAAGCCACGGGAAGTCCATATCGATAATTGACAGGAGGCTATGGCAGCAGCTCTGGTGGAGCTGCTTTTATCGTGAGGCATGGTTCTCTGCCGGCATGGGCCGGCCTATGCGCATCCACCTCGCCGACTGTAACACCACAATGCCAGACGCGGAGGCTGAAGAACAGTTTGAGAGCCTACCCGTTAGTCTCCGTGAGAAGTATCTTCCCGAAGGCATGAGAGAAGTAGCCAAACTGTGGACGCAACTGCTGAACCTTACGGTTATTTTGTCGAATATTTTATTACAGCAACAGCGAGCGGAACGGGTATTGCCCACTGAAGCTGAGGTGCAATACACAGATAGTCAAATATGGATTTATATGGTGACGCACTTCGTAGAGTCTAGAGGATTCATCCCGTGTGAAGCAAGATATTAGTAATAACCGCTACAAACTTGGCCCTCCTGGCCCTCCATCCACTCGCGATGGCCACAACTCCAGCACTTCGTAGAACGTGGCAGAACCAGGCCGCGCCGAGACTTGCTACAGACTGGTCCTTCTGAGGGCATGAGCGAACTGCCTGAAGTAGTTGTGAGAGGTAGACAGAAGGAAGGCGTGTTTGCCTCTGCAATTACTCAGTTTGTATTTAAGCGGGGCAGACTGACGGTACCGCCAGAGCGCGCTTTGGAGGAATGTGGTCTCCTCCCCATCGCAGTCTGTGGGACCGAGAACATTAGCTCAAAGATACCGGAGGATATGGAATCGTACAGAAAGACCAACCTGCCTGTAGTTCAACTCCAGTATGGCTGGGACAAAGTCCATGAGCTTTTCCGGGAGCAAGATACCGTGCTAGGGAGGTATACAGATATGGTATGGCACTGTTGGGCACGATCACACGATGCTTGACACGACCAACAACTTGGTCAACCTCCACGCCAATCGGGGCAAGCTGGGCGAGGTAGAGGAGATGTACCGGTGGGCACTCAAAGGCTTTGGGAAGCGTTTCTATCGTGTCGTCGTACTGGGGGCATGGTCAAGGTTGGCTGGGATTAATTAATTGATTCCTACTTGGTTTCAGCGGCTACTTTGTGTGACATGGTAGATTCACCGATAACTCAATTGCCGCTGTCAGCGAGCTAATATATATTTGTATAAAATGGAAATGACAATCGGTTAGAGCAGGCCTTGGTTCCCTTTGGAATTGTGGAATGAATAATTTGATATCTTATATCTAGTTTCTCGCTTTGGCAAGTGTCAGATAGAGCGAGCGCTTTGAGGCCGGATCTGTATAATCGAGCGAGGACCTAAGCACGTGACACACTAACGGGCTCCGTCATCGGCTTTAGGGTCCGCTTCGGGCTCGGTTCATAGCTCTCTCTGTTATCCGAAATATTTAATGTCATCGTCGCCTTAATTGTCTTTCGTTGTCTTTAGTGGCTTTCTTACGTGCTGCTATCTTGGTCTTCACGCGCGAAGAAATGTTATAGATAGTACAACGTAATGTTAGGGTTTGGTGCTTTACGATAACATAACTTTGTAGTGCCTAGGAAACTGTTTTCCTTGCTCTAGAAAATAGTAATCTTATGTGCCCGTAGAGTAGGCTACAAACCCGGTCCGTGCCGCATGCAAGGATGACCTCCGTAGTCCGACAGGTACTCGAAATAGCCCGGCAGACTACTTTAAACAGCCCTACTATGCCTCATTCAGTAAACGTACAGTAGAAGTCCGCAAGGCTGGGTAATTAGAAAGCCTCAGAAAGGCAGGCCACAACCAGCATAGGCCCCTACTCGCGCCGCACACAACGGAAGGATCAGCATGCAGACCAATCGAAGGCGTGATGGTTGGTGAAGGGGCCCCAATCTCATTTCGCTCATTGCTGACGGCCGGGCGCACGAGAGGGTCATAAGTACGATGATGGGATCTTTAAGCTCCTTGTCTGATTTTTTGAGAATTTTCAGCAGACGATGAGGTAATGCCTTAGAGAAGACCCTCTTTCCATTTATTTGTCTGGTAAACATCGCGACGCAGAGCGCGCATCGACATGAAGCTCACATCCTTGAGCATTTTTGGAGCGCTGCTGGTTCAGACCGCTACCTCGTCTTTCATTGAACGCGCAGTGTGCACGACGAAGTCGCAGAGGAAGTCATGGTCCGTCACCTTCATATGTGCTGTTGAACGAGATGACTGACTGTTTATCAGGCACACACTCACTACGGACGAGAAGCTCGACTATATTAAAGCAGAGAAATGTCTCATGTCACTTCCTCCAAGGTACGGCCTCGAAGGTCCCAAATCACGGTACGATGAGTTCATCAAGCTCCACGTACTCGCAGCACCAGAATTTCACTTCACTGTATGCCTTCCTCATCCTTGCCGTGGACTCAGCTCACACCTATAGGGCTCCTTTCTGCCATACCATCGTCTCATAGTACACAACCACTACGTCGCACTACAACAAGAATGCAATTATACTGGTGTCCAGCCCTACTGGAACGAAACCCTGGATGCCGGTAACTTCAGAAATTCGATTGTGTTGGACCCAGAGACTGGGTTTGGAGGAGATGGGACTGGGCTGGGAAGCTGCATTGTGAATGGACCGTTCAAAGATTACATCAGTACCGTTGGCGCGTATACGAACGCTTCGGCGCACTGCATCACACGCAAGATCGACGAGTGCCAGAGCTCAAAGGCCGCGCAGGTCAATATCAACAAGTGCACGGAGAAGCAGACCTTTGGCGAGTTTTGGTCGTGTATGGAAGAATTCCCCCACGACGGCCTACATCAGGGAATCGGCGGACTGGTATGCTCGCTCTCAAGCTTCACATCTCTTGCATGTTACTGACTCCTCCAGATGAAGTATTTCGGCTCTCCTGGTGACCCCCTCTTTTATATGCACCACACCTACGTAGACAAAGTGTGGAACCAATGGCAACGAGCCGCGCCCGCTACCCGTCTCTTTGAAATCTCCGGCCAAAACGCTCTCTATACCCTCCCTCCCAGCTTCAGCGAAACAGATATCTGCGGCGTACCAGCGGGTTCCAGCATGCCGCCGCTTGTACCTTATGGCGAGGGAGCGGAGGGAGATCCAGGCACAGAGGTCACACTAGGACATGTATTGAATTGGGCGGGAGATTTGATGAACACTACCGTGGGCGATGTCATGGATATCCAAGGTGGATTTCTGTGCTACGAGTATGATTGAGCGGACTTGAACATGGTGTGGAAATTTTTGCTTCTTGTATATGCTTTCTGTTATCTTCTGATACCCCGGTTTTTCTTCATTCTGCTTTGGAAATAGTTTGGTTGTCGGCTTGGAGTCATTCCCTGGTCGTTGCTTTTATATCGATGAGGGTATGGTAGACCTTATGAGGCCGAGCATAGAAATAGCAAGGGAAATAGCTATAATGTCGAATATACTTACGACGGATTCAGCTCTCGGTATTCAATAGAGTATCTCGTGTAAAGAGTACATTGCATGCTTTAAATAATCCCAACCGTTCGCATATGGCCTGCTGACTAAGCCACCGATCTTCAAGCTTCATCTCCACAACCACATCACAACCACCACCACTCCTCCACCACTCCTCCTCCCAAACCCACCACAAAGCTCCGCGCAGCCCCTCCACGCAAACACAAACCCCCTCCCCCCTCTACGCACCCGAACCCCCAACCCCCCACCGCCCACCACCAAACGCACACATGGCCGACAAACTCCGCGCCCAACAACACCTCGAAGCCTCGCAAGCGCGCTACATCGGCATCGGCTCCTCGGACACGACAAAACACGAATGGACCTCCAACATCGCCCGCGACTCGCTGTCCTCGTACATCGGCCACCCGCCCATGCTGCAGTATATGAGTATTGGCCTGGGACAGCCCAGGGAGAAGACGAGGGTGCAGTTGCTGGAGCGGATGATCCAGCCTGTGGGGCCGCCGCCGAAGGTATGTGAGATTGGAGGTTGGGGAGGGTGAGAGAGATGGCTAATGTTTTGTAGCAGGATGATTGATGAGGGCGATGGGCTGGGGATGTTGATACATGGGTTAAGGGCGTGGATGCATGCGCGGGTATTACAAGGTCTAGACTTGGATGGACGAGTGGACGGTCAAAAATCAAAGATCTTGTGATGCTTTTTGTCGTTTAGGCGGCATCACTTGTGGCCAAGCACTGTATATGAATGGGCGCAACTGATCCACGGTGCGAAATGGAATTGCGATAGGAGAGGAAACTGCGCTGGAAAAAATTGCAAGGCGCAATGTCAAGCATGGTGGAGGAACAACTCAGGTGAATAACACTCATGCGCAATGGAAAGTTTGAAGCTGATTGGATTTCAAGCCGGTAACTCGAGGTTCCCGCGTCTCGCGGGCAATACCCTGCCTACGCGATCATCTAGTGTCTGTTCGCAAAGAGACAGCCCACAAAGTGAAGCCGTCGCAGTCATCTCCGCCTAGATTTGGCTCGCATACGTGCCGTTGTGCCTCTGGTAAACCCGAAAATGAATCACCCAGACACATCCATCTAGATGTGGCACACATGCTGCCTCTTCCCCAAATCATGAGATGACAGGCCATTGCCGTTTTCATATGCACTCGTTCCGTGCCCGTTCGCTCTCACAGGTCTTAGTCGCTGTCGCTCGCACTGCCCGTCGGTCCGTCGTCATCGTCCTCTACGACATCGCCGGCCAGTTGCAGCTCGAACTCGCCCTTGCGCAGCAGAGCCTGTAGCGCCGTGTTCCGCGGATCCACCAGCTCGACCGGCTTGAGCTTACCCTTGTTGCGTGCCCTAGGATCGCAGCCCGCATCGAGGAGGATTTCGACGATGGGGTGGCCGGCGGGCTCCCACTCGGATGGGCTGAGAGAGTTGACGTAGCGGACAGCTTTGTGGAGGGGAGTGTCGGATTCCAAGCGGTCGACCTCGTCGATGTGGACGCCCTCTTGGTCGAGGAGGATATCGAGAATCTCGTCTAGATAGCCCGTTAGTGCGCTGTTCGCTGTCATGACTTGGGTCGTGTTGTTGCATGGAGGTGCGACTCACAGCTTCCGTAGGTAGCCGCGGTGTGCAGACAGCCATTGCCCACGCCGTCGGCGGCTTTGTTCAGCGTCTCAGCGATGTACTCTTCCACATTCTTGCCCTCCTTCTTCGCGGCGGCCGTCAGGTCTGCGAGGACCTCTTCGAGGAGGGAGGTGTTGTTGCGACGGGCTGCCTCCAGGATAAGCTCGCGGGGGGATGCGCCCTGGTCTGCTGTTAGTAAAGTACTGACATTGCTCTTAAGGGTTCTTTTTACCTCGTCCGACATTTTGAAGGTGTCTTTGAGGAGAGTCTAGCGTTCAGAGTAGTGTCAGCGCGCGTGTCCGAAAGATTGTGCCCGAGTCGGGCAAGCAATTCGCGGCGAGTTAGTGGCGCGGTTGACGGTTGGGTGATGTTTGTACGGTGACTTGAACGCGTGTATTATCCGGAGCAGAGCGGGCAGAACAAGGCAGCGCAGCGCTGGACAGGCGGTTGGTAGAAGCCCAGCGGTGCTTAACGACTCAGCAGCGCGTCGGTGTCGTAGGGTGAGATGGCGGGCGCAAATGGATATCAAGCCCCGCGCTTACCGTTTTCAGCTAGCGTCTCAGGGTCCCGCCATAACTTTTGTGTGTAACATATGAACATCCCTGAGCTTGCGCTTTGCGACTCATCCACCCAAGCTTTACACGGGAAAATTAGCTGTCATGCTGCTTTGTATGTACTCTTTTTAGTCTCACTAGGGATGGCTTACTGATATGGATTAGTCTGCCCCCATTGCAGCAACATGCTGCGTGTCTCGCGAGTCCCGACCGGAGATCCCTCAACCGCCGCATACGAAGGACAGAACCGCTTCGAATGCCAGACCTGCCCATACCAATACATTATCCAAAAGCGATACTACGAGCGCAAAGTCCTCAAGAAGAAGGAGGTGGAAGATATTCTGGGCGGAAAGGATGCGTGGGCGAACGTGGACAAGACGAAGGGTATGCGCCTGCGCAGACAGCTGGGGAAAGGACGGTATACTGACGTGACACAGTGCAATGTCCGAATGAGAAGTGCAGGAATGATGAGGCGTATTGGTATCAGCTGCAGATTCGGAGTGCTGATGAACCTATGACGGCGTTCTACAAGGTGGGCGAATGCTCGAAGTGATGGATGCCGTACTGACAAAAGGGTAGTGCACGAAATGCGCAAAGGAGTGGAGAGAGTAGGAGATGAAGAAGCTCACTATATCGCATTTCATGGTGTTCTGGAGCAAAAGTTTGAATTTCAATATACCCCAACATTTCCTTCACCCATGCTCCTCAGGGCTCGCCGGCTTGGGAGCTCATGGTCGCGAGTAGAGCAAGACTATATTTGACGAAAAAAATGTCAAAGTACGACCCAAGTTTTGCATTCTCACCATCACATGCATCTGTATGTTCAGCGACTGGCATGCGACTCCAACCCCTGCTCTACTTATCTACACACCCATGCCAGAGTCCCGCCGATTCGTAGATCTGTGAGCTTTACCTGTCTACAAACAAGCTTCACACCACCAACCGCACCGGCTTTGCGCCTCGAAAGAGCCTCGTTCCAATCTATCGATGGTAGATACAGCGAAGCTCAACCCGGGGAATGGCGCAAAGAGGAAGCTTGTAACGCAACCCAGTCCGCAGGTACAACATCATGTATAAACTCTCCCCCAGACTCATTCTTCCAACCGTCCCGTACCTTCAAACCCCACCTTCGCCAAATTCACCGCCACCGCCATGTTCCTCTCCATAATCCTCACCCTCTTCGCCCTCCTCTCCCCCACCTCCGCAGCAACATGGTACTTCCTCCGCTACTACCTCCCGAGCACGCAATCCTTCCTCTCCTTCTCCGGCACCATGACCATCCCCAGGCTCCCCAGAGCCGGTATCTACTACCTCTGGCCCGGGCTCCAGCCCACCGACAACACCGGCGTGTACCAAAACGTGCTCGACGGGCGCAGCGGCACGTGGTGGATCGGCAGCGGGTGGTGCTGCTCCAATCCTTCGTTGCCCTGGGGCAGCGGCTTCAACGTATACCAGGGCGATAACGTCGTGTTTTCGAACACCAAGGATGCGAGTGGGAGGACGTGGACGAGTACGTTGACGAAGGGGAGTACGACGGTGAGGAATAGCTTTGCGTTGGGGGGAAAGACGTTTAATCAGGCGATTTTTGCTATTGAGTTGACGAGCGTGACGTGGGATTTTGGGGCGTTGGTTTGGAGGGATGTTGTTATTGTGAGTTGCAATCTTTCTTTCTTTCTTTCTTTCTTTTTTTTGGTTGCTTGTGTTAGTTTCTGTATGAGAGAAAGGGTAGATGAGGGCTAATCGGGATGGCAGACATCGTCGGGAACGGATACGAAGTGGTGTACGAATGCGCCGGAGAATTATAATGGCGCGACGAATTATGCGCTCGCGGGTGTGAGTGCGAGTGTTAGTGGGAATGTGGTGACGTGTAGGATTGGGACCGTGACGCTGTCGCCCCCGAAGTGAGGGTGTGGTGGGAAGAGGAGGACTGTTGGCGGGTGGTTAGTTAAGTGAGTAGCTTATCTTGGTGCTGGGTAAGGAGATTGGAGTGGATGTGATCTTTTGGGGAAATAACTCCTTGAACGGGTTTTGCGTTTTGATTTCGTTTTGCCTACTGCAATGATGCATTCGAGCACTTGTCCGGAAAGCAGACCCATTAACTCTTGTCTACCATAGGTATATGTATGGCAAACTCCAAGGAAGGGTCTATGACGGAAGCTCAGAAGAATGTATCATATAAGACACACTAGTTTCAACAGAAAGACGACGAATACAATAACGAGGAAAAGGTAAAAGGATGCTGTACCGTATGAATGTAATCGATTTTCTTGGTCATAACAAGTAGAAAAAACCCCCAAAGAAAAAACACAATAGAGAGTGAGAACAAATCTACCACTACGCAATCGCATCTCGGTGCCTTTAGATCAAAAACACGGTAAACACCGGATGTGACCACGTAGATGCGCTATACCTGTTTCCGAAGCAACATGCCGTCCTGCATGTTTCAATGGGAAGCGTAAGCTGGGATTACGGATCTTCAATTTACCAGAAAGTTTGCATGGTCGTGACGGCAGTTGGGGTATGCGTTGCGTGCTTCAACGCCAATGCTCTAGCGGAGGCGTTGTGGGGTTTGCGGAGTCGCAAGTGCGGGGTTGATGATGTATATTATGGAACGATGAAGAGAGAAGAAGAAGGGAAACTAGAGCTCGACGCATCTGACGGCCTGTATTGGTAGTTGAAGTACCAACCAACACTGAGATGAGTTTAATGCTAATCCGATTAGAGTGGAGAAGACAAGCCCTGCGTGTGGTTGGTGATGTATGGGGGAAAAGCAGGCATCAGTTACGCCGAGCGCTTATGCAGGCGACGCGTTGTGAGCTTGACGCTTGAGGGCGGAATGAGTGAAGGTCTGACTGATCATGAAGGCGACTCAAGCTCGGGTCGCTGAGTGGAAGTACCGTGGAGGTAGGAGAGGGTCGCCTAGGTTCAACGTAAGGACTTAGTATGGAACATACGCCAGTTCAATGTGTGTTCAAGGTGACGCTTCAACTTAAAAACGTTGAGATAGGGAAGTCACATCCGATTAAATGCGAGACCGATGGCCACCGCAGGCGAAAAACGTATCAAGGCTCGTAAAGTATGCAGCCAAGATTGTAGGGTCCTAATGCGGATGAGTTAAACCACTTCTATCAAGTTGAAGCTTTGGAAAATGTTGCGGGAACCTTTTACATTGGACTGCAGATGTGAGGTGTCATGAAGTTGAGATGGCACGATCGGTGACAAGAGTGATATTGTATGGCTCTATGAGTTGAAGAGGGGTGTCTATGCTGAGCTTCCGGATGAAGTTGGTGAGTTGGTGATGGGGATAACGAGCAACCATCACCTTCGAGTGAGACACTAACGTACCCCAGAAGATGCATACCATGGTATGCTCATCTACTGGATTTTGATATTGGTTGTGAGACTACGAGGGAGGGCGCGGTGCGCATGTGAGACTTCGGCTTGCAGAGGCATAAAAATGCTTGGCTACCTACGGCTGTCCACAGTCTATATGTGACTTCAGAAATAGTGTTAGTGAATTTAACTTGAATCGTCAAAGCTGTGATAGTAGAGTGGGACTGGCGGTTGTGACGGGCTAGCAGCAAGGCGCCAGTGCTCTGCTAGTGAATAAAGTCATTTGTCTACGGAAAGAAACACTCGCAGGCACTTGTAGATGAAAGCCATTACCGGGATCATGGTCTGCCGTCAGTAGTACTGTAGTAAAAAAAAAATCCCCACCCTGACAGAGCCGATCTGCAAAAGAAGCCTGAAGCAAGATCAGAGCAACTTTTCTACAACACCATTTTACACCATCTTACTGGCAAAATGACGATTTGGTAAAACAATGTCAAGGCCGAGGTGACGGCCTTATTCAAGAGGGGAAGTTGAAGCAGATCCATGTCTTCTCATTTCAAAAAAGCAAACAAACGGAAAGCCCTTATCCGATGACAGCACACTTTCTCCGACCGCACATCGTCGCCTTGCCAAACTCCCCACAAACAGACCGGCCGCATATCGACCGACCGACCGAATACTCGGCTACGGAAATACAGCGTCTTACCACGCCCGACGGGACAAACATGGTTCCGGCAGAGTTCCGGCAGGGATTAGACATGGTCCATCAGCGAATTGGATAGCAAAGGATTTTAGGATTCTGTCTTAAAAGTCAAGGATTAGTCTTAAAAATCGAAGATCGTTTTGAATTTTTGTCTCCACTTTTGAAGACTTACTCCAATTAGAGACGCTAGCTACGGTACTAAGTCAGCTCCGTGACGGGATCCCTGTTTGTCCCGTCGGGCGTGGTAAGGCGCTGTAACTTCATTTTGCTATCACATCGCGGCTAGCGCGCACAATTTCGGGACGCGCTGATAGACCCACTTCAACAGACTACAAGCCTCGGCCTCGACGACCACATGATCCACATCGATCATCATCTAGGTCCCTCGGCACGGAATGAACGGCTGAATACTAATCTTCACTTTACTTTCTCTACTGAGGCTAGGTGTTTGCCGGGTGTGTCTCGGCGCGGCAGTGTCGGACTGAGGCGTCAAATACATGGAAGAGTTTGTTTTGAGAGTGGAAACTTTATGGTCATCGGAAGATGCACTCATCGTACGATTATGATTGCCTGATCATGTTGCTTGTGATATTGAAGGAGGCCGAGAATGAAGGAGAGGAGAAGAGAGGAAAATGAGGTAGTGTGAGAAAATGGTGTGATTCGAATGGACTGTCGATTAGGGGGAATCGCTATGCATGCTGTGTGCTCAGAATGCTCGCGAATGAAAGAAGAGAACAGAATCGTAACATGCGTATCATGTGATCGTTTCATCATGCCATCATGCCATCATGTCATTAGCATACCATCGTCCACCTCCCAGTCGTCCCATGTTGGCTTGTCAAAGCCGTTTGGTCGTGAACTTCGTAAGAAACCATTCCAAGTGCCTTCGACGCTGACAACCGGTTTGACTGTGCGCACATTGGCATTGAAGCCTCGGCTGAAGCACTCCTGCATGTGCCGTTCTTCGAAGAGTTCTGGGTGGGTTCTGCGCATCGTCTTTAATGCGCGCTGCCCAACGGAATCCACAGAATCGTTGTGTCGTAGCTCAAAGAATTCATCATCGTGCTGTTCTCTCAACTGTGCCATAGTCGACTCGTCGTATAACCCGAGTTGCAATAAGTAGGTGTCGTACTGGCAAAGTGACGTAGTCCCCATGTAGCTGCCGCCGTACTTGGCCCTCTTGTACAGCCCAGTCAAAGCTGCAATTGTCCCCATGCAGCCGGTACCGTAGTCGCTCATTGGAAATGGTGGCACGACGGGTTCGTCCAGGCCCATCCCAAGTCCCTGTGCCCAAGCGACACCGGTTACACAGTCTGCAATCTGCTGCCACCCTGGCCGGGAAGACCAATTTCCGACATGCCCAAAACAATTCTCGGCCACATATACGATACCACGTCCACGGTGTTTAATTAGCTGTAGAATCTGCGAGGGGCCGTATCCGAGACGCATGAGACTTCTCGGGCGATATCCATCAAGTATAACATCGGCAGATTGAAGCAGCTCTTCAAACACCTCTCGGTCATGGTCGTCGCGTAGATTCAGGTCTGCGGTGTGCTTGCCAAGGTTACCATCTACTTGAAAAAATGGGACATCGGAAAGGTGTGGTGATGTGATCTTGATGACTTCCGCACCATATTCGGCCAGTCCACGTCCTATTGCCGGCCCTGCTATGATTCGGCATAGTTCGAGAACGCGGATGCCTGCCAGTATCTGAGGTTTCGGGGCGCGAGAGGCTTTGAAGGGGAATGGAGCGGGGGGCGATTCTATCTCCAAAGCCTCAACTTTCCACGGGGGTTGTTGAATTAGTTCCTGCCCATGTTGCGTTGTTTGAAAGTCTTCCCACTTGAGACAAGTGACACCGGCCTGCTTGATCTTCCAATTCATTTCCTCAAGCTCGTCAGCGGTGTATTGCTTGACATGATCCTCGATGACCTTGACGCATTCGTGGTAATCAGTGAGGTCTGGCCGATGGCCTTCCAGCCCAATCATATTGAGAGCTTTAGTTGCTTCAAGCGAGCCGTGCAGGTGGAAGTACTCTCCTGGGTTCTTTGTCTGGTAAAGGTTGGCCGATAACCTGCGGTAGAGTATTGACTGTGCTTGCAGTAGATCGGTGTCTGAAATGATGAGCGTTTTGTCTGACAGTATTTCAGGTTAAAGACATACCCTTCAACAGCTTCTTCACTTTCGGGTGTGCTTTGTCCATGCCACCAACAGTGGCAAGGTACGTCGAGAATAGAAAAGCTGAAGCGCGCTCGAGGTCGACATTGATATTCCTTTCCTGTACAGGGGCTGAAAGGTCTGCTATCAAAGCGGCCAGTCCAGCTTCCACAGCCTTGAGAGCCGAGATGGCCTCAGTCTGTTTCAGTGGACTGGGAAAGTATGGACTCCCAGTGTTGGCGGTTGAAAAGCCAACACTTTGGACGTGAGGCAGACATTCCTTTGGAAGCTGGCCGTTTGCTTGGGCGAGGAGATGTTTTAGCGCTCGCCGCGTACCGTCAAGTAACGCAGAGCTGTGGTGCGACGAGCCGTTACAGACATTGTCATTTGTGGCTCCTATGAAGGGCGTCATAACACAGCACAGTCTAGCTTGGAGAGAAAAGATGCGTGCAAGAAGGAACAAGAGAACGGGCAAGCAAGGCCAAGCTTGAGGAACGGATCGTAAGAGAGTCCCGGTGGCATGGTGTAGGGCGGAAAGACGTTGAAGTGCACGGGCATGTTCAATGTAGTGGCGTCTGGTGAGGGCTAAAGTAGTGCTACGCGGATCGTATGTGGTGTGTTCCGCGGAGGGCAATGAGATGCGTGGGGTTAGAGAGCAATAATGTTGGATTGGGTTGCTTTCGGGCAATCTTGAGAGAGACGGGAGAGATGGGGCGCTTAGTCATCCCTCAATGAGGGGCACTAGCCGCATGTGCAAAATTTCGACTTCATTCTTCGCAAACAGGAAGAGGACCAACCACCAAGCTCTTTGTTGTTGACCACGACGCCCTCATCCGCTGGATCGCACGCACTGCCGTCATCGCGATATGTGGTCATCAGGCCCCACAATCCCGAGTACTGATGTCCGGGCGCCCACCTCCTGAAGCATCATCCGCCACCGTTCTCCCCTATCCGATACCCATCCTTGCTCTCTCGGCTGCAGCCGATTGCACATCCAGCCCTCCCAGGACGAGATTAAGCGGGCACTTTGGGCCTCTCCGTGGCGACCATGACGAGACCAAAGGTTCCACCAGGCGAGTTTCCTGTCTTTCCGTGTGCAGAAACCTGCTGATACCTAGCTAGAGCAACGCCAACGGACCGTTCAGGCTTGCGACTCTTGCAAAAGACGTAAGCAAAAGGTGAGTTCCAGTCCGCGCAATCAGTCTCAGCATGCGAATGCGAGCCATCTCAACATATTACATGTGGTCTTGGCGTGCCATTTTCGGTCTTTTATTGCCCGATTTGCACCTCGCCTTCAAATTCACCGCCTTTGCTGCAGTGGCTTGAAGGCCAATGCATTAGTGTGCGCACTCAAACACTGTGTGCCCCTTCAGGAACTCGCCACAGGGTGCTGCATAACTTTGTGCCTACTCATCGCGTCCACACTCTCTTATTGATGGCCTTGCTGTGTCTCTTCCCTGACAATGTCGAGCAAGCGGACTAACGGGTGGACAGTGTAACGGGTTTTGCCCTTGCAACACTTGCGACAAAAGAAAATTCAGCTGCGTGTACTCAGACCGTGAGGCACCTTCACCATCGGACGCCAGCAGACCTAGTAAAGTCCAGAAGCGGGCTCTCGATGGGGATCAAAGCCTTAGTGGCAATGATAACTCTGATGCTAATACACCGACTAATGGGCGTTTTGCGAACTCGCCATTTGACCACCACCACAACGGATCGCCTGCGCGGCAAAGGCCTCCCCACAGCGTTCAAGAGCCACGATCTGCACCAGTACATCTAAAGTCCGAGGAACCTTCTCTCAAAGCACAAAATGAGCAACCATCCCTCGTATCTGCAGCTAGCTCGTTACAGCAGCTTGCTGGCGGTCAAGCGCTTGACGATCTACAGCCTCTTACTTCACGTGCCTCGACGGCGGGATTGAGTGGGCAGGATGAGGAGGCCGTCGTCTACAGTCAGAGCCGGATGCTCCAAGATCCCACGGTACGTCAAACCCTTGAACATTTGAGGGCAACACTGACCGAGTGCGTAAAAA
The DNA here is from genome assembly GCA_010015675.1 of Byssothecium circinans. Taxonomy (NCBI): domain Eukaryota; kingdom Fungi; phylum Ascomycota; class Dothideomycetes; order Pleosporales; family Massarinaceae; genus Byssothecium; species Byssothecium circinans. The sequence goes on from ML976987.1 coordinate 797,273, forward strand.
CAGGGCAGACTGCGTAAGTTTCGCTCACTCACAACATCCTCATGCCATTTTTGGGTCTAATCAGTCATAGTATATGTCGGTGAATCAGCAACACTCTCCTTCCTTCAACTGCTTCGGATGATGGTGGAGAGTGCCGCCGGCCCATCACCATTCACCAGCGATCCCCGTCGTCACAAGATCGTCGAAGGCCAGTTCTCCCTTCCATATGGCGCTCGACATACCCATCTGTTGCCAGATCATAAGACTGGAAGGGTCCTTGCCGATGCCTTCTTCATCAATACGCACGGCCTATTACAGATCTTTGAGCGCACTCAGTTTATGGAGGAGTTAAACAAGTGCTACTCAGATCCTCTCGCCACCGAACCATCGTGGCTGTGCCTGCTCAACCTTGTCTTTGCCATTGGGCTAACAATGGCAACTCCATTGTCTGGAAGTGAAGACGCACTCATTGTCGACAAGCTTCGCAGCGAGCATCTGGATCGTGCTGAGGTCTTCTTCCTCAATGCCAAGAGTCTTAATGACCCCATGACGGGTCTGGAAGATCAAGACTTTTGGGCCGTTCAGGCGTTATTGCTCATGTCCTTCTACATGCTTGCCAAATCAAAGCGGAACAGTGCATTCGCACTCTTGGGCATGGCAGCCCGCTCCGCTCAAGCTCTCGGTCTACACAGAGAGGAGACCATGGTGATCTTTGGCCCTGAAGAGCAGGAAGCACGGAAGAACTTGTGGCGTTCGCTTTTCGTAATCGATCGTCTCCTCTCGTGCTCCTTAGGTCGTCCTACCGCCATCTCCGAAATGGACTGCTCTGGCAATGCTCTTCATCCCGTCGAACCGCAGTCGAATGCTGCCTTCCAGATGGATCCGGTTTTAGAAGCAAACTCCAGCGAAACCGGCACATCTGCTCTTGAAGCAGCTGTCAGGAGCTGTTCTGCTATTGGACTCGTTCTGGAGAAGGTCTATCAACGGCGCAAGATCAGCACTCGACTTGCCCAAGAAATTGCAGATACTTGCAAGACGTGGCCACGAGCTCTGCCGACTGCCCTTCACTGGCGACAAGCTTCTACTGCCACTGCTAGTCAAGGGGTGGCCATCCTCCACGTCAATCTTTTCTACTGTCATTCCATCATCTTACTTACACGACCTTTCTTCTTGTACATACTCAACATGGAGACTCAACGCCAAGCAAGTCAAGCCTCGACAGGCAGCCAGGCGCCGAGGCCGTATCTGCGGATGGAGAAGTTTAGCGAAGCCTGTGTCATTGCCTCTACACATACAATCCTGTTGGTGCAAAATGCCTTCGATGCAGGATACCTATCTCGACGTAACCCCGCCGTTATTTACTTCCTCTTCGCCGCCGCTCTTGTGGTCTTGGCTAATGAGTTCGCTGGACTTTACCGAGTTGATGCACCCGACGCATGCATCGCCAACGCTATCAACATCATGAGTTACTGTGCAGAAAGCGATCAACAAGCCAGCCGTCTTGTCTACATCCTGACCTCCTTCCGTGATGTGGTTGCGCAGCAGAGGACACGAAGGAAGCAGAATTTGACAGACAACACGAGTCTTCCAAGTATATCATCTCAGCTTTACGGTGCACCTATGCCAAACCAGCAGCACAATCCCTCTCACATGCCAGGCCAGGATCCAAAGAATACAACACCCCGTCTGCACCAAGTCCCTATTCACATTTACCCCGGCATGCAAACTACTCCTCTTAACGGAGTTTCGTCTTCCGTTCAGCATCCTCCTCAGCCTCACATACCTGTTCAACCGGATCTCTCAGTTCATCTTTCCCCTATTCACTTTCCCCAAGCTACGACATCGGCAATGGACGCCTACAGCATGAATGCTCCTTCTAAACCTCCAAGCTTGTCAAATGTGCTCGATCTATCCGGATTAGACGCAACACGGGTTCCAAGTTTGTATTCCGAAGAGAGCGGCGCAGACGAGCATATCGACTTCGATGCATTGTGGGCCTGGCCAAGCAATACCCCTGCCCCAGGTTCTCCGAGACAGGGCAGCGATGGCTTAATGGATAGAATGCAGGGAGTAAGCGATAGTTCGGTATCGTTATTTGGTGTGGTGAGGAATGAAGGACCTGAGTTATAGATATACGAGGCTGTTTTCAATTTGGGACAGAGCTACATGGGGCAGCTTTTATCGCTGCTTAGGTGTGATGGTTTAAGGCGTTCGAAAAAAGAGATTACGGCTCGGGTTCTAGCATTGAAGCTGTATAGTATAGTATATACGTAGTGTACATGGTGTCTTTGTACAGTACATCTGGCATGGGCGGGTGTAATACCAAATGTTATTGTGGGCCTGAAAGCACTCTTCTTCCAACTTCAGCCTCCTTGCCGACAGTCTACAGACGAATCGTCGCCCTACCTCGTCTTCGACCCCTCCGCATCCTACTTATTCTTCGCTTAGGTATTTGGCACTATCGCATCCTCCAGGCCACCAAGATTCGCGTTATCTGCATATCAAGGCAGGATTTCAAACCCTGCCAATGAGATCTCACCGCTCAACCGTGAGAGAGCATGTTTGGCCCTACCTTTGCGGACCGTTACTCCGATTGCGCCGGTCGAAGGAGCGGATTTTGAGACTCGTGATCTGGGGAGCGGATTTCTGGGGTGGTAACCCCGGATGCCGCTAGGATGAGTTCGTCACGGTCCGTGGCTAGAAGAGTTAGCGTGATGTGGGGTGAGGTACAGTACAACGGTTGTTGTGATCCTGCGAAGGAACAGATCGCGAAGAATGAATAAGAGGGCGGTCGTAAGTACTATATCTTGATATCCTCTTGATGTAGCAAACAACATCTAGAAGAAGAGATGGGAAACTTCGAGAGACCTCACATCATGGCAATGTTCACGACTCGGTGCTCATATATCGTCTTTACCCATGCAGCATCCTACCCACTCCCCGGTTCCTCGGTTCCTCGCTTCCTGTGATCCATCGGACAGGCCTTCCATGCATCAGCGCCCAGCCATTCATTTTCAACAATTCACACAGCAACATTTGTGGAAAAATAGGCCATGGACCCCTCGAGCCAAGGCTGGGACACACGGCTCGTGGGAAGCGTTCGCCGAGAGCTGCACCAATTATATGGTCGAGCATGGAGAAAGTTGTACTACATTCGTGCGTATACAAATAGGTGGTGCGAAGCCGTTCTAGGTGCCTGGCGAGTAGGACCTCCCTCCTCGTCTACCTACCTCTCGAGCAACAACCCACGATACATTGATTCACCATGGCGCCACCCGTTGGTTCTGAAGTGGAAGGCATCATCCAGCAGATCACCAGTAAGGATAACGTGAGATGGTGGAATAAACCGAATCTTCGCACTCTGTACCTCCTTCTGGTTCCTTTCTGTCTGTTCATCGAATCGACTTCTGGGTTTGATTCGTCGATGATGAATGGTATGCAGGCGCTGTCTTACTGGAAGGAATACTTCAAACATCCGAAGGGGGGCCAATTGGGATTACTGGTTGCGTGCTACAATCTGGGTGCTTTGACGAGTATCCCGTTTGTGAGTATTGTGAGTGACCATGTTGGTAGGAGGTGGAGTATCATCTTTGGAAGCACTATCATGATTATTGGGAGTATCATGCAGGGACTCTCGCAGAACTGTAAGTTATCCATACCCTTTGCTCAGTTTCAAGTACTGATGGATGACAGTGGCAATGTTCGTCTTCGCGCGAATTTTTCTTGGTCACGGTATCGTGTACGCAATCATCGCCGGCGCTGCTCTCCTCGGCGAACTCGGACACCCCAAAGAACGCGCTTTCCTAGGCTCCATGTTCAATGCGTTTTTCGGTGTTGGAGCTGTCCTGGGTGCCGGCATTGTCGTCCGCACCCTTACCATTCCGAACGATTGGTCATGGCGTCTGCCATCTATGATGCAAGCCCTGCCCTCCATAATTCAGATCCTTTTCGCCTTCACAGTCCCCGAGAGCCCACGATGGCTTGTCAGCAAGGACCGGTCCGACGAAGCTCTCGCCATCTTGATCAAGTACCATGCCGAGGGCGACGCCTCCAACGAACTTCCCCACGTGGAACTCGCAGAGATTCAAAAAGCCCTTGAGCTCGAAAACGACAGCCGAAGGCGCGGATGGGCTGAGCTGTTCCAAACCTCGGGTATGCGTCACCGCTCCCTTGTCGCGGCTGCGCTTGGTCTCTTCGTGCAGTTCTCGGGCAACAATCTCATCTCCCAATACCTCGTTCCTATCCTTAAATTGATCGGTATCGGCGATTCGCGCATACAGGTTCGCCTCAATGTTGGTAGGGAGGCTTGGGGCTTCGTCGTTAGTATTATCATGGCGAGCGTCACGCCTAGGTTCCCGCGTCGGCGCATGTACTTGCTTTGCGCTTGCAGTCTGGTCGTTGTGTACACGGCGTGGACGGTTGCCCAGGCAAGGAACCGCATTACAGGGAGTGTGGAGTCGGGTATTACGGTTCTGGTCTTCATCTTCTTGTACAGCCCGGCGTACTGTCTTGGATACAACGCTCTGACGTATGTTTATATGGTGAGTAAATCCCTGCATTCTGCGCAAGCAGTAGGGTCGGGCAAGTGCTGATATTAGACCAGGTCGAGATCTTCCCGTACTATGTCCGGACGAAAGGTCTATCGTGGTTTCAGCTCTGGGGAAGGAGTGCTGTCATGTTTGGCAGCTTCGTCAATCCCATTGGACTTGAAAACGCAGGCTGGAAATATCTGCTCGTCTACGTCTGCTGGTTGGTTTTTGAGGTCGTCTTCATCTACTTCTTCTTCCCTGAGACATTTGGAAAGACGCTCGAGGAGTTGACATTCTGTAAGTCATATCTGCTCCCCAGCTCTTGATGACTATCGACTGACGTTTTGAAGTGTTCGACGACGAAAAGGATGCGCAGGCTGCTCTTGCGGCGACGGCTCAGAAGGTGCTGGATCATCCTACAGTGACTGAAATCCAAGAGACGCCGGAGAAATCGAACGTCTGATCCCTGAAGCGAAAGGCGAATAGGGGGATGAATTCACAGTCTTTACCTGCTCGCATTCCGAAAAAGGGAAATGATGATAATTTATGATGTTTATCCCTCACAACCAATCATTGAGTTTATAAACGTGACGATTTTCTCATTGGTAGAATTGACAGCGGACGCCTTCCTCTTCACGTTAGCTTGTGACGGAGAAGCAGGAACCGAGAGCTTCGGGCTTCCCTTCCCCACCTCCTCGATCCGATCGATTCACGCATCAACAACACGGTTACGCCCGCTGCCGTCCCTTCAATTCACTCGGCTACTGTTCCTCCGCATTATTATTTATTACTACAATCCTCACCTTCTCTTCTCTTCCTCATCGCTGCCTACGACTGTGATATTATTTTACTCCACAAATCACCATCATGGTCTCTACGCGCCAGCATCCCCGCGAATTCCCAGCACCCGATGCCTCACCCACCAAAGGCTCCCCCCGGAAAAGCCTGCGCAACTCGACCGCCTCCCCAGTGCCGTCGTCGCCCGAACCCGGCTCCTCGCCCCTCTCCAACGCGGCATCCCTCACCAAGCGCGCTGTCTCGAACTCTGTAGCCCAAGCCAACTCCTCCATCGTGCGCGCGACAACGTCGCAAGGCGGCGGCTGGTCGCACACTGCGTCCAATGTGACCCTCCTCTGGATCGCCATCTCCCTACCGCTCGTCATTTGGGATGCCTTGTACATCCTGCTGCGACCGCACACGATGGCTGGCGGCAAGCTACAATGGCCGATTTGGAAGCCATACGAGGTTTACGCGGCCATTGACCATTTGTACGGCACACCCGGATGGGAGAACAAGGATGGCTTTGGCGGAGGTCAAGGTTTTCTCAATGCGATCGAGGCAGTTTTATATGGGCTTTATGGCATGATTCTGTATAACCATGGCGAGTTCGCAGAGCGCGGCAGTGGCGTTGAGGCCGGAGAGGGCGTCAAGGGCTGGTTGTTAGGAGGCGCGAAGGTAAAAGGACGCAAAGGCAACCAGGCACTTATTATTGGCTTCGCAGCGGCTGTTATGACTCTATCGAAGACAGTTCTCTACTGTAAGTTGGAGAGGAAAGACAGTATAATTAGGTGACGACGTGCTAATAAGCGTAGATGCCGTCGAGTATTACTCCGAATTTGCCAACGTCAGGCACAATGACTGGCCAACGTTGATCTTGTTTTATGGAATCATGAAGTATGTATCCGACGCTGTGTGACGAGCCCTCGAGCTCTGACTCCAATCCAAAACCCCCCTCCGTACTGCATTACCCATGACTAACCCTCAATAGCGGCATGTGGGTCATTTTCCCCGCATACATGACTATCACATTCGGCGCCGACATCCTCGCCGGCCTCGATGCTGGCACGGAATCGTCGTCTAAAAAGAGGAATTAGCTCGTTTCCCGCCTTCTATTGAAGGCAGTTTTCGTTTCTCAGCGTCGAGGCGGTGCTCACAACCCGGCATGATTGTCCTTACCTTTTCAAAGCAAAGGTTCGTCACCTGATACCTGCCGTTCTTTGCGCCTCCACCAAGCGTTGTGCTCTCCATTCGAATTCTTACCGAGCGGCGATATGTGCTTGATGGTGTCCTTGATGCGCTCGGCCGTGGATTTGGAAGAGGCGGTAGCTTGGTTCGACGCGTCTCCGTCACGGCGACGGCATGGATAGCAACAGATGCGTCTCCACCACTTCTCCCCACTGCTCTGCGACTGCCCCCGTCCCCCAGAACTATTCAAAACAACGCGTTCGTCTGCATCTCCACTTTGCTTACCTTGTGAAGAATATGTCAATAGACCCCGCTCCTCCTCTCCGGCATTTCGTGGTCTGCTGGTGTTGGCGTCCGCGCTCGAGTGTGGTCGCGTCAGCTCGATCGTCGGAGTTGCTGGCGCGCTGGGTACGAGTATGCCGCTTGGCTTACGCTCGAGTCGTAGAGGAGGCAGCTCCAGGTCCCAGTCATCTGGCGGAAGGCTTGCGGACATTCGCTGGCAGTTTTGCGTCAAGTCATCGAGCATATAGCGTTGTTGTTCCAGTGCGCTGGTGGGCCGGGAGTTCGACATGTCTGGAGCTGAGGCGACGGCACGGTGAACTGCGCAAATCGCGGGTTGTGATGTGGTGTCGGACACGGTATGCGGCGTTTGCGGTAGTTGTGATGGGGATGGATTGACGTTGTGGCGGTTTGTTGCTTGAATGCGCGATCGTGGAAAGTTGTGGGCGGCCGCGACGTTTATAGCGGTTGAAGGGATGGTGATAGCGAGGATGAGGGCGACGGTGATGGTGATGGTGCGTGCTGTGGGAGTGTGGTCTCAGCTAGGTCGACACTACTGTTTACCCTTCTCCCCATGTTGCTACGCTGAAGGCGAACAGGCTCACAACACGGCAACACCCATTTTCAGTTCACACAGTCATGTGCTCAGCGTCTGTCGACATTTGACCAAAGCAAAACAACTACAATCCCGGTCAAGATTCGACATTATCACCGCATGCACGTTTCTAGGACTTTTCTTCTTTTCTATATCATGTCATTTGTGTTCGTCTCGTCGTTTGCTATGCTATAGTCAGGATACTCTGACTGCTATTATTCAACGACTACCAATGCACCCGCAGATGCTCAAACACCGCAGTTGTCAGGACCGAGGCGTATAAGAAGACGTCGTGCTTCTTTCGTGCAAGTAATCTCCCAACCCAATTTTTCATATCCAGTCCATCAATTTTTTCATATCCAGACGTGTCCAAGCAATTCGAACACATTCAAGTCATCACAAGACCCATATCGCCATTCCATCATTCACTTTCGGAGTATCCTTGCCTTGCCTTGCTTCGCTCACATGACAGGGCACTGCTTGTGACGCTTCTCCCCATCAGCGCCACCACTCTTCTTTTTATTCTCCTTCTCCGCCTTCTTTCCCTCCTGCTTCTCCTTCTTATTCTTCGGGTCGGAAACACGCTTCCTGCCCTCCTCCAACTCATCCATGCCGGTCGCAGTGCCGAACGGTCCGTCGAACTCGCGGAAAAACTGGAGAGTGCCTTTCTTGCGCTCCATCTCGTCACGGCCGGGAGTTGTGAAGATTGGACCGTTGGAGACCTTGCGGGGCGCAGGGACAGTCGCGGTGGCGGTGGTGTTTGAACGTTGGCGCTGCGATGGGGGGAAAGTGGGGTCCGACGATTGACGTAGGGGTGGGAAGAGTCCGTATGTCGGCGAGGACTCCACAGCGGTCATGTCGGACGCGTGTCGCTCCATATCGGGATAACGCTGGAACCTGCCGCTGGAAGCCGGCGTCGGGGATCCAGAGTTGCGGTCGCTCATAGAGTGGTGCTGGTAATCCTGAGGAGTCGCCTGGTATGGGGTCCTGGAGTGGCCGAGCGGACGACTCGGGAGCGACACGGGCGGCATGCCTGTGGAACCGTACTCCGCTACCTGGGCCCTGTCGACGAAAGTGGTGCTGAAGGGATCCGACGCCGTGAAAGGCTTGTAAAGCTTGGGCTTCGAGCCGTGGGATCGATAATGTCCCCAGCCGCTGCTGCCATTGCCGGTCTTGGGGGCAGTGGTCATCATGGCGTCGTTGGCGGTGGGTGCATTGGGACCTTCGATCATACGAGGACCAGCGGCACCAGCCTCGTCGCTCCGAAGCCTACCGCGAGCTGACGGCATGGTCTTCAAGGCTCGAACCGGGACGACCGCGCTGCTGTCGTCGTCACCGTCGTCGCCGCTGCTGCCCCAGCTCTCGCGGGCGAGCTTGCGAGACGCCTTGGTGCGAAGTTTCTGCGCCTTTTCACTGAATTTCCATTCCTTCTTCTTGGGCACCTCAATCTTCTTGGGCTCGACTGTCTTCTTAGGCTGGAAGATCTCCTTCTTGGACACGACCATCTTCTTCGGTTCGACCGCCATCTTCTTCGGCTCAACCAACCCCTTCGCACCATACAAAGCGCCCAGCATACTCAACGCAGCAGCCTTGCCTGCCTCCTCCTCCATCTCGTCCTCGCTCTCGTACTCCGGCACAATGGTAAAGTCGCGACCCTCCAGCATGGCCAGCGCCTTGGCGCGATGGTACAAGGTCCTGCGCTCCTCGAACTCGAGCGTCGCGTTGGTGGCGTGCCAGGACGACACGCGGTCTTTCCAGGACGGCACCTCGGCTGTCGTCATGGGCGGCGGGACCGAGTCGTCGACCAGAGTCGCGGTGCTGCGGAGCGGAGTGTGCTTGCGGGGGTGAGGGATGGGAGGTGGGGTGGGGGGCTCGTTGGAGGAAGACATGGCAGTGGGGTGAGTGTGGATGGGAGTACCTTTTGTGGGAGAGACGCGGTGTGCGTTTTTGCGGGCCAAATTGAGATTGAGGTTGAGCTTTTGGCCTGGGGCCTTGTGCACGCTCGTGCTTGGTTTGGGGATGCGGGATGGTGGGGTCGTCGCGGTCGCGAGGGTGCGAGGGACGATGGTGCTGCTTCCGCTGCCGTTATCGTTGTTGTCGTTGGCGTTGACGTTGACGTTATTAGCGTGCGGCGGCGTCGTCGTCGTCGTGTCTAACAGGTGAGCAGAGTCCAGCTGGGATAGATCTCTCTGCTTTACACAGAGAGTGGGGGGAATAGCAATGGCAGTGGCAGGGCAGTCCAAATCACACACAGTATACTTACGTTCAGCAGTTAACGGCCTCGTACCTCGATCTTCTCCTCCGTCGAAATCCCACTGGCTTCCTCCAGAGTGGTGTTGAGGTGTGCCGGAATCAGCAAAGCCGCGCTCGAGGGCCTCGGAGAGTGAGTCGGGGGAGGGTGTCACGCAGCGGATTTTCGAACTCGCGATGCTGTAGCTGCTCTGCGGGCGTGTTGGGGAGCGCGTGGGTGAGTGTGATGGCGTGTGTGGGCGGATGCGCGTCGCCATGGGGACCCCACGCGTTGGATTTGGAAGGAGCGGAGATAAGCTGCGGAAGAGAATGAGGATGAGAGAAGAGAGGGGACGGCGATGGCGATGAAGGTGAGGATGAGGATGAGGATGATGATGAGCGTGAGATTGAGACTGAGACTGAGACTGATATTGAAGTAGCGCGGATGTTATCGGCGCCGTCGTGTAGGGCAGATGGAAGGGGAGGCGACGGCGACAAACGGGGGACTGGGCCAATCATGCGGAGGGCGGGGAGATGGGATGGGATTCAGTAGGGCGGTGAGGTGCGTTTGCTGTACGGATATGCATCTTGCGGCATACGCCTTGGATACCCTCTTTTGCAGAGCAGATGGAAGTCAGCACCAAAAGGGGGAAACTAACAGGTAGCTTTCCTTACATGGATAGTTTGTAAAGCCCCGCTGGAATTTTGACGGGTAGCTTAATATGGAGTTGCTTACTGACACTTCGAGGTTGGAGTGAGCCTGGTATCACTGACGGTTTGTAAGAACACGGCAAGCTATCAACATAGATTATTTAATAGCAAATAAATAACAATCCTAGAACAAGACATCAGGCCCCTCGATACCCCCCAGCTAGTAAGCCTCCTCGCCGCCCTTCGCCCCATCTCCTTTGTGAAGGTCATGTGACACTTCAACGCCCGCCATCTTTCTGTAGACTCTCCTGCGCCATCGTACCGAAGCGAGCGTTCCCAAAACCTTTGTAGAAGGCATCCAATTCCAACTGCGTCGGCCTTCCACTAATACCATATCCCGCCGGCTTGCTCTCAGTTGCAATCTTGTCATGCGCTTCGACTTTCGTGGAGCTCTCAGCGGACCCGTCCTTCTCCTTTGCTTCCTTGGCATTCGGGGGTTCTTCGAAGGGTTTGTAAAGGGCCATAATGATGTCTTTTCGAAGCTATGTACGCGAGCGGTTTAGTAACGGCAAGGTTTGTTGAGAGTTTGGGGTGTTTGTGGTGTTACGGTTTGTGGGTGATCCTTTGAGATGGGGGCTTTGTGGGATTTGGTGGTGTGTGTAGAGTTCTTGAGAGAGCGTGTGAATGATGTAGTGGGTGTGATGTATGTTTGATGGTTGGAGATGGGGGGAGGAAGAAAGAAGATATAGGTTGGTGGTGTCGTTGAGGTTGTTGCTCATGCGTGGTGTGTTGAGTCCGATACTTGTGAGTCAAGCACTGCAATGACGGCTTTTGTGGAAGACAATGTTCGTACATCTCACTGATTGATATATATAGATGTATCTCTACGGTATCTCTATAATATCACCGTATCGAAGGATCACGGCCATTCTACTTGGGTTGGTTACAGTGACACTCGGAAGTATTTCCTTCTTCCTCCTTCCCGAGCCAGTGGCGAACGCTGCACGACTCCAAATAAATAGATTTGAGCAGGGAGACTTGGTAAGGTTTATATAAAGTCATAATTTTATTACTATCTAACTATATACAGAAACATAGCCCTATCTAATCCAAACACGCTTCGAGCCAAACTAACCATCATCTACCTATCATAGACGCTTCCAACCACAGTACCCCGTCATCCCTGATACAAAAACTACAGCACGATCTAGTAAACACGCTTTGATCTAGAATAAACTCCGTCTATCGTACACGCTCTATCTAATCAAACACGCTTGAAGCCAAAAGAGCCCTCCATCTACCGTGCCCACTTCGAGCCAAGCCACCCATCCTCCATCCCACTCATCCAAACATAATCCCATCATTTCCGTGTCTCAGACCCGCCCCTCTTCTCCATCGGACGACTTCCAACAAGTCCCTGTCTTTCCCTTGATTCTGCTTGAGCCTTGCTGAATTCAGACTCCGAACGCGTCGTCCTGACTGGATTTTCCGGCATAGGCCTACTGCCTAGGACCTTTCCGGCTCCTGGGGGTACCTCCGTTTTATTTCTTTTTTGGGTGCAGGGTCAGGCGCAGGTCGACTACCTTGTGGGTGTACGGTCGGAGCAGGGTTCTCGATCTTTCCTTGGTCGAAGTGGCCTCCGGTATGCTGAGGTCGCTGAGCAGCTCCGGAAGATTGGTTGGAGGTTTGGGGTTGTTGGTTTGAGGGGTCTGACATTTTTGGTGGTTGATACAGGGTTTTGGAGGGTTAACAATCGAAGTTTCGCATCCGAGTTGTTGGAGTCGTGGTTTGGAATATGGTATAAAGATACAGGAATGAAGGAGGTTGAAAGACGTGGTTGGCGAAGAATTTTGGGGTTTTATATGGGACATTACTCATACGTGTTGGAGTCACCTCCTTGTTATCGTCGAAGGGAGTCACAAAGTACCACCGACTCTTCTTATCCATTTCTCGTAAGTTATAAGCATGCTAACAAGCCCTCAGAAAGGCCACCCGTTTTATAATAGTATATACCTGGATCGTTCGCTCAACTTTTGGAACTCGAACTGGTAGATTTTGGGCGAGAACTCTCATTCCTTTCCATCCCTCAAGTGGTACAGTATACTGACTCTGACTTGACTTATACCAGGGTTGACTCAAGCTTGCAGTTAGCGTTCTCACTTGGTCATCTAGGGCTGCATGCTGTCCTGTTATCAGCAATGATCATTATATCTCTTCGCAATACCATCCATTCCGGACGTTCATGGCAACCCTACGGCCAGAGCGGGTTGGCCGCCCTCTCTGCTAGCACGATCAACTACTTATTATCAAAAACGATTCTCGTAAACCTCCGTCCAAAACGAACGAATTCATGCGGACGGCAGAACATTGATAGGATGCTCCAAAGGAAAATTGGGTTTTCGACGTAGACGGGGCGTAGACATGCTAGGCATATCCATTCGATCATTCTCTGGGAGAGTCTTCAAGACCGGTTGTCGAGGTAGATGTGGCCCTTTGTTTGTTTGAACGACAACTAGGGTATTGTCTCGCGGATACTTTGGGCGTTGTGCCATCCTGTTGTATTGTGGTCCCTGCTCCGGCTGCCCGGCAATTGGCTGCAGCTGCGATGACCGGTCGTGCTTGCCGGGGGGACTAGCTTTTGACTTGAGCGACGTCGTGTTTGCGGAAGATGCATTGGGCGGATAGCTGGGTTCACCCGATGGCATACCGTTAATCTCTCCAAGGGTCTTTGCAGGAGACTTTGTGGAGTTGCTTGCAGACACTCGGTCGAATCTTGATGACCTCGCAGGACTCGTGTCGGACGTCGTTGTTGTCGCTTTGGCAGCCGCAGTGATAATTGCTAAGGACCGACTGTCCGACGAGGATTCGGAGCCGGATACCCTGCTTGGGTTACTCGGCTGTGGTAGATAGAAATCTACGACGCTGGCACCCCTCGCGGATTGAGCTGGATCAGGAGCCCGAGAATGTGAGTCGGCAGATTGATGCTGGAAGGTTCCTCGGAGAGCAGCCCAGTTGTGGCTGAGTTCATTGACCCAAGAAGTATTGCCCTGTCCAATGATGACGGCACCTGTCGCATTCATCTTGGGGATAGGTTTCACTTTGCCTTTTGCTCTTTTCGGAACAAGCTGCTGGATGCGCTCGCACCTACAGCGCTCAGCTTTGAGCGTGGCCCGCGGGCAAACTTCGAAGAGATGTTGCGAGCGATGCAATTGCAGGCCGGTGGGCGTTATTTGGGTTCGGTCGTCTTCCGCGCCGCTCTCCACATACATATTCTCGAGCTTTTCGCTCTCGATCGCTAGGTAGTCTTTATGTTTCGGCAGCTCTTTGAAAAGCCTGCATAGCCGGGGGGATGGATGTGGATGTGGACTAATGACATTCTGTAGACGATTTCCAAAGAGTACGACGGCATTCCGATCACGGGCGAGCTCAGGCCATTGCCCGCAAGTAGATTTCAGCTCCGTTTCTCTCAGGCGTGGAGTGAGTTTTCGACTGACCACATCCATGTACTCCCAGCCTTGAATGTGCTTTTTCCAGTCCATCGGCAATGCTATCCCGGCAATGTCGACTGTCTCAGCCATTAAGCCCTCGAGTACTGTGTATAGCTCATTCACCAGATCCTTAAACGACTTAGATTGTATCCCGGGCCTTTCCATGTCTCTATCAAGCGATACCAAAATATCGGCATTAACCATCATCGCTTGTCGGACCGATGCTGGATCATTAGGAGACGCCGACTGAAGTTGAACAGGCCCGTTTGCTTTGAAGGGGTTGAGAGTGTGCCGATGTAGGATGACATGGAGGATTACACGTTCGCCATCAGCGTACCAAGCTCGCCTATCTTCCATGTCTTGAAGGACCACGGGAATTTGCTTTGCAGCATCGAGCAGATCCTTGTAGTATTGTGCCTTTTCGATACGATGCATTCTGTTCTGCTTGGCGATCGCAAAGTTGATACTGCCCGTTCCAAATTGTTGAAAGCCGATGCTAGCTCCAGTGAGCGATAACACCTTCTTCGATAAGTAGGGCGTCTTGGTGTAGCTAATTGCTCGGTAGTCGTACGCTCCGCTTGCTGCTTCTGGTTACCCATGTACTGGATCAGACGTCGACTTGGGGGAGAAATACTCACCTAAGTTATTCGAAGACTCCGGACACCAGCCAAGGAATGACCTTGTGCTTAAGAGACCGCTTTCATCCAAGTCTTTGACCAAAAGACGATCTGGAAACATTGAGTTAATGTCCTGATAGGAGATGCGTCCGGCCGACTGATTGTACAAATGCCATTGTACAAAGTCAACCCCGCGCTTCACTGGCACAAACGCCATCGACCGACCTTTCAAGACATAGCCACCACGGTACAAAGTCGCCAGTGGTATGTCGGCAATAGTCCCCATAATTTGTAAAGGTACCTCAAGGCCAATGGCACTGGAATCACGCTCAGCGAAAGGGAACCCTGCCACTACGACTGAGTCGCCCACTAGGTCGATCCAGCAGCTGGTTGGTTCCCCAGAATCCAACGGCGTAACCTCGTATTTGATCTCAAACTTTAACTCAAGTACCTCCGGGTCGGTTGGCTTTATGTCAGTAAAGCTGGTGTAACAGTGAGCCAACTGGCCAGCTGAATCTCGGCAAGCCGCGCCCAGCCATGCTAGTTGTTGGCCAACGACCACTAAGAGGTCCTCTGTACCGCTGACGGAGATTTTCCTTTCTTCCAGTGAAATGTGGATTTGTTGCGGAGATATCTGGGGCGGTTCTAGTAGGAAGACGGTAGCGAATTAGCGTTCGTGAAAATCGGAAAGCGTTCGAGTGCTCGTCACTTACCATCTTCAACTCCGTGAATGGTAGATGCAATGGCGGTATTCAGGGCATCGACAAGTTTCCAAGTGTGATCGGGCCAAGTTTGCTGGAGATATGCCTCGACGGTGGCCAACTGTGCATTGACCGGTGTGCCGGTAACAGCAATGACGTGCCGAAGATCTTGCGAAAGGGAATAACAAGTCTGGAGGAAATCCAAAACATCCCAATCTATGAAGAACGATGCCCGGAAAATACCGTCCGAAAACCGTTCGATGATGCCAGGACGCCGGATAGCTAGTAGTATCCGATGATGGATCAATTCCTTCTGGTTGCAGAAATGTCGCTCCACTAAGGCTCTCAGCTCATCGACTAGTTCCGAAAATGCCGAGTGTTCGGTAAGATACGTATACACATCTTGATCTTCAGCGCTGATGTTACTGTCTTCATCCTGGCTTAACTGAGATATGTGACTGAAGCTTTGCTCCGTGGTATCGGATAAATTGCAAACATCACTGGCTGGTTTATCGTCTGGGTGCAGGCCGACAGCAAGGGGGATATTAGTGTCGTTTCCGTTGACTCCGGAGAGAAGTATAGAAGATGTAGGGCCGCTCAGGACATCACCAGGGAGGTCAAGCAGGTGCGCATTCCACTCGCTGACCTTTTCCGCGGCGGTCTTCCCGGAGATGTCATGCTGGCCTAATCTGTGCACTAAACTAGGTATATGTCGTCGTTCCGAGTGTCTAAATCCGCCCAATTTCTTGTAACACTGATGAATGATTTCGTTCCTAAGGAAACGAATGGCTTTAGCGGTTTGCCGTTGCCGTGACCGTCTTTCACCGTTCGCCATAACTTTTTTCGAGTATGCCTTCACTGATCGGGAGAAAGGTTGGTGAAAGCTGGACATCTCCACATTCTCGTTATCAGACGCGAAGCATTTTATGGGTAAATCTCTTAGAAGTGCTTTCGAGAACTTTTCGATTACGTCTTTCCTTTGCTGAGCCGTTAAGACAACGACCGAGTCAGCTGAAATAGTCGATTGCCCATCGAAAAGCGGATCAGTGCGGCCACTCTCTTCCTCCGGTTCCTCCTCCTCGATGATAGAAGACTGGGCGATTTGAGTCCTATGGAAGTATTTAGAAGAGGGCCCCTTGCCAGAGACACTGGTTGGGGCAGTCGATTCTGTTGCTAGAGCCGAGGAGCTTCGGAATGTGCTACTGTTATCATCTCTAGAGGATTCAGCTAAGAACGCATTATGTTTGATGTGCTTGCGCGCTGAAGATGGTGTATCAAAGGCCTCTGGCCCGCCAGCATCCTCCCCAGCCTTGGCCGCAGCCTCATCCGCAGCCTTCTCTTTGGCAGCCTTTTCTTCTTCTGTCGCCTTCGCCTCGGCTTCTGCTTTGGCTTTGGCTTCAGCTTCGGCCTCTCCCTTGGCCTTCGCCACCCGCTCCTCCGCTCCATCCTTGTCAGCACCAGATCTGTCAGCCCGACCGCCATTCTGGGCACCTCCGCGAGTTCCACCTCTACCACCACTCCGGGAGGGTGCGGTATTGGGCAACGGTGTATTGAAGATGACAGCAGTACTTATCGGGAATTTCACCCACTCCTGCTTACCGCGCGGACCCTTCTCCGCCTTCCCCTTCACACGCTCTGCCTTGGGGTTCTTCTCGAACTGCTCCTTGAACTCGGTTTGTTTCTCCTTATCTGTCTTGGCTGCGACGCTCTCAGCGTGGCTGTGTGATGATTCGGCAGCATTAGGAACCCTCGGAGGTGTCAGAGTCGAGACGATAGTAGGAGACCTAGATTGTGCAGGTGGTGTGGGGCGAGCCTGTGGATGTGCGAGAAAATTGTTGTCAAAAATAAAGTCTGGTGTAGCACTTGCGTTCGCTTCAGTGCTGTCACTGGCACTGCCGAACACTAATCTGGGGCGCGCTGGAAGGGTGTCTGGCTTTCCGCCACTCAAAATCGGCTTGGGAAGGGGCAATGGTTGCGGCGCTGCGTTCACAGGCGCAGGTGAACCGCCAATCGAGCCAAAGGTGAGCGATGATGGGGCCCTTGACTGCTGCCCGTACCACGAATCTGCCGCTGTTACGGTCGTTACTCTACTGGACACGATCGGGGGAGACATGACCGGCACGTAGGTGTACGAGACCGTTGCGTTGGTGTAAGAGCTGCGAGCAGTGGGTTGGGCCGATCCGGCGACCACGTTGGCAGACGATCCTGGAGAGGACGAGTGCGCGGCAGCAGCGTTCTGGGAGGCGGCAATCGGTGGGTGCGGCGCGGTCGACGTGGGCGAAGGCGTCCGTGTCTCAAATACTTCTAACATGTCTTTGATCTCCTGATGTGCTGGTAGCGCGTTAATCGTGTCCGCCGCCGTTCGGCCACTTGCTAACGGGGTTGTCCTCCATTGAGGTGCTTGTCTTCTTGTCGGCGAAGATGCACTCATTAGACAACGTGGGAGCGAGTCGAGCGTTGGTTGTACGTTATTGCGAGGTGCGAGAGATAGCTTGCGCGGTCGCGGGTTGTGTGTGATGGTCGCTGAATCGCAGATCCGCGAAAGTCGAGGGCACTGGAATTAGGAGGCCACAGAGGGCGCAGTGAAGGGAGAAAGAAGGTAGAGGAGAAAAGGGAGGGAGATGAACATCTGCTCCGAGAAAGGGAGCGTCCCGGGCTATCAGACGCCTTCACTGCGAGAGTGAACAGATGCCTCTCAGTGTGGATTTTGACAGGGTACTCTGTGAAATCGGCGAACGGTGCTGTTATGCACACTGAGCGCTGCAATATGAAATGGTGTTGCACTACACGTGCTAAACGATGATGGGGTCAAATGATCTTGATGATAAACAGCAGTGTTATATTGTGTGGTTGCCTGTCTGTGGTGCGGGGTACTGTAAGCTTATTGAAGTCACGATGGATTCTTTTTTTGACTTTTGGGTGGGTTACCCATAGAAATTAATATTCCCTTGGTTTTCTATACATTGCTAAAGTTTCTTCTTGAATCGCTGGCACACAGCATCGATGGTATGCTGTGAGAGCTGGCTCCATGATAACGTGATCTCGTCCACGATTGTTGTCCGTGATAGGTAGCTGGCCATCACGGCTCTCAGCCCTGAGGATCTCAAATCAATCCTTGAGATGGTCCCAGCAACGCTCAATTCTACTCAGATCTGGCAAGAAAGGCAGCGAATCCACGATCTGTACGCGCCCTTTGTACATATCTCTTGCCTTGCCTGAAAAGCGCTTCGCTTCAGCGTGTGGAGAGGCGTTATCCTCTATAATGTAGACGACTCTACCAGTCTCGTGCAATTTGGCCAGCCTAAGGGTAGAGCTACTATAGTATGGCTTCAGGGCGTTCTCGCGATAGCTAAACCAGTCAATCCCGCATATCTATCTGGGTTTAAAATTTCAAAAGAAAGAAATAAGGTTTGGCTTTGTTATTAAGATAACACTGCGTTGGTTCGATGTGGGGTGGCGCGTTCGATGGTGCTTCACGTTAAGGTATTTTGTAATAAGTGTAGTGTTAGTATTATAAGGAAAACTAGCGCGCTTGATAGTGTAGCGCGGTGGTGCTTTACATTAATCGTCTTTTTATATTAGTATAGTAGCTGTAGGAGTTTAAGAGGTACCTTAGCATGTTACGCAAGGGTAACATCGCAAAATTAAAGAACTACCATGGTAATGGTTTATATTCTAGTACTTCGGTTGTTCTGTCACGGGTGAATGCACGTTACATAACTTCGCACCCACATCCATCTCCCTTCTTCCGCTGTTGCTTAACGCTGACCGGTTCCGTCGAGACGTAGCAGAGCTTGGGCGCGTGAGACTGCCTGGCTCCAGGTCCAGCGGGCCTCATAATCCTTCCATGGTGGCCTTTATGCACCTCAATCCTTCCACCGATAATTGCCTGCGGATGCATTGCCTTCTGGGGAGTTTTTGGGTTTGTCTTCGGATATAGCGAGTATGTGGGCCTGGGCCTCTGTGGTTGTTGAGTATTCATGGTTCGTTTTTAAAGTTGGATTTACTATATGTACGGTTTTAGGGTTATTTGTTTGGTCTTAGTGAGATACCGGTGTGATTTATTAGTCGAGGAACTCCGTAGATTTGGGTCTTATTAGTGGAAGGGAGAACAATGCATTGGTCTATTTGTGGGACGAACTGTCTACGCGCAAGGTCCTTGATTGTCTACGACAAAGAGAATGCGTCAAGACAATGAAAGGTAGAACAATGAACGCTCTCAATCATTACGTCTAGGGAGATCCTTCCTAGTGGCATGAGATCTTACACAGTGCGAATGATCGATATGGGGCTCAAGCATACCGATCTCAAGACCTGTCAATGCCAATCTGGTCTGACCCGCTACTTCTCCTGCTTCTCACCGACAACTCCCCCCAAGGTTCCGCCGTCCTGCGACAACCCTGCTTGATTCACTGCCAAATCTGACTCCTTCACAATAGCCTTGCGTTCCTGATCACGAAGGGCTCAAGGTTGGAGATTCCCAGTAATATTGAACCTCAAGAGATGGAAAGTACTACAACTGCGTTTGTACAATGGGCGACAATTCTCTTCTCTGCCGTAACGTCCGGAATCACTGCAGGAGCGGTTGTTGCGCATTCAACGGCTGTAAATGCCACTCCAGAACCACATCAACACCTTGCTGAAAACCGGTGCATACCCCAGATACCGCGTGGATTATCTGAGAATCATTTCACGACATCTACATGCTGCCACCGAGCGGATCTTAATGCTGGGCAATCTGTTATCAAGCAATCGTGGGCCCAAGAATTTGCTGGACTCTCCGCAGCTGGAACAGCAGGCCGTTCATCGTCACCAGCGAACGCGTGAGATCTTACTACGAAATCACTTACTACGATACCGGAAAACGCAAGCCTTGTTCACTCTAGTCAGGGTCCACAATCAGTTCATAGCAACGCTTCCATGACACCACCCAGGTTTGGACGAACGCTATTCATGGATTCTGACGCTACACCAACTGAAACTTCAATTTCAACAGGATTGGCAAGTCAATTATCAGGTATAAATTTTCAGGCACGCCGGCGAACCGGAAGTGATGACGGCGTGAGCTCTGGTAATAGCAGCAATAATAATGGCGACGTTAGCGATAACGAAGACGGAGGATATGACGATAACGAAGAAGGAGGAAATGGCGATGGCGCAGACTCGGATGGTGCATCTTCAGAAAAGAGCACTACTCCCGAGCATAAGACAAACACCGATAAAAAGAAAAGAGAAGATCCACATGGAGACGACGGAAATGAGTCGGCTGACATACCTCAAAGGCCTCGGTGCATCATACCGTCTAAACTCGAGGTGAAGATGATTAGAACACAGAGCGGCCAGCAGAAGGTTACGGCATGGCTTATGGATCAGGTTGATACGTCTATGTGAGGCACGTTGTGGCAGGCAATTCGGATCAGGGCAAAATGTATGTATTGAGCCAATTTCATGTGAAAACGGCGTGACTCCAAGCTTCTCATTAACATAGTGATCAACCAAACGTCATCAAGTCGTCCACGTATAACGTGAACGGCTGATCCCCACCACCCCATCTTCACCCCCGCTACCCATTCCCATCCTCAAATATCCGTAAGCACCATATAGAAGCCCAACGGACAAAGCAAGTTGCTCTGTTTGAAGATAAACTCCGTATCGCTCGAGCAAAGACTTCCCGCTACCCAACTCGGACTCGGTATTCCCGGAGCAATGTTGCAAGGTTCCGAGCGGATGAGATAGCTGTTTCCGGGCTTCATAACATACGGCATCCTGAAATACTTGATACTGAACGGAGGTTGATTATAATACGTTGTAACCCCTTCCAAACTGCCGAAGCCGGGCTTGTACGAGGTTAAAGTGAAATTGCCGCTGCCGGAGAACTTGAATAGATCTGGAGCTTGGTGCCAGTCGGGGAACTCGAACATGGTGTTGCAGATCTTGCCTTGGGATGCGGGGACGGAGACTCGAAGGTTGAAGATTGCGCAAACGTCGTTGGGTGTTACTTTGGCCCAGTCACTCCCTGGGAAGACTTGCTCGGGATGCTTGGCGGATATGTGCTGATAGGCGCCTGAGACTCCGTTGCTAGCGGGTTTGAGATCGGGTTGTTCTTTGTTGACTGGACACAGGTTGCGGGGTGCGAGGATGGGTGATGATGCTGCAAGACCGATGGCGAGCGCGGTGGCAGCCAGGAAGGGGAAGAGGGAAAACATCTTCATGGTGGAGTCGGTAGACGTTGAAGAAACTCGAAGAGCGGGTTGTCGAGATTTGGCCTGGGGTGAGTCCTTTTATGCCTTCTCATCGTCCCTCCATGAGTGCACCTCTCCGATATCACGCAAATGGATAGTCGGTCATTGAAGCAAGTCACTGCCAGTTGAGCGCATCCTTTTGATCATCTTACAGTCAAGTGGCAAGCCATACAAGAATGCCTCATCAACAAATCAGATACGAACCTTTTCTAACTTTGCGTTCCAACCAATGCCCTCTTCTTAGTAAAATCGCGAAACGGTTCGTAGGACCATAAGAATGGAAACCCTAACTTCAGATCAATGACGGTCTGCAAGAGTCATCTTCCCCTCACTAAGCAGCAAAACAGGCAAGTTCAAGGAGGAGATTTGTAATGGGTTTCCACTAATTGGAGCTATGGTACCTAGCAATGATTTTCCCGCCCACAGTGCACCATCTCCATTTTATTCAACACGTGAAAATTTAAATCGGTGAATGTCTTGACGTCCATCGCTGGGAAGAATTTGCTTATTTCAAGACACGTGAGACAAATTCATTGCGCTTTCATGAACAAAGTGTGCACCCGCGATGGACTATTGATATTTTACTCTCAGGAAACGGCCTCATGGTAGCTGCGGGCAGGCAAAAGAGAGTGAAATCACAAGCCACCTGCTAAATGTGCAGGATGTAAGGGAGCATTAGGAAGGACGACGTAACTATTGTATAAGAAAACCACTCAAACCCTTGGTAGTCGTAATGGACGATAAAGTGAGCCCTTATGTCCTCGTCATTGATAGAATCCTTGCCATTATGGGTCCTAGTAGTCTTGCTAGCGGCGGTAGCTTGTCTTTGGTGCGAGAGGAACCGTGCGACAAGAAAGCGCTTTTGGCGGTATGGCGATGTTTAATGAAGGTTGTAATAGGCCCCTGGGGCGTCGCCAGCATTTCACGGATCCTCCAGGTTGAGATCTGGTAAGGGTGCGTCTGGTTCAGGTCTGACGACTGTTCTGCTGCCCCCAAGCATCTACCAATTTTGGGTGGTCTTCACGTGATCTCTTTCACCCTTTGATTTTCCGGCACCTCGCAGTCGTTTCTGTGTTTTGCAGTCGTCTAGTTAATAGCGAAGACTTCTAGAAGGGATGCGATCTCCTGAAGTAGATTTGCTTTAAATAGGGGCGGTGGGTTATCTTTGGTAAGAGAGGTCTTGCCAGTCTCCAAACGATTTATCGAACGTCGGTCTGTCGGCGAACGAATTCGGTGGGCACCTAAACTCTAAAGATTAAGGGAGCGATTACGACTATTTTGATGTAGCTCTTGCAGCCACTAGAAAGCCCAGCTAGCAGCATGAATTTCCCAATTACGCCGTCAGCACACCAGAAGTCGTAGGCGCATGGGAAGTCTCGGCGAATTGAAGTAGGCCAAGTTCATCTTTGTGCGGGTCGGCAGACGGTTGCTTGGTATCGCTGTCTTTGGAGGAGGCTTTTTTCATAACAAGAGGAGCGTATGAGATACTATTTAGGTCGATTAAGAGGTGCAGGCAGGGCTTTTCCTCCTCGGCCAAGTTGCTTGAAGTTGCGGACTAACTCTTGGACCTCCTTCATCTTTTGTTTATGTGCCAAATTTCTATTTTAAATCCTCCGGTAGGTTGTCCTCCAGTTCATTTAGCAGCGTCGCGGGTGTGCGCCATGGTTCCTGGGTCGAGGTCCCTGTCGTGCCACAGCGGCCACGCGATTGTGATTTCTCCAATTTCCAAGATCCACGCGCCACCAGATACCCATTTCCAGTGCTCTGGAACGATACTGAAATGATGCCGAGATTGTTGCGAGGTTGTTTGAATGTCGTTCGAATTTTATTCGAAGATATGGTTGTGGAAGAGTGATGTTTGGTGTTAGCGCAACCCATTTCGGATTGCCACTTGTCAGACTGGTCAGCGGCTTCCCCCATAACACTGCGATGCTATGCGTGGGGCTTTGAGTGTAAGACAATGGTAATACAGGACTCATAGTGAGAATACCGAGAACATCTTTAGGGGCGATACCCATTTCATTTTCATCCACATCACGACATGCGAAATGAAAGCAGAGCGTCTGCGCTAAACGTCACTTACAGGCACTGGCATGAAGTACGAGTTTTCAAGTTTTCATTCACTAAAGCTACTCTCGCCACCTATTATAACCCCCCACAATACTATCAACCCCTGGTATCACAAAGCAAAAGTGCGATCATGTAAAGTCGTAGCCTACCGAAGCAAGCTCGGTCAACTAGACGTTTACAAGAAGAAAGCGGCGAAAGCGCCAACACCGGCAATGAAGCCGGCGCTCTTGAGGCCGGAAGCAGCACCGGGGAACTCAGTAACAGTCGGGGGCTTGGGAGCGCTGCCAGTTCCGCTGGGCTTGGGCACAGTGGGGTAGGAACCAGTGCCGGAAGGAACCTGGATACGTTAGAAGACATGTTATAGGCAGATTGTACTTGGAGAAACTTACGGGGTAGGGAGCCGCGGGGCCGGAGGGCTTGGGGCCGACTGGGTAAGACGGAGCGGTACCTGAAGGGTGAGGAATTGTCACGGTAATGGTGGTGCTGCTGGAGCAGGAGGTGGACGGACCAGCTGGGGGAGCAACAGGCGGGTAGGTAGATGGCTTAGCGCTGGAAGCAGGGACCGAGGAAGCAGGAACGCTGGGGTAGACGGAGGTGCTCGGCTTAACGCTGGAGTGCGGGGGAACTGGCACGTAGACAGAGGTCGACTTGCTGGGGCTCGGGGGAGCGGAGCTGGGCGGGACCGGGACGTATGGGGAGGGCGTGGTGGTGGGCTTCACCGAAGTAGACGGGACCACGGGTGCATACGGGGTGGTCGTAGGCTTGACGGAGGTGGACGGGACGGGGGCGGGAGTGTACACGGGAACACTCTCAACCGGTCCATAGCCGTAGTTGTTGGGCTGGGGAGCGGCCGCAACAGCGGCGACGAGAGCAGCGGCAATGAAGGAGCGCATTTTGAAGGATTAGGTATAAACTTGAACAAAAAGTTCTGAAGTGTTATTGCGGGAGGCGGAGGGGTTGATATTAAAGATAGTATTAGTTGGTATTCAACGAATGGACGACCAAGGTCAGAGGACTAGATCAGTTGCTTGAGAGAAGTGAGTAGAGAAGGGGATCGGAGAACGAAGGACAGTCTTATGTACGCCAGGAGATTGCGGGCGCCGCTCCCAGTTTCTCGCACCGGAAACATGTGTGCCACTCGATAGGAGGGAAACGGCGCGAGACCAGGGGTGCCACCGGATTTCGGCCATGAGAGTGGGTCCACGCTTTGCGTCCGCTAGCGCAGGAACCAGGCGATCCTGCATGACCATGGCCATTCACAACGCCTAAGTGCCTCGTGCTAAACTTCAAGCGGCAGGGTTGTCTCGAAAAAGTACATTGTGGCGGCCGTATTTTCAGATGAACGGGCACGGTCAGCTCTCTTCGTTATGCTGAGTCGAAGCGCGAAATCGTTCTTTGCCCACACGCTCAGCCAGGCGTTTAATGCGAGATAAATCCCATCTCCGAGAGCTCGATAATGCAGGCTCATTCGCTGCGAGTTACAATAAGATAGCTGGCGGTGTGCTGTATTGTGGTGGAAGTGGCAGGCTAGTTGGACGTTAGCTGGCTAAAAGGAGTCAGGGGCAGCGCTTTGTCCGTTGCAACCCCATCGCCTGTTTCTCCAGCGGTGACATCGACATGGGGCTGCCCTGACGATCATCGCTCAAAAAAGACTACGGCACGATGTGTCAGCGTCGCACCGAGCGTGTTTCCTTCTCCAGCCCATCACCCATCACCGTGGAGCGTCCTTGAAACAAAAGTCCGATCGCGGTCGCTGCGGACATTTTGCGTCACGTTCGACGCCGCTGTGCGCTCTACAAAAAGACAAAAAGCGCGTACCGGTATACCGGCATTCCCGTAATTGTAACGATCGCAAGTTCACAACACATTCACTGCGCGAGACGCCGCCAGCCGGCAGAATCGATAAAAGTCGACAAGCATTGCACGCACGTCCATATGGGTGGAAATTAAACATCGGCGGCTCTGCTCTTCTTAGACTGCTGCTCATGCCTTTTGAGAAAGCCCTTTTGTTCATCCAAACCTAAAATGACGAGCTTAATTTCGGTACTTGACCTCTCCCATTGTCGCAATTGTTTCCTCCCATGTCACACAGAACGGCCGTTCAGCCTGGAGCGCCAGCTGTCAGACCGGATCCTCACCACCTTCCCCATCGCTCCATGTTGCCTCTGGTCCCTATCACAGGTCTCAGCCACTCACATTGCACAACCCCTCTGCATCTGCTCTTTGGCAGTTTCATATAATACGCCTGGTTCGCAGCTGCTATTGAAAAGCACAGAGTCAGCAAGCGAACGGCCGAGACTCCACCCATGCGTAGCATCTCTCCCAAACAGCGCATGCGCTTCTGCCAAGCGAAATGAGGATCTGAAGTTGTATGGGTCTCTATCGCGACGCTTAGCAATATCGGGTAGAGGATAAATCCATAATAAAGGCTTATGCACGAAGCGAAATTTGAAGCTCCTTGCCCGCCGCGGCAGAACTTCTCCGTTAGGCTGTAGTTCTGTATATCGGTGGCCCCTGAGATATGCATTTTCAGTGATCTAGAATTTGTATAGGAGATGGTAGATGCCGTTGCTTATTATTTTTGTTGAACGTGTTCCTCGGCCTGCCGGAGCATCAAAGACCTCCCTTTTTGAGATAATGTTCACGCGCTTTATCCGCCTCCAGCGTCAGCATTCATTTTACGCTTTGTTCGGGTCCTCCAGATTGCAGTAATCTTCCGCCTGGATTCTTCCGATCAGCGGTGTGGTCATTGTCAGCTGGGAGCCTGACAGTTCGTCTCTGAAGCTGAGCGTTGGACTTTGCACAGCCCCCGGAATCTCCGTACCTATGTACAGCGCCTCAGCACAGTGTTTGCTTTGAGCTGCACATCGTACGCCGCTCAGTTTCGAAACAGATACGCATCCCCGAACCGCGACGATACTCAGGGCTTGAGAAGTGACTTTGTGTGTACGGCGCTGCTAGCGAAACATCCCGAGACTGTCTTTGATCGTTTGTTCGGGGAAGTTCTGCGTCGCTACCTCTCTGAGGCCTCGAAAGCGTGTTTCTGGTACTACTGGGCATTTGATTGCCACGGCTAATTCTCCATAGACTTGCACCGATACCACAATTTGTTTCTCTTCTGCACGCGTCGGCATTCCACAAAGACGAACTACGACCGAAACGACTTTCACATTATCCCACCTCCTTCGTCCTCGCAGAAACGTACTTTCGGCGTGCAGATCCTGCCAATTATTTCGGTCTTAGAAAACATCACGACCTGTCCTACATCCGCTCTCCCACAACGCTTCTACCCTTCCTCATTCCATTTGTGCTTTCGCGCCGAACCCCTACACACACCCGAACGTTCCATATCATGTCCGAATCGCAGATAGAGAAATCAAATCTTCCCAAACTTTTTCAATCCGTCGTCCCAGTTCCACGATCTTCCCGTTCAAACTTCGGCCAAATTGACTATGATGGAATGCTGGAAACATGATTGTCGTATGAGGATCGAATAGTGGAGCTTACCGATACCCAGATTTCCTTTTCTTCGAACGCGAGCAGAAGTCTTCATTAAGGAATCACGAACCGCCGCACACATTCCCACGGAACCGTTGCTGCATTGCCTAGATCAGAAAGAGTTGGGATAGGTATCGATGCTTTCTATCGTACGGATTACCCGCAGTCGACATGAACGATTTCAACGTCCCCGTACGCCTCGAAACCACCACGCTTTGAAAAAGACGCAAGATCCATCTACCCCACACCGTCGCTGCCGCAAAGCACTCGATCCAAGAGACGGAACGGTCCAGACCAACTAATTGCCACTATCGTGGTCTTTTGTCTCTCGGATGCAGACGAACATGACCATTGGCTGCTTCTTCATTCGACACCGAAATCGTTGTGATGTGATATGCTCGAACAGTATACATATACCTCATTCCAAGCTCTATCCTACCAACACGGATCAATTCGGAACTGCATCACCATACGGCGAGTAGACAAACATGAAATAGCGGTGGAGATCCGAGCATCGCATCAAACAAGGACGACTTAATGCTGCTAAGAGAACGGAGGCGACATGTTGTTTCTAGGCGTGGAGACCGAATGTCGCATTCGACAAAGACCATTTTAATGCTACTAAGAGCACGAGGGCGACTACATCCGTGTTGTTCTACAAGTCCTCGGGAGGTCATACTCACGGCAAGCGGCGAGCGGATGCAGACTTGCTTACCCGGAATGTTTCCTCAACCCGACCATTTCGACGAGGTTCTCAGCGATCCAATTGACCGAAATGTAATTACCTGACCGTTATGTGTTAGTGCCGGATACCTCGGAATGACGTCGCAGCGTGGAATTTCTTCCGTTGATTCGGCTCGGCTTGTGTTGGGTCCAGGTTGCCTCGGAGAGGGCAGTAAGGTCGCTTTCAACAGGACAATATCGCGACCGCTGGTCTCGTCGATGCTATCCAGCAGGCCCGGCTCATTGATGACTGACTTATGGGAGCGAGTACCGAGCTCTGACCCGATGTTGGAACTTCAGATAAAACACTCACAACGACTTGAACTGCTCAGGCATCTTCAATACCAGGCTGAGCACACGAGAACGATAAAGCAATAACGGGAACGTAAAGATTACAATTATACATCCATCAACTCATCTACTCTACTTCCTCTCCGCTTACTTCTTCCCCTTCCCCTTGCTGCCATCAAACACCTTAAACGGATGCGCCTCTGTATTAAACACCCACGCGTTCTCGCCTTCGTCATCGACCTGCCACTCCGCCTCGGGCGCATGGATAAGATAGCTATACTTCAATCTATTCCAACGTCAGTCACGTTCACGTTCACCCAAACCAGCATCACTCCGAGGAACCGGGGGGGAGGGGAGGGAAACTTACACCTCCGCGAACCAAAAGCTCTCCTGAAAATCCGTAAACCCACCACCCCCCTCCACATTAACATTCCGAATACTCGAAAACCCCGATCCCACCCGCGTCGTCTCATTGATATTCAGAAACGCCTCCCAGGCCCATTCCTGATACTTGACGTCGCCCGTCGCGCGGTACGCGTAGTAGAAGCTCTCGATGACCTCGGGGCGGAGCTGGTATCCTGCGTCCTGGATGTAGAATCCAGCAGTGTGATACAGATCGGCCTGCCCGGTGGGAATCTTCGTTTCGTCCCAGCCGAAAACTTCGGGACCGATGCCCGTGGCGGTCGCGGTGTAGGTTTCGTGGCAGCCTTCGACTAATTCGAGCCCGTAGTCGATGTAGTCCTGGTTGCCTAGGACCTGGCCGCCGAGGATGAAGTTCCCGCCGTCGAAGCAGGCGAGGTGCTGCGACACTCGTTGGATTGTCTGGCCGTTGTACATGGCTAGGAAGGTCAAGTCCGGGCGCGACTTGGGGTGCGAGGTCAGGTGCTTGATGGTGCTGTCGACGGCCGTGACCCAGCGGTCTTTGTATTCGCTGTAGCGCTCGGGGTCGTACACGTACATCTTGATCAGGTACTCGTAGAAGGAGTCGGCGCCGCCGACCCAGCCTCCGCGCGCGTCTTGGAAGTGGCCTGTGGTGGGGGAAATGTCCATGCCGAGGAGTCCGGGGAAGGGCTCCGAGGAGGCGGGTTTGGGATGGAGGAGGTAGGATTCTGCTTTCTCGGTGAGTTTGGCGTATGTTTTGTTTCCTGTCAGGTCGGACAGGCGGACCCATTCGAGGACCAGGGTGCCGACGGTCGCGAGACCGTTGTTGCTTCCATCGGTGGAGCGGTCGCCGAAGTTGAGATTGTTGTAGGGGACGCCCGAGGGTGTGTCGAACGCGTAAGAGAGAGCATTGGCGAGGTTCTTGGATTGCTCGAGGAGCTGTTCAACGTTGGTTTTGTTTTCGGCGAGGTGGGCGAGAGGTCCGCTGAGGAAATCGTAGCCTGAGATCATGCCGCCGAGGTACCGGATTGTGGTTTCGAAGAGGGAGACGGAGGTGGGGGTGCTGAAGTAGTTGATTGTTGGAATGTAGTCGATAATTTCATTCACTATGTCTTTTTGCCCCATCACTAGGGCTGTGCTGAGGGCATCGACGGCGGAGGCGCCCCATTTGTTGCTAGAATTTTTGTTAGGAAATGTACGTCTAATCTGAGTTCCGAAGTCATTGACGGTGTAAAGTCCTGCTGACCCTCCCTGTATTAGAGGGAAAGAAGTGCCACCAAAATCATGATTTATCACTGTATCTTCAGGGTAAACTCAAACTGACCGTGAATTACTGAACCCATTCGTCACAGGCTTCAGCTCATCATTCGGAAACGCGAATTTTCGATATCCATCCCAAGAAGTCCGAAACACATCAATGACAGCCTGAGCTCTCTCCTTCGCAGGCGGTAAACCTTTCTTACTATGACCCTTCAGATTCACGGGAACATACTTTGGCAACGCAAAAGCGCTCGAAAGGCAAGCTGCGAGAGCGACAGCCAAAGTAATCCGTGTCATGATGCTGATATTTGTTAGGGGGCCCCCGTGCCAGCCAATAGTTAGCATAAAGAACGTAAGACGCGAGAGGAAGAGAAGAGAACAAATTCTGGAGCATCTCGACACTTATCGTCTGGGTACCGCCATCTTTATAGTCAATGTACCATGTGCGGGTACCACGGATAGTCAACCCGCAACCTGGGTAATCATTGTAGTGGGTCTCCAATTTACTACAGGGGTCTTAACCGCTTCGTCTGGCATACCAGAGATATGATAAGATCCAAGAAAACCAAGTTGAATCCTCAGCTTACTCTCATAGCCAGGGACATTCCATCACCGCAGCGCACGCTGCACGGCTAGAAAAGTAGGCAGCTGATACTGTCACAGCTCAGGAAGGTAGAAACAAAATGTTACTGGGGTGCCTCACGCTAGCAGTGTCGATCCTTGGTAGCTTCCGATTTAGTTTGCTTTTTAGATAGTCAGCGGATACTGTGAGTACGGTGAGTTTATTTCATGGTGTGGAGCAGTGCATGTCAAGGGTTGGGGCGAATTGGTTTGAAGGATCCCTTGTGATGTCCGGAGTGCGGATGCCTTCACTGAAAGGGGAGGTCGTTAGGGCGGCTGGAGAAGTGCGTGACCACTGAACAGGATCCAAGTAGACTTCAGAAATGCTCAAGGCAATTTGCCATGCAGGTGGAATGGAATGAGAGCGAATTGAGAATAATGCACTAGTACTTAGTCTTCCCGTTCTAAATGCGGGGTGATCGGCTCCAATGTCTGTGCACGTAAGCCGCCTTATCGACATTTTGGTTCCATGAATTATTAAGCATTCACGATCAAACAGAAAGTCGTGAGAGTTTGCGTGAGAGTTGAAAAGATCTTTCGTTGATATTGTAGATGATCTTCTGGAAGATCTCTAAGTACCCGGTTGGTGGGTCAAACCTTGGAGATGTCCGATGCTCCCAGGAACCCTATTCGTCCAGCGTCTTGCAGCCCCAAAAGGGCAGGTAAGACTGACACTGATCATGCTGGCCAACATCAAGGTTCCCACTATCGGCTCCCTACCGTATCGTACAATGAATGCTAGGCCACATGTCCTAGAGACATGCGTTGTTTCACCGCGACCGGTGAGTTGAACTGCATCAGTTCTAGTCCGATTTTTGAAAGCAAGAAGCCTCAGTCTCTAGTCGAGTCTGCTGAAGGCGTATTCTCGCAGTGGGCTATAAGATGGTCGATCGCATAGATCTATATCTCGCGTCCGTATACGCAGTTGTGGCTCACGTCTCAAAGAAGCCGCCGTCGCTGTCTTCATCCACCTCCATCGCATCAGGCACGGAGCTCTTCCCCTGTGCTCGCTTTTCCTTCTCTCTCTCCTCCCGTAAATGATGCTTCTTCTCCTTCCTGCCTCTTGGGTATTGCCACATCGGATCATCTGCTCCTGGTATGGTGACACCTTCTCGGCTGTTGCGTAATGCCTCGAGGGTTCTGTCTTCCATAGCTTTTTCCACTGCCTTCCAAATTTCCAGGTTTCCCTTGGGGCCATCTGCGTGCTCTATGACTGCCGTTTCCTTCTTCGCAGGCGAAGCGTTGTCGTCTACCTTCGGTGGGTTGGGGAAGATGGAAACGTAGGGTCGTAGGAGCGGGTAGTAGATGGTGTAGTTGACGTCGACATCGGCGTTGTGTATCATTTGAAGAAGCCTGGCCTTCTCCCCGTCGTCCTCAGCATCAGCGAGCTGCTTGCGCAGACGCTTGGCGGTCCTTTCGGCCTTTCTGCGTTCTACGACCGGTTAACATTGCTATCGGGAGCATCTTTATCTGACGTCTTCTACTCACCGAAGAACCGGACATGATGATATCTACCAATGATCTTGTTCTTGAAGTCGCTCTCTTTCTGCTGAGCAAGCTTCTCTGCGAGCTCATGTTCACACGTCTCCAATTCCCGTTCTCGCTCTATGCGAACAGTCTGGGGCATCTTCTTGGTTGGATCATTGTCGACATGGCTGAGTACGCGCGTCAAGTCACGTATACGGCGCTTGAGTGCACTGATCGAGTCGGCTTGAGCATCAGGTTGTTTGGGTGTCTTCGCATTGCCAGTCTGACCAGTATTGGCTGACCGTCGCTTCTTGCTCTTCTTCGCCCCATGACCTCCACTGGCGGCCTCGACAAACTTTCGCTTCCGCGACGGGTGTATGTCCGCCATTGGGGTTGACGTTGTCGTATTGCAGTCTCACAGAGGTGAAAGTTGAAAGTCGCGGATCGTGACTATCAGCTAAAAGTTTTGGTGGGGCGGCAGAATCCCTCACCGCTTATTGTCTTGGCGCCAAGTATCCCTCACCAAGCAGCCATCGTTGGACATGCACATTCCTCATAGATTTCCGCGCCAGGGCAGTGTAGTGGCTTCAAAAGATGCCGTGCATACTCAATCCGTGCATACCTGTCTCCTCCATGTCTCGCATTCCTTAGCCTGAAAACACTTTCCCTAATCTACACCAAACGGGCGTTTCGTGCCTCGAGCCAGTAACATGGACGCAGCCATCAGATGGTCTCCTCACGCCACTCAGCACACGCCTCGGTTCCTAATCATTGATGTGGCAGGAAACCGCCTACGGCTCTGCCAGGTGGATGATTACGAGAAGAGCAAGGTGAGGTACAGGCAGATATGTCTCCGCGACAAGCTACCCAACTATACCGCATTCGACTGGTCCAAAAGGGATGAGCGTATTGTGGGCATTGGGTCCGCTTCAGGAGAAGCCATTATCCTCCACTTGGACCCGGAACGACCGCAGCACGAGCAAAGGCATGCATTTACCATCAGACATCAAAGGAAGTGCAACTCCATCGCTTTCAGTACCAAGGACTTTGTCGCTACAGGGCTAGACCGCGTCCGGAACGACGTGTGTTTGAATATCTATGATCTCAATAATCCTAATTTCGCGCCGAGCTCGGAGCCATACAAGAAGTTGGCGAGCTCGGAGGCTATTTCCAGTATCAAGTTCTTTTCAGGTCAACCAGATACCTTAGTTGCTGGCGTTTCGAGGCAATGTATTCGTATTTATGATTTGCGGGGTGAGTAGTGAGCTTTCATCGTGACGGAAATTCAAGGTTAACATGGCTAGATTCTACTGCTTCAGGAGTTGCTCAATACCCGACTCGGCAGGTCCACAATATTGCCATTGACCCTTTGGACGAAAATTACTTCGTCTCAGCTGGCACAACAGGCGACCCAACAGTTACGGTATGGGACCAGCGATTTGTGAAGCAGCGGACTGCCAGCGATCCGGCAAACCATGCAGCTGTTATGGAATTCCGCCCTATGGTGGACAACAGTCAGTCGGCAACCATCTGGAGTCTGCGATACAGCGGTACCAAGAGAGGAGCATTTGGCGTTTTGGCGAATACAGGCGAGTTCAACATCATCGAAACCGCACAGCATTCCCACAAAGCGGATCCGCATGAGCCTCTGCATCCCGGAGGGAATCCTCCCGCATGGGTATCGTCACACTATACTAAGGCCTCACATCACCTGCGCTATCCATGGTACAGCGATGAAGACAAGCAGGCAGGAAGGCCTCGCGTGGTAGCGTATGACTTCATGCCTACCGGAGGCCCGCATAGCGGACCATGTGCAATTGCTTTGTACCCAAATCGAGACGTTGATATTCTGAGAGTGCCTCCACCGGCACCCATAATTAATGTGACCGCACTGGAGGAGATCTTCAAAGGTCGGACGATCATCGAAAGGCCCAGTCTCCCTCAAGGTACAGTAGCAGAAGACCTCATTGAGGTCCAAAACAGAACTCTCAGCGAGAAGCTCGACGTCAGTCCCGATCCGAGAGACAGTTTATCCGGAAGGTTGGACAAATTCACAATCGACACACCCCATCGTAGCATTCCCCTTCAGTCGGCCATACGGACAAGTCATCAGATGCACGAAGACCTGCTGACCCAAGCCTACCCGGATATAAAGCTGCCAATCGACGACTTCTTGATGATACTTCAGACTCAGAAAAGACGCTGCCAAGAAGGCTACAATCTCGACTGCCGCAAGAACAGGGAGATCATATCCAATGATCCATGGCTTGTTGATGCGTGGAATTTGGTCGAGCGTATGGACGCACACTCTTGGGATGACGGCATGGTAGGCGGTGGCCTAGAGCTCAGATATCTTGGCGTGGCGTCTATATGGGCGAACGAGCTCACCATGTACGACCAGCGCCTCATTGATCCCGATGCTGAAACATCGGAAAGCATCTTCGTCGAAGCCGTGAAGGAAATCTGCAAAAACAAAGAGCTTCCGCCCTTCTCCGGTATCTCCACGCAATACCCACATAACCGTCAGCTTTGTCTATCCTTATGCGGCTGGAACCTCTCCAAGATCGGGCTACGTGAAAGATGTTCGATGCTCGTTGACGAAGGACAGTCTTATAAGGCCATTGTTCTCGCCGTCTTCCAAGGCTACAAAGATGTCGCCCTCGACCTTCTCAAAGAGACTATACGAGCGAAACGGATCGAGAATATCGGGCTCGGTGCTGTCATAGCCTGCGACTCAGTCAATGAAGAACAGCGCCATCTATGTAACTGGATGGCTGACATGACAGATGAACCGTACCTCAAAGGCCTCCTAACATACTTCATCACTGGCGATTGGGCCAGTGTGGTTGGCATGGAGCAATTATCACTCACAGACAGGGTCGGCGTGGCACTCAAATACCTCCCCGACAACAAACTCTCTCACTTTGTTAAAATGTGTACCCAGGAGACAATCACATACGGAAATATCGAAGGCCTCCTCCTCACCGGCCTCACGAACCGCGCCATGGATCTCTTCGAACATTATATTGCGAAGTTTGGCGACCTGCAATCCGCCGTCCTCATCTTATCTCGTGCTTGCCCACTATATATTCAAGACGATCGATGGCAACTCTGGAAGGAAATATACCTAAACCAGATGCAAGTGTGGCGGACTTTCCTCGAACGCACTCACTACATCAAAGAACACAACCTTCGCAGCGTCTCTCGCGATGGACTCAACATCAACAAACCATCCGCTCCCTCCTTAACCCTCCGCTGCATGAATTGCCAACAGAACCTTGCACTGCGCAAAGACCCGCGCTCCGCGCGCCAATACCTGATTCCTACCCCCGAAAATCGCCACTCCAGACACCTCCCCCACAAACCAGGCCCTTTACCCCGCCCTCACCCACCAAAAGGCATGACGTCTTCGCCAGCCC
Organism: Byssothecium circinans; assembly: GCA_010015675.1. Classification (NCBI taxonomy): domain Eukaryota; kingdom Fungi; phylum Ascomycota; class Dothideomycetes; order Pleosporales; family Massarinaceae; genus Byssothecium; species Byssothecium circinans. The sequence continues at coordinate 832,278 of ML976987.1, forward strand.
TCGCGTGCCCGAACTGCAACGCACAGATGCCGAGGTGTGGGCTTTGTATGATGTGGTTAGGAAGTCCGGATCCGGGGAAGATTGGCGCGGCACAGACGCTCAAGGAAGAGGATACAGAGGCCAGGTTGATGGTGTTTTGCATGAGTTGTACGCATGGGTTTCATGGACATCATGCTAGGGACTGGTTTGGGAGACATGCTATGTGTCCGGTACCGGATTGTCAGTGTATGTGTGGGTTGTTAAAGTAGGTTATTTGGTTGGATGATGTATGGATTCAAGAATATGGCGAGGCTGAGTGTTTGGGAAGTTCTGCGAGGATTTGTGACTATCGGTGCTTACGATCACTAGTGCAGTATAATGATAATGGCCATTACTGTTTCTTCCTCTATGTATTAACCTCAGGCTCCCCCTCTCCCGTTCTTCGACGATATCAACTAACTATCGATTGTAGTAGTTCCGCTTAACATGATTGTAGTTGTTAAGATATATTAATCAGCCCGACATAACGTACAAGGAATTACATCCCTCTCGGCAGAGATTTCACAGAGTCTATACCAATCTTCTTGGTCTTTTTCATCCGCGCACAACAGACAGACGGACATGGAAGGCTTCCCCAAATGGTTTTAGTAACCACCCCAACAACGCAGAGAACATGCCTTCGTGTCATCCATTTTATATTTTGTATGCCCGCACGACACGGCACTTCTCCATTCTCGACGAGTGGTTAGTTTTTGTTGCTTCTGGGCTTTCATTCTTCTTCTTGTCCTTTTCTGCGGGATCGTCCACGCGCACACACATTGATTTTGTCCTGCCTCTCTTTTGGACAAAAAAAATTCTTAACTCTTCTGATCCTGCCGCTATCGACATGCGAAATTGGCAACCCAGTTCTCGAGCTCGCCGGCACATGCAGTAGTGGGGCGCGTGTTTCTTTTAGTAGAACTTTATTCGGTTATGAGACTGGGAGGATTCTATAAATAACGAGCTTTGCGATTTCTTTTATGTATCAGGGAGAAGGCTTTGTTTTGGGGGGGGATATCCTATCATGGGATGCCGGATCCGAGCATGAGCATCACTGCTCGAACGTTTTGGAAAATTCGGATTGGCGACGTCTTAGAGAGAAGATGGGATTTGGGACGAGGAAAGTCAAGGTACAGGTTCCACATGTACAGCTGAGGATAATCTTTAGAAAGTAAAGTAGGGAGGAGAGAGAAGATCGAAGCGCTCCGTGTTATACACAAGCATTGTCTTCTGGTCAAGAGGACAGGAGGACATTTTCTCTCTAGCGAGTATTTTATTCCTCTTGCAAGGGGTAGAATACTACTTCCTCGGACATGAAGCCCGACTGTTGCATTTTGATACATTTCGTGGGAAGTTTGGAGCTTCAGGAAGACTTCGGCTGGACGAACACGTGGCGCGTTCCCTTTGCGCTTTCGAGATGAGTGAGCCTTCGGCTCAGGCGCAGGACATCAAGATCGGCGTTGTATATCTGAAGGCTGGAACAATCCCATTACAGTAGTGTTTTTCGTATTTTGGTATGCGGGAGGTGTAGAATCCCGGTGCTGTTAAGGTATATACACTTGGAAGGTGGATTATAGTATTGACCAATCCCACCATATGAGGAGATGACGAATATTCTTTTATCCAGCTTTCCTATTTGGATAATTGTCGGAAATAAAGATAGAAAGGTCGAAAATACCAGAAGTCATTACCAAAAGTCCTTGGTGTTTTGGATGCCGATTACAGAGCAGAGATGATGGCAACAATATTTGTAGCATCTCTTAGGATTTGATCCGAGAGCGAGCGCACGGGATGGTTGGCCGTTGCTGTGTTTTTTGAAATGAGTTGAGACTTTGTTCACATTGTTAATGGATGTATTCATTTTGGGTTCCGTTCAGACAAACGGCAGAGGGTAATATGGAAGAGACGCGGTCCTTGCAAACTTCCTCCATTAAAAGAAATTCAAGTTTTAATTTGGAATATAGAGAGTCGGAAATTGGCTCGCTCACATGTAGTGTAGAGAGGTGGTTTTAGTCATTGGAGACGAGGGGAATTGTAGCCAAACATTCGGTATGTATCTAGGTAGAGCGGGATCCTCGACATTGAGGTTCGGAAGTGGCGAACATTAATACTCAGGTACTAGGTGGAGTGTGTAGTTGAAGAGCAAGACGGTTCCCTCCATGGACTTCAGCCATCGCTACTTCGTTCGGTATTTCATGTTTCGTAAAAGCACCGGGATACCGAATCCATGGAGTGTTTAGAGCAGACGTTCGGTTAGAAAGGGACTCTAGGTCGCTTCCACATGATCTTTCCTTCTTTTCCATTTTGATGGAGAGGAGGAGAGTGTGTACTTATGAAATGGACCTTTGAGAATGCTTTATATACCTCCACGACACAGAGTCTAACTCATGTCTTTGTAAGGCCGTTATCTTGATGTGAGATTAGACGAACCCTTGCTAGGTCACCAATCATCATATGGGTTTGTGTTCTATTCTATCCTCCCGCCATCTCTCAAAGTCTCCATATCCCGCCTCCACTGCTCCTTCACTTCATCAACCAATCCAGGCAGGCTTAGCACATCTACCGCCGTCCCCGCCAGTGCCTTAGCCACCCTCAAAGCCGCCACAAACGCTTCCTCCATCCCCGACGCTTTCTCAAAATCAGGACTATGCGGCGCTCCCTTCAATTCTCCAGGCGGAATAGCAAAACTCGCGTTCACGCTCGGTATCGCATAGCTCAGGTTTCCCTGATCAGTGCTCGCTTTTACCCAAGTAAACTGGCCTCCAGGTGGTATGGGTGGATACGGTGCATCGGGGAGAGCGTTCCAGTACTTCGTATAAGAAGCGGCGAGGACGCGGTTCGGGACGTGATCGGCGTATCCTTGGGTGATTTTGACTTCGGATCTTGCGCCAGTGGCTTCGGCGCCAGCGCGGATACATGCACCGACTTTTTCTTGAAGTTCTTCGAGACGAGAGGAGCTGTTTGCGCGAATGACGAAGTGGCCTGCGGCGTATGCGTGGATGATGTTGGGTGCAGCTCCTCCGTTGGTGATACTCACTCCAATTACATCTCCAGGCATGGTCTGCTGGCGGAGGACCGACACCGCGTTATACGCAATGACCAGAGCATCGAGGGCGTTGATGCCGAGCCAGGGGCTGTTTGCTGCGTGAGATGCTTTCCCAAAGTATTCAACTTCTAAGCGGGCGAAGGCAGTTGTGCGGACAAGAGGGCTGTTGTTGAAGATACCTGGGTGGGATATGAGGGTGATGTCGACGTTCTTGTAGGCGCCTGCTTCTAGGAGACGGATCTTGCCACCTCCGATGCCTTCCTCGCCTGGTGTTCCAAAGAGGAGGATCTTTCCGGGTAGGCTGTGCTGCTTCATTATTTCTGCGGTTGCGAGAGCGGCAGCGGTGGAGACTATTGCTATGAGGTTGTGACCGCAAGCGTGGCCTATGTTTGGAAGGGCGTCTGAAAGGCATCAGTTATACAGGCTTCTGTGAAGTAAGTATCGGTTTTGGCATACCCATCTCAGCATTGAAAGAGATAACTGGGCCATTTTTCCCATTGTCATATACCGCCTCCCACGCCGTCTCCATCCCATAAGCCGACGCAGTGACCTTCCAGCCTTTCTGCGACCGCATGAAGCTCGTCAATGCATCGTGAGTTTTGTACTCTTTGAAAGCGAGCTCGGGATTCCGGTGAATGAAATCGTTCAGTGGCCATAAAGTTTTGTGAAGGCCATCAACGAACATGTCAATATCCGCCAAGTATTCACTGCCAGAATGTCCGCGATCATTTTCCGTATACTCGTTTTCCATCGACACAAAAACGAATCCGTCTTCGTCCATCTCTTTGTCGCTCAACCTTGATGGAAGTCGAAAGTCTCTTGAAAAGCTTCAGTATACCCAGCAACCCGGCTCTGCACCATGATGTCCTCGTATTCAAGATCGCCAAAACACCAAGAGCACTTTCCAACCGCCAAAATATCGAAACGAGTTGCAATAAGAATACAGTATGGCGCGGCCGACCCCGCTTGCTGAAACATGCATATCATCTGCAGCTAGGATAATCTCCGGCCGGACAATTCCCCTCCGTACCAGTTCAAGATCGATCTTGCATCCCGCAATTGGACAGGATCCCACCATCGACCTCAAAAACACCAGCTCGATTCCTATATCCTGCTTGTTGGAAAACATGGTGAAACAAAATGTGCAAACGACGCTGAACTACTGGGACGATCCCGGCGACGGTCTACCACCAACACCAATCTTCATCGGGAAAGGGAGGATTACGAACGAAAGACCGCATCGAGCGCATAACTTCACGATTACTGATATCAATGGGGAGGAAGACCGATACAAACTCGACAGCCATGGTTTCCAATACTGCCGCCACGAAAGCGCTGAAAAAGACTTCACGGATGAGAAAGCGATTCAAGATGTGTACTATAAAGAATGCGAGAAGCTCTTGAAAGACGTTACTGGAGCCAAACGTGTCCATATCTTCAACCACAAAGTCCGCCGCGGACCAACTCAGTGGCATCACCTGGGTCAAAACAACCTCGCAAACCGCGGACCGGTCACGCGAACACACGTGGATCAATCATATCATGGTGCAGAGCTGCGACTACGATGGGAGTTTCCAGACGAAGCGGACGAGTTGGTGAAGAAGAGATATCAAATCATCAACATCTGGCGACCCATTGAGACGATTCTGAAAGACCCGATTGCAGTAGCAGATTCAAACTCAGTTCCAGACGCCGACCTCGTTGCGGCAGGGATGACTGAGCACGACTTTAAGGGCGAATCGTGGGTTGTGAGACATAGTCCGGATCATCGGTGGTACTTCAAGCACCTCCAGACACCGCAGGACGTGCTTCTGGTCAAGTGCTTTGATTCGGACAAATCCGTAGCGAGGCGATCTCTTCACTCGGCGTTTGAGGATCCCGCTAATCGAGGGGAGCAATCACGACAGAGCATCGAGGTCAGGTGCCTTGTGTGCTACGACGACTGATAGTCTATTTGAGTTGAGCAGATTAGTTGAGCGTCCAAGACGTGCTAAGATGACAAGCTAAGACGTGGGATGGCAGAGTGTGATATTGCCCAGGTGAGGTGAATGGTCGGAATTTGAGTACCCTGCCATATTGTAGTGCATGATGTTCTTCCCCCTCAACTACCGAGTATACCTTGCCGACTTGGCGTAATGTGAATGCACTATCGGTCCACTAAGATAACCGAAAACGTACTTTGGGCCATGTTTCAAAGAGCGGGGAAGCTAGATAAAGCACTTGGATATACGCTGGTGATTAGCAATTGGAAACAGGAAAGGGCTGCAGAGTGATAGCAATATATCCAAGAAGTTGAGGTATATAAGTTCTGCCGTCTCTGAAGTCTGTCAAGGCAAGGAGAATCGGAATCTTTCTCGTCAACTTAAACCTTCATACAACGCCTCTATCTGCTGAAAATAATGGCTCCTCAAATCGATCCCCCGCAGACCGTCGAATGGCAGGGCAAGCAGGTACCCGTCTGGTCGATGCAGACAATCGACTACGGTCTACTTCTCTCTCAAGATCCCGCTGAAGTCGACAAGGTGACAAACGCATGCCTTGAGGAGGGATACTTCTACCTCGATCTCCAGAACATCGATGGCCGCCGCATGCTCGGTGACCAACAAGAGACCCTCAAGCTCATGAAGCGTTTCTTTGAGGCTCCGATCGAGGCTAAGAACGAGTTCGGTCTCATCTCTTCCCATCTTGGATACGAGCCGGTCGGCAGCCGTACCGGTGCTTTCGGTGCTGGCACTAAGGATGGATACGAGATGTTGAAGGTTTCGCGTGACGAGATCCAGAGGGGAAGCCCCAAGGTCCCGTCTCCCATCAAGAACAGTGGCGACCTGGGCATCTTGGAGAACTCGATCGGTAGCTGCAACACCATCACCAAGGTCATTCTCTCAGCCCTTTCCACCGGCATGAACTTGACCGGCGCCAGCCGTTTCGAGAACTCTCACCGCAATGACCGCCCGTCGACGACCACTCTTTCAATGATGCACTACCTACCGTCCGAGGTCACCGGCAACAACAAGATCGGCCACCAGAAGCATACCGACATCAGCTCGCTCACCCTTCTCTTCAGTGAGCAATGGGGCCTCCAGATCCGACCTCCAGGAACTTGCGGCGCGCGCGAGATGGGCTTCGTTGCTCCCAAGCCTGGTTGCGCATTCGTGCATGTCGGCGACTCTCTGCGCTTTGCGAGCGGCATGAAGATGCAATCATGCGTTCACCGCGTGGTGCCATTCGACCCGACCGAGCACCGCTACTCGATCGCCTACTTCCTCCGTGCTGAGGACGACACCATGTTCGTCGACAGCGAGGGCCGCTACGTCACCGCTGGACAGTGGCATGACGAGAAGTTCAAGGCTTTCACCGACCCGTGGCAGTGGCAGAAGATGGCTCCCGGCTCGATGATCTTGGGTGGCATGAAGGAGGCTGGTGAGGATGACCCGGCTGGCGAGCCTGCGCAATTCCTACCTCCTGCCGATTTTGAGAAGGAGAAGGTCCCCGCGAGGGAGGTTGCTGTTAAGGCGTAGAGGCAAAGTTTATGGGCAATGTATATATGAAGTAACGATGAAATATATGACCTTACCTGAACGTAAACGTTCTTCATGAGGGGAATTTTAAGTTGCCACGAAGGCTCCATTAAGAAAGGTAAGTAGGAGGAAGGTGCTAGTGGCCTTGCTAGCCTTGTGAGCAAGACCATCTCCAACCCACCACAAATCACCACCCCCTTCCCGCCTTAGTCCCCCCGAGCAGCGCACCCGGAGGCTTCGCCAAACCAGCCTCGACATCCCTCGCCACCCTCCCCCCAACCTCCTCCCTCACCCTCCGTTCCTCCTCCCTCCTCTTCTCCGCCTCCTCCCCACTCCCCCAGACAAAATTCCCCGCGCCGCCTCTCCCCGCCTTCGCAACAGGCATTTCCTGCGCCTCGGGATGCCATGGCGTGGAAATCTGTGGCTTCTCTGAAGTTGGGAGCGATGTGGTGTCGGCAGCAGAAGTGAATGTTCCGGTTTTTGAGAGCTCCGAGGGTTGGTACCAGTTCCCCGCGCCGCCGCGGCCGGTGTGGGCGTAGTCTTGGTCGGCGTTGGAGGGGAGTGGGTTTGTAGGGGTAGATGTTGCTGGGTGAGCTGTGGATGAGGTGGGGAGCTGGTTTGCTTCGACGTCCTGTGCGGAATTGTTAGCGGGTGATTGTTGGTTGGTGTGGTTGTGTTATTCGATACCACACAGGTAAATGTGTAGGATGGTTTCTGCTCCCGCTTGCACCGGGTGAGCTGGGAAATATCCGAAGAGGCTATGAACGATATTTGAAAAGACGAGGCGGGAGCAAGATCGGGAAGAACTTTCGCGTTCCGTGTGTAGGGACAAGACTCGTGGGAGAAATATGAAGTCTAGGCTGTACAAACCTCAGTAGCCTTCTGGCTTTGTTCCCGCGCTCTCAGAATATTGCCAGCGCCGCCGCGACCCGACATCATGCTTCGCAAAGATAGTCGAAGAACCCTTCCACAAAACTGGTCTGAACTTGGGGTATGGTATGAGTGCTGTGAGTTGGTAGGGGAGTGTGGGTCGAATTATTGAAGACAGGAACGGAAAAGCGTAGATTAGCTCAAGTGGGGTAGTTGCATGATTGGTTGCTTTTGCGGTCGTCCCGAATACCACAAAAGCATTACAGGCATATGTACGGCCTCTGAAGATTGTGGTGTTGTTGGGAGAGTGGGACGCCAGATAGATGCGCCGTAACCGAATTTAGTCATAGGATGATGTAGTGTCGGATAAGAAAGTCACCACAAATGCTCAAACTTGTAGCTTAACAACTAAGATGCACATATACCCCACAGCTGACCGAAATCTTGCTAAACCGAGTTTCTATTAACTCATCAATCCCACTACCGCGTTTTCCCACACCCAGCCCCCCCCCCCCCCCCAAGCCTACTCCGCATCATCCCTAAGCACATCCGAAATCGCATAATACGCCGGTTTCCTCCCCAACTTCTCATCGAAAAGACACGCATTCCCATATCCCGGGAACGACTCCGGAACCCACGAAACCTATCCACAGTCAGCTTCCTTTTTGCCTTTTCAATCCACACTACTCACCGGGTCCCAAAAGTCCCACACAGTAACGCCAACACAATCACTAACATCCATGCACGCCTTGACGGAATCAGCGTACACTTTAGCCTGCTGGGCTTGCTTTTCCGCCGAGTCGGGGAGCTGGATGCGGACGTCGAGTTCGGTAAGGGCGGTTTCGACTTTGAGTGGGATGAAGAGGTTTCTGTTCATTATGAGTTTTACGTCAAGTCTAAGGGCGACGTTGAGGGAGAGGGAGAAGGAAAGAGCTGGAAGTTTGGCGAAAACGTACAGTGAAGATTTAACATCATCGTACGTCGGCGCGCGACCGACTGTGAAATGTGCCTGTAAGCCCACCCCATCGATCGGCACGTCTCTCTTGACGAAGTCCTTGACTAGATGCACGAAAAATCAGCAATAACAACAGCAAGAAAAACGTCCCCATAACCACTCCCACATACCCAATAGAAAATCTTTAACACTCACCCATCTCCGCCACCGCGCGACTCTTATTATTAACCCTCTCAATCCCATAATCGTTATAATAAAGCCGAGTCCGTCCCCCCGTATACCTCCTCGCAAACCGAAACGCCAACTCAATATACTCCTTCCCCAACGTCCTCAACCAAATACTATCCCTCAATCCCCCATTATCCTCAAACGCCTCATTCACCACATCCCACGCATAACAGTCGTCCCTAAAATACCCCGCCTCGCGCTTGATATGGTTCTCCAAGATACCCGTGAGTTCCGCTTTCGTCCAGTTGCGCCCCTCGAGCCACGAGGGGAGCTGATTGTGCCAGACGAAGGTATGGCAGCGACGCATCTGCCCGGCGCGTTTGGCGGGTTTGATGATGGCGTCGGCCATGCTGAAGCTGAAGTTGTTACGTGAGGGCTCCGTGTACATCCATTTCTGGCCGTTGGAGGGCGTGACTTGGCCGAATTCGGAGCGGTTGTGGGCGATGGAAACGTAGGCTGTGTTGTTCAGGACGACGTTGTCGATAGCGGTGCCGAAGTAGAGGAGGCCGGCGCGTTTGGCGAGGATGTCGAGGCCTGGGTATTTGTTTGGTTTGGGTCGCGTGGCGCTGGCTGGGGTAGCGGAGGCGAGGGGGAGGAGGGGGAGGAGGGTGGAGAGCTTCATGGTGGACTGTTAAAGGGAGGAAGTGAGGAAAGGAGAAGGTGGGAGAATGCTTATGGTAGACGGTGATTTATGAGATCCATTCTACAGGTATCATGCCTTTGAAGGGAGTCAGGCCCAGGGACCCGGATGCTCAGCTCTCTGGAAGTTTGCATGGCCAATTGGGTTGTGGAAGAGCTTCCAAATCCAAGACCTGGGCCGTGGAGATAGAGTGAAGAACGTGAGATTGTCGCGGGTAAATTCAGGTACAAGAGATCCTTGAGTGGAGAGCGGCGCGGCCTGCAAATGCTAGGCTTGTTTCGGTCGAAAACCTCAGCACGATGCCTTCTTCTAGATGAAAGATTGATGAATACGGCAATGCGGTTGAAGTGTTGATGTGGATGTTCGGTCAATCTTCTTCAATCTAGAAACCGTTCGATTGAATCCTTCTGGACGTTAGATTTCGAGTTTTTCGACGTTTCACAAGGCGAAAGGGTCCACCTCACGTTTGCTGAAGGCTTGCGTCGTAGGCGTGGGCTAAGAACGCAGCAACGTATAAATTGTACCCCGCAGCATCGATTTCTCCGCCTATCCGTAGCTAACATATTGTGGCGTGAATGCAGGTGAGTGTAGGCTAGTCGTGCTAAGTCGATGCCAGGGCGCGCTAGATAATGCATAGGCTAAATAGATCGTTAGTGGTCAGGTACAGTCTGATTCTCAAAGCGTACGTTGCTCGCGGCGGCGAGAGGGTTTTAATTCCTTCTACCCTGTCATATCAGGTCTATGTAGTCCTCTCTTTCGAAGATGATGCTCATTGCGATTAGTCAATACCCGCGAAGACTCCATGCGTGTTCAGTTCTTCGCGAGAGAGTTTTGGCATGGGAGTAACTTTATCAGCGCTCTTGAGACAGTTCTCTATGCTTTCCCAGAACTTCGCAAGGTCAACGCCTCTTGGTATCCTGCAACCCCCTTCTCCAGGCGGCAACTTCGTCGCCTTTGTCCTGCCTAGCTGCCCGACCTTGGATTGATCGACTGAATGAACACCTTCGGTGACGATGTCGACTTGGAATCTTTCACCACCTTTGTCATCGAAAATATCGGGATCAATGGCTGCGGAAACAGCGAGTGGGTCGTGTAGAGGAGGTCCTTCGGTGATGGAGTAGACCTCGGCATAGGTACCCGCGAAGAAGGACATGATTTGAGTGAACAGAGCGCGCATAGAAGATGGTGTACGGTCTGTGTTGGCGGTAGATGCATCTAAAGGCTGATCAGAGCCATAGAGCAAGGTGCGCCGCACAGTTTTCGTGCCCAGAACTTGATGGCTGAGGTCGAGTGGTATCAGGGTCGTCTTCGATTTGAGCACCGGGTGCGAGAAGATGAAGTGTGACGCTTCAGGATCACAGTAGATGTTGAACTCTGCATAAGCTGAGAGAATTTAGTCTCGAAGGCTTGAATAGCTGTTGGGAAGGTACACACCAGTCCAGTTTCCGAAGCGTTCTCCCTCGCCCTGCACCTTACCCATTGGGGCATCCGTGAACTTGCCGCCAATAGCGCCTCCCATTATGCTCAAACCCTTGATATGCTCGGCCAAATCTGGGTACTTTTGGAAGACCAACCCTATGTTTGTCAACGTTCCGGTAGAGATCAGCCACGCAGTGTGGGCCGGCGTGGCGATGAGAGCATTGTAAATGGCTTGCAGATGGTCGACATCTGTCGCAGCCGGTGCAATGGGCTGTGGGAGTAGTGTGACACCGTCCAACCCGGATTCGCCTGCTCTTCATCAGTGGAGAACGAATCGTGAGATGCATTCAATTACCATGAATATCGACCGCGTGCACAGCATCGCGTACAATAGGCTTCGCGGCACCCGAGTAAACCTTTATATCGCGTTTTCCTATCGCCTCAAGCAGGCCGCGGGCATTGAAGGTGGTTTGTTCGAGCGAGGCATTGCCATGTACCGTGCTTACACCGAGGAGCTCGACGCGAGGATCGTGGGCGGCGAGGAGGAGTGCATATGCATCCTGTACAAGTTCAGCAGGAGCAATTGGATGAGTATGGCATGTGTGCCCTCTCGTACATCGTGACCCGGGTCCTATAAAACAGTCAGTAACGTCAGGGACGCGGGGTTGGTGTAGTTTACACACGCAGTCCAACCAAAGCGGCATCTTCTTTGTCTCCGAAGTAGCAGCCATTTCTAACCCCAAAATCTATTCAAGCCTAGTTATGAATGAATGAATGAATGGGAGAATGAAGAAAAGCGGTCAGAAGTCTGACAGCTACTAGTCTGTCAGCTTGAGACAGGACTTGTATGCAGGGACCAAGCGGGATGTCGCGGGGCAGATCCACACCTCCGAAGCATTCACATAGATCTAGATACCACGATGGCCATGTCGGTCACTCCTTAGGCGAGCAGGATCTCGACCTCGGCGCCTTACCGCCTCTTTGTCTGTACTAATACGGGCTGCCCTCAATAACATCCTACACGTCGCGAATAAAAGGTTGGCTGCCCGGCCTTCCTCATGCGCCCCAGCGGCCCGATTTGCTCGTCTCACGTGCGAGTAGCTGAGTTGACGCCCGGTTTATCGTCGGCAGGCCACGATTCTGTTTTTGATCTGCTGAACCAAATTGCTCTTAAACTTCCCAGACGCGTTGATACCCAGGGCCCGGATGGCTAAAAGATAACGTGGGCAACCGCACATCGAACGTTGAACCCCCGCTTCATAGCCATGGTTTTCGGATACGACTTCGTCACGCTGAATGACGAGCAAAAACATGCGCGAAGAGTACTGCTGGAGTACTATCCTGCGGTAGCTCAGTGGTCAGTTCTGGCTGTCTTTCTCGGATTTCAGTTCTGTTACTTGCTGTCATGGCTGGCCAGACAAGGACTGGACTATGAACAACCGCGATCTCCATCCTTCAATAAGCGTCTCGAAGGACCTCAGACATGGCTGAAGAAGTCACGACAAGGCTGCGACCGGGCTGCGTGGTGGTTGAAGAAAGATGTCATCTCCGGCTGGGGAACAAGAGCTGAGTGGATTGGTGGTGGCCTCTGGACGGTTTGGCTATTGTATTTGAGCATTGTCAATACTGGAGACGGTATGCAACCTGACGAGTTTTGATATTATTCGGCTGATCTGTCTAGACTACCTTCATCTGACCAAGCGATTCGGCATCATTGGGGCTTCGCAACTCCCACTGCACTACCTGCTCGCTATGAGAGCTCCATATTCGCCAATTCAATGGGCCACGCGACTCTCACATGAGCAGCTGAAAGCATCACATCAGGTTCTCGGGCGCATCGTATTTCTCTTATTCTCACTACACGCCATATTCTACATGACCTTCTTTGTGCTGTCCGGATTCCTAGCAAAGCGCATCAAAGACAAGGACGTGATCTTCGGCATCATCAGCATCATCCTCTTCACTACAATCAGCACAACTGCTCTCGGCCAAGTTCGGCGATGGAACTACCTTGTGTTCTACATTTCCCACGTTGCCATAGCGAACTTTTTGATCATACCGTTATACCTACACGTCACCCACATTCGACCGTATGTTTGGGAGGTCCTTCTAGTCAACGCCTTGCATCTCATCTTCCGGGCCCAAAGACTCAAGACCTATTCTGGCACCATCAAGCTGCTTCCTGGTACCGACCTCGTTCAAGTGCGTATCCCGCTGACTACTATGCACTCGGCTTTGAACTGGCAGCCCGGCCAGCATGTGTACTTGAGCGTGCCCACGGGAAGCGCTTACTCTTTTTCGGTCAAAGATCAGTTTGCTCTCCGGAACCACACGAATCCTTTTACTGTTGCTTCAATACCTGTTAGAGACAAAGAGTTGCTCCTGGTCGCAAGAACGCTCAGTGGACATACGAAGAAACTCGCAGACCTGGCACGCTCTCTCTCGAGTGATGGACAGCTCCCGAGTATACCCTTGGCCATCGAGGGACCATATGGCGCTTCGACTCACTTTCCCGACTTCTCTAGATTTGACAGAGTTTTATTTGTTGCGGGCGGGGTTGGCGCGACCTTTGTCATGCCGATATATCGCAGTCTCATCGACTTTCACGACCCCGATCACGCCGGACACCCCGAGATCCGTTTTGTCTGGGCCGTGAAAAAGCTAGCCGATACGCAATGGGCATTTCCTAGTCCTACAGAAGAAGAAGGTTCAGACACAGGTTCCGAGTCACACAGCACTGATGCTGTGGAGGTTTTCGTCACACGCGGATCGGGAACCGGCCTGCACGTGATCGGAAACGGCGATGAGGTTGAACTTGAAGAAGCCGATCAATTGCTTTCCATGGAGGAGGAAATGAAGAAGCCTCGCAAAGGACTGGTAATCAAGACTGGAAGACCAAAGATAGGTGCGATTGTGGATGAAGTGTTTAGTCAAGGGAGTAGTGTTGCCGTCATTGCGTGTGGACCAGGACGGTTGACGAAAAAACTCAACGCGAGCGTGGAGCAGTGGGTGAAGCAGGGGCATGAAGTTTACTATCACGAAGAGACGTTTGCATGGTAGATATGTGTTGTACTATAGATGATCGAGCCTATACCTTGCAATCTTCCATAGCATAGCCGTGCACAATTTCAATGGGCCGTCAAGGTAGATCATCCTCGCGAAAACAAAAGGGGCAAACATCGACATAGGTTACCGTGGGGCTCTGAGAGGCTGCTTCTGCTGCTTCTTCTTTTTCATATGGTGTTGTACTGGTGGCAATTGAAGGTTGTACATGGTGAGAGTGAGAATAAGGGCAGCGTTTCCAGGTGGACATTGCCAAAAGGTGATTTGATTTTACCGGGGGTCGATTAGGGAGGCGCAGAGTTTAGGCCACGGGCGAATCAGAGGGCGGCGACGGTTGGGACTGCCCTGCACGGCATCTCCCCAGAACAAACACTCCCCATTCATCGCCCTCTTCTCGAGACAGACTGACAGTCCCCAAATACGCGGTTTGAGCGTGCTGGACGTCCGCAGTCGGTGCCTACCATTCCCTTTCTTGTTCTTAATAGCACACTTGTCTACCCTTCTAATTGACCGCTACCGAGCTGCAGGGACGTCCTGTACAGTACATGCGCAAACATCCCCTCCTTAACCACCTTCCTCCACATCTGCATCCAGCACGCACACTCTTCCGTTCATGGCCATTGCACGGTAGCCAGCAGCTGCTTCTCACACAGCCAGGAGCCCGCCTCCTCGTCGCGTGTTCTCCGCCGCCGACCACGGCGTCTCGCGCACAGGGCGACCGTCGTACCTCCCCGTGCCGCACCCCCTCCAAGTTCCGCGAGCCGTGAAACATTGCACCTGAACCTTCAGCTCGCAGCTCGACTGTCTTGCATGCACATCCGGTCTACAGAACCTCTACTGGCGCGGCTACTCGCTCTACGCTTGCTTTGAACCCTCCCAGCGGTCCAGTCACAAAACCCCAGCTCCTATGGCCGTGGCATCTTCCGCAAAGCCCCTCCAGCAGTTGACTCCACCAGGCAGCTCACACGGTGGAGCAGGATCGTGGGACTTTGCTGTGCCCGTAGACCCTTCTGTACGTACATTTTCCCGGCCTATGTCATAGCGCATGGCGCCACACGGATACGCTACCAGCACCATGACATCTTCCGCTATAGCGCCAAATGGCACTCGCCGACCATCACCTTGCATATGCATACCACTCCCCGACCACGGCAGCGTAGCCAACACTGACACCCCTATAGAAGAACTCTTACCCCAACTACGAGCCCTTCATGAACGACGATATCGCCTCGGCGCATCCTTATTCACCCCGGGAGCCCTTCGCCGCACAGACGAACGGTATATTAAAGCCATCGCGCTCCAACACGCTGGATTCTCAGGGGCAGTATTATGAGGACCCACCGGGTTATCGGGTGCCCAGCCGGGTGAACGAGCTGCACAAGCAGACAAGCGGCGACTTGAATGCCAGTGGCAGTGATCCTGATGGTGCTTCAGAGTACTACAAGACCTCAAACACTCGTGCGGACAGCAGGAATAGAGCGAATGCAAAGGGCGGGGTCAGAAAGAAATCCTCGAAGAAGTTGCCCCCGAATTGGGGAGAAGCAGAAAGCAACGAGAACAACTGGATACACCGTGACAAGCTCAAGGAGATTGAAACCCGCGAGTTGGAGGCAGCGGGGTTCCGAGTTGGTCGCTCCAGCAGGTCAAACAGCAGGTCGCAGAGTGCCAGCGCTCGGCACATGTCGCGAGACCGCACGAACTCAGAGGCCACTGAGCCTACAACAAACGGAGATCATCATGTCGAACCTCGTCGAAATATCTTCCCAGTGCCGGCCGAAGGAGAGGAAGAGGAGGCGCAACAGACGGGCTGGGATATCAGATCTCCCGAAGAGATCGCTGCAGATCGAGAAGAGTATGCGGCGCGTAACGACCAAGTCATCCGGCCCAGCACGTCTCGAATACCTGTTGCGAAAACAAGTCCACTGCCAGTACCAAACACGTTCGTAGAACGAGACCAACCACTTCCGAGACAGAGAAACGGCAGCGGAAACTGGGATGCGGATGCTCTGGCGACCATTGGAGCTCGAGTGAGGAGCGGAAGTGTCTCCAGTCAGTTTTTGTTAGACGAGCCGCGGTCTTTGGACGCGCCACCACGAAGTCCTACGAAAGGCAAACCCCCCGTCTCTCCAGCAACCAACGCACCACCTCTGAAAGCCAAGATGCCGGGTAAGCCTGCACCGACTTCTGGCGCACGAAAAGTCACTCCAAAGGGTGGGACGAAGCCTCGCAAGGCCTCGAACAACTCTCCTATCAAGCGGCCCGGGACCAGTGGTGGTTCAATATCTCGTCCTGGAACCAGTCACAGACCCGAAGGCGAAGCTCCCTGGGTGGCTACCATGTACAAACCCGACCCGATGCTTCCGCCGGACCAGCAAATCATTCCTACGCATGCAAAGCGGATGTGGCAGGAGCAATGGGAGAATGAGGGTCGGGTAGCCTCTGTGTATGACAAGGACTTCCGCATGCTCAAGCCTGACGATTTCCCCGACAAGCGGGCATCAACTGTCTCTCCTATTGATATTGAAAAGGCTCAAGCAGAAGGACAATGGCCATTACCCAGTCCCGACAAACTCGCCCCCGTCACCAGCAATAACAATTTCGATCCAACGCCCAAGTCTCCGGTTAGTGAGGCTGGTAGCTATAAGCTGACGCCAACGATACCACAAAGCCCTCGTGCTCCTTCACGTAATTCGGAACGTCGTACAGGGCCAGCCATTGACCCGCTGCCTGTGAACACCACGAGGCTCCCCGAACCTCCCGCCGAAACGGAGAAAGATAAGGCGAAGGAGAAGAAGGCTTGCTGCTGCATCGTTATGTAGCATTTTCTTTGTATACCCCATTATTTCATCTCACCCTTGAGTCTACCGTGGCGGTCCTTTCATTTGTCCTTTTCTAGGTGTTTACGGCGCTCAGAGGGCTCGCCGTTATTTTCAGAGTTGTAGTATCGATCGTGGGGTTGATAGCGTACAGCGTGCTTGCTGATATATACCTCTCTTTTTTTGTCAATCTTGTCTCGCATACGCCGCTCATGCAGCCCTACGAGCTGGCTAATCTGGTGCGTATTCTCAAGTTCTGGTTTCTTAGCCTTCTTCTAGGGAGGAGTTTGCGAGTTTATCAATGAGGGCGTGGGGGATGGTGTCATGCCCGGTTGTCGCTCTCAATGTGTTAGATTTGTTTCTCGTGTTTATCCATTCCTACTACGGAGGTTTTCTTAATTTTTTTTACCGAGGCGAGTGGTTCAAATAGTGAGGTTAGCTGACGGCTGCGAGGGAGGTGTTGAGCGGTACACAGCAGAGCTGTAGAGGCCGGGGGATGGGGGGCGCTGCTAGGTAGAGGGCGTGCAAATAGTTCGGAGATGTCGCAAACAGTTGAAGACGCTGCGTTTATATTCCTCACATGATTCTGATGTAGTAGACATCTGGAGGTTTCTCATACTCTCCAGTGTCTCTTAAACTGTGTATGTTGCCTTCTACTCTTGAATTACCCAATTATTCTCGACTCAAACTATCATTTCACGAATGTAAAGGAATCCTCCAGTCATGCAGTCAAATTGCACGAGAAGATAATAACTTCGTCTAGCAAACCGATCCAATTCAAGATGAACGTTACAGCACGTGAGACCACTAGTGCGGCCGGGGTTACCTCGAAGCGAAAAGCGATCCGTGCGGCCAGTCCCGCACACAAGCCAATGGCGATTTTAACCTCGAACTTTTAGCTTTCTCTTCCTTATCAACACCACACACACCCATCTTCGAGGAAAGCCGACAGATCACAATACAGTCATCATGGTGCGTCTCCCATCCCCTCTCCATCCTCCCAGAAACACATCTTAGCTCCCAATGGAATACGACACGCCATTGAGACCACCCTCACCCCGCCACCGTCCCCCAATAACCCCCCACCCCAAACCACCACCATACTAACAAACAACGCAGTCGGACGGAGAAGACAACGCATCCGTCGCCGCCGCCGAGGAGGTCGAAGTCAGCGCCGATGCCTCGGCAGGCAAGGGCCAAATGTCGGTCCTGGAAGCGCTCAAGGGCGTCCTCAAGCTGGCTCTGATCCACGACGGACTCGCCCGCGGCCTGCGCGAAGCCTCTAAAGCCCTCGACCGTCGCCAGGCGCACATGTGTGTCCTAAACGAGGCCTGCGAGGAAGAGGCGTATAAGAAACTCGTCGTAGCGTTGTGCTCGGAGCATAAGATTCCGCTGATCAAGGTGCCGGATGGGAAACAGCTGGGGGAGTGGGCGGGGCTTTGTATGTGCTTTTCCCTTTCTTGGCTTTAAAGATGGAAGGAGAGGCAGGGGTATAAGGGGGGGTTATTTATGTGCTGATGCTAATTTCGTTTGTGTGATTAGGCCAGCTCGACCGCGAGGGCAATGCCCGCAAGATCGTTAACTGCTCTTGCGTCGTCGTTCGTGACTGGGGCGAGGAGTCTCAGGAACGCAGCATCCTCCTCAACTACTTTCAGACCGAGCAGTAAGCGCCGCAATCTGCCCTGTGCATCATCACATCTCCCTCTCTTCTCGACTCGACGGTTTCTCGGCTCCTTTTCCTCGACTTCTTTGCTTCGGCTCGGTTCGGTGGCATGGTAAGGAGGGTCCTGGGACGGGGTATACGGATGGGTTCTTGAAAGTGGCGATGGTTGCACGGGTGATTCGTTGGGCTTAGCTTAGGTCTTGGACTCACGGGCATAGAGTGTGCATGGTTCGGCATGGCGACATGCCAGATGATATCTCAGAATCTATGAAATGGAAAACGACATGTCCCAAACACATCTTACGTCGTTTCAATAGTGATGAAAGCCAGCCTTCCCCTACGCTGTTCTGTGTCTCCTGTCGTCCGACCTTTTCGTATTCAAATCCAACCTCCAACGCCATCAACTCATCGAACATCACAGTCACTCAGTCCGCTTGATGAAAAGGTAGTAGGTATAGACAAACTCCGTTCTCGACGAACTACAACTACTACGACTTCGAAAACCGCTTCGTACATGCGTATGTGCATGCAGAAACCGACAGACAAACAGTCCCGCTAAAAATATGCCTGCTAATCTTGCCTTCTAACAGACAGACCAAGAACAAGAACAAGAACGACAAAGCGCAAGAGAAAAAGAAAGAGAAAGAGAGAGTAGTACCGCAACCACCTCCCCACACGCACAGTGCAGTGCAGAAGAAGACGCGAAAAAAACGGGGGATAGGCAACGGAGAGTAAGAAAAAAATAGGAGAAAGAAGGAGTATAAAAAAAAAAAAAAAAGATCAATCATGCAAGCAAAACACATGAAAGTATGGGGTATCGTAATCCGGCACACCTGTATCATCCACGCCCGCCCCCCAACCACAGAAAAGAAAAACTAGGGTTGCCCCAAGCCCAGACCCAGGCCCTGCAGCCATCCCATGGATCCATCCATATCGTATGATATCATATCATATCTTCTATCAGTCTATCCTTCGTTTCAGCGCACAAAACCCAGTGACTTGCTACTCGCTACTCGCTGCTCACCCCCATATCATCATCATCGTCGTCGTCGGCGATCCGGATTAGGCCGTTATCGTCATGTTTGCCGTAGCGAGGAAAAGGCATGTATGACGGGAAATAAGCCCCAGGAACCCCTTCCTTCCTTCCTTCCCTTTTTCCTTCGAGAAGATGACGGCAATGACGAATGCAAACAATGATGCAAAAGATGCAAAAGAAAGAACCGCAGAAGTGAAATGCTCAATGAGGTTTGTTGAACCGTCGTACCGCGCACACCGTGCAGTGAATCGAAGTGGAAAAGGTCGATCAGAAACGACCGAGATAGCCAATGACGCCTAGAAAAAACAGATCAATAACCGTGGAAAACGAAAGGTAGGAGACGAAAAGGCAGGAGAGGGAATCAGTCCACACCCATCATCTCGCTGCCTTCTCCAAAGTCATCGTCCATATCCTCGATGCCCATGCCATTGGCCTGAGCGGTGACGTTGACTATCATTTCGGTATCTCCGCCTTCGTCGTCGTCGAACATGGTGCCTTGGCCGAATACCGAGGCGCGGCGCTGTTGGGGCGCGTCGGCGTTGAGGTAGCTGCGTAGACGGGAGACGCCGAGGCCGCTGAAGACACAGAAGACGTCGCGCTGGTGTTCGTTGAACTCTGGGGTAGTTGTTAGATATAGGTTACCAGAATGGCCAGGGAGTGACAAACCTGGCGGTGCTTCGCGACAAAACACGAGCAGGTCTTCTCGGAGGAAGGCTTGGACTCCAGTCAAGCTCAAATGTGTCAAACGCAGACAGCTATTGAGCAATGCGTGGATACCCTATGTATACGTCAGCATATATCAAACATCGGTGAAATCGGTGAAACTTACGGCAAGTGTAAGGTTGGTGCAGTAGCTCAGATGTACTCTCTCGAGTACGCTGGGAGTGACGGGTCCATTGTGCCCAACTTGCTTCGGTTTGGCGAGAGCTAGTATGCTTCGATCGGTGATGGCGCCGCACTTGACCAACCCAATCCGCTTCAATTTTGGTAGCATAGCCAACTGAGTAATGGACGAATCCGTGAGGTTGGTGCAGCATGCCAAATCGATGTAGCGGATACGATTGCACAGCTTAACGAGCTGCATGACACCCGCGTCCGTGATACGCACGCAATGGCCGAGATGGATGTAGTGCAAGTTCTTCCCAAGCCGTGTAATGGCCATGACAGCACGATCTGTGATGCAGCGGCATTTGTTGAGAACGAGGTTGCGCAGGCGGGGGGCAGCTTGCACAATCTTCTGGACTCCGCTGTCTTGTAGCTCGCCGCAATCCGTTAGATCCAGGATGCGGAGTGCATCATACGTCGCCTCGTGGGGAAGGCGAAGGAAAGCCTGGTCGGTGATCCGCCAGCAATGGGCAAGGCGGAGTTCGCGCAAATGAGGTCCTTCGGTGAGGAGTGTGGTGATGGACTCGTCTTCGAGGTTCTTGCAGTCGTGCAGATCAATCTCGAGGATGTAGCGGCAGTTTTGCGCAAAAGCAATGATGGACTTGTCTGTGACCTGGGAGCAGCCGTTGAGCTTGAGGCGCTTCAGATGCTTGCAGCTCTTTGCCACAGCCTCAAGAGAGGCATCCGTAATCTTCTTGCAGTTTGTGATGTTGAGTCCTTGGAGGCGAACCGCATGCTCGGCAAGCGTGTACATGGACCCATCTGTGAGAGAATCTAGGCCGGTCACGTCCAAAGCGAGAAGGCTCCTGTTGCCCTTCAGCATCTCTATCAGGCTGAGGTCGGTCAACTTGAAGCAGTTGGTGAGGGTCAGACGCTCCACGCGCTTGCAACCAGACAACGGGACCAGAGTGCCATCGCTGATCTCCGAGGCGAGAGCGGACAAGTTCAGCCTCTTGATCAAGCTGGAGTAGTCGAAGAAGCTGTCTGCTCGCCTCACCGTGGCGATGACCGTCTTTATCGAGCCCCACTTGCCAGTCTGCGGTCGGTGCCAGAGAAGGCCCACACTGTTCCTCGCCCATTCCTTCGATACCAACATACAGCTCTTGAGGTCGCTGGGGGAGGACAGCTTTGCGAAGACGGCGATCATCAGCTCGGCGGGGAGGCGGGAAACGGGGGACACGCGAGCGCGCTCTTCGAGAGCCCGGCGCACCGCCTCTTCATCGTCATCGGGGGATACGGAGAGGGCGATTGAAGACTGCGAGTCGTTGGGCAGCTGCATTATAGAGTCGTTGTCGTCGTCGGCACCGCGCTCGGGGGACGTCGAGGCGGAGGTGTCGGAGCGGGAAGCGCTCACGTCGCGGAGGACTCTTCGGGAACGAGCCATCTTGTTGTTCAGTCCGATGTTTTGAGGGACCGGACTTAATTGCTGCAGCCTCGGTCGGGCTGGCAACAGGGCGAAAGATTGGGTTGAAAGCGTGCGGGCGTTTGTACTGGCCCGACAAGGCGTTGGCGTTGGTGTGGGTGTTGGTGTTGGCGGGTTGACTAAGCGGGCGGTTGCTTTGGCTGCCGTTGCAAATACACCGGGGAACAAAGTCACGCAAGCGTCAGTCAGTGGGATGAGATGGTAGAGTTGGAGTCGACGACAGGCTGGAGTGGTGAGAGTGTCACGGGCGCCAACTGAGAGGTAGCCGAGTGATGTGTATGTACTCTGTAGGGCTGGGAGGGAGTCGGGGTCCAGCTCGCTAATAGGGGTGCACCACTATGACCGGATGACTATGACGATGGCAGGGCCAAGGGATGTTGACACCAAATAATGGACGGTTGGGGGCACAACTGCTATCTCGATGTGGAGTGCCTTCTGGAGATTGGAGGAAGAAATAGGTAAAAGTAGGTAAGAGGAGGTAAAATGCTCAGCGACCGCTGCGTTTGTTTTGGAGGACTGTGACTGAGGGGGGTGGAAGTGCTGGTCCTGCTTGCCACGACGACGGCCACTACCACGACCACGACCACGACCCTGCGCCTCGCGCTTGTCGCATCGACTCAGACAAACGTCGTCAAACCTTAAGCAACAGCGAGCGAGCCGCTGCTTAGCCCGCTCGCCAGTCGGCATCGCGGCCTGATCACCACCGACTTTCTAAGGTTCTGCACGCTATCTAGGTACCATACGGTACCAACAATTGAACGATTGCAGGTCAGGTGTTGTTGAAGCCATCTGACTGACCATGAGCCATATCCCGCAGTACTCATCGCGAGACAGTTCTATTCCACGCCAATTCATCAGGACATGCGGCGAACCCCATGTATCACTTAGCCTCTGCAATCCAGAAGCCGTCTTTGGGCTCTCGAACACAGTTTGACTGACAACCGCAGATGATGAGACCTTGAAGCATCCGCTGTTGGCAGCATCGTTGTATCACATCACGCGGCCTTTTCCCTGCCGGAGCCTGACGGTGCAGAAAGTGAACTCTGGTTCACGATACTAAACTCTCGAATGACATCGCCGCCGCGTGGTGATGCTTGGCTGCTGCAGGGCAACGACAGCGCTACGAGGTAGCCTCCGTCGAAGAAACTAATTCCCCAAAGGACTTGAGTTCTGACCATTGCTTCCTGGCTTGTCATGGCCCATGGATCGGCGTTCGTGAGCTTAGATGGCCTCCGTACAATACCTACATTTGTAGAGGTCCCTCTGGCACTGGTCCCGAGGTCCCGAGGTCGGTAAATCTGCACGTGACCGTGCCATTCATTTGAATCGACTACTGTCTCCTGTGACTTCCTTGCCATGCTTTATAACGCCGGCTATCAACGTGAAGCAGCACGGGTTACAAAAGCGGCAGACATATAAGTTCTGTAAGAAATGCAGGGTTGTTTCGGAATTTTTGACGTCTCTCTTCCAACATCTCTGCCGCGGGCATCTGTGTCTTAGCATCAACTGGCTCATTTGGTTGGCCTAGTGCAATATGGGCACCCTGCGCCACACCTCTTTGTAGCAACCATATTTTGCTGAATCTGGTAGGAACATTGAGCCATGGGGAAGAGAGAATTCTGAAAATTTGATTACTCGGTAAGATTTATCCCGTACATCTGGATATGCTATGCGTATGTCAAGTTGAAATTCAGGAACTCGAGGCGTGCAGTGACGTTCGGGTGTGGCTTGCGTGACCGCTTGGACATAGCACATGTGGGAAATCGTCTATGAACTTATCAGGCATACACTCATGACCAGCACAAGACCACACATCGCCCATCCGCCCCCATTTCGCCTATCCTCCTAAACCGTCTGTACGCAATCTACCTACATGCAATATCTCTAGGTCTACCGAAGCTCCTGCACGCAGCAGGACTCCACACCGCCCACCATGTCCTCCGCCCGCTATGCCACCTCCTCCGTCCCGCAGCAACAAGCCGCCTACCGCGCACCCGCCCCTGTATCGCAAGCCCCGCCGGGAACCTTTTCTCCAGGCACCAAAGTCCAGGTCGGCAGCCACCGAGTCACCATCGAGCGGTACTTGTCCGAGGGCGGCTTCGCGCATGTGTATCTAGTGCGGGTGCCCAAGAGTGATAATAGCACCCCCGAGCCTGCGGTCCTCAAGAGAGTCGCGGTTCCGGATAAGGATGCTCTGGCAAATATGAGGACCGAGGTGGAAACCATGAAGAAGCTGAAGGGTCACAAGCATATTGTCACGTACATGGACTCGCACGCTTCACAGCTCAAGGGGGAGGGCTACGAGGTCTTCCTGCTCATGGAATACTGCTCGGGCGGTGGATTAATCGATTTTATGAATACGCGATTGCAGCACCGATTGACAGAGCCGGAGATTCTGCACATCTTCTCCGATGTAGCAGAGGGGGTCGCGACGATGCACTACCTGAAGCCGCCGCTACTTCACCGCGATCTCAAGGTCGAGAACGTCTTGATCACTACTGTTGGAGGAAACAGGATATACAAGCTTTGCGATTTCGGATCTACAGCGCCCCCGCGGCCAGCTGCAAAGACGGCGGCGGAAGGGAGGCTGATTGAGGATGATGTGCAGAGACACACTACACTGCAGTACCGTAGCCCGGAAATGATTGATGTCTACCGGAAACAGCCGATTGACGAGAAGAGCGATATTTGGGCGCTGGGTGTGCTACTGTACAAACTGTGCTACTACACGACACCGTTTGAAGAGGTGGGACAGATGGCCATTCTTAATGCGACGTTCAAGTTTCCCGCATATCCGCAGTTCTCGGATAGGATAAAGAAGCTGATCTGTAGGTGAAGATATGCTGGGAAGGGGTTGCATGCTAATGTTAGACAGCGTCCATGTTGCAGGAAAGCCCTCAGCGCCGCCCAAATATCTACCAGGTGGTTGTGGAGGTGTGCTCCATGAGACATAGGGCGGTGCCAATCAAAGATGTATGATTATTCACAAATAACTGAAGATATACACTGACAATCCCCAGATCTACTCGAACAGAACTCAATCGGAAGACCGGAGAAACCAGCAATTGCCGTCTCCAGAGCCGAACGCTACCTCACCTCCAATAATCGGCCTCCAAAAGGTCGCACCCGTGAAGCAAGTGGAATCAATTCCTGATATCATACCCATGCGAAGAGGAAGGCCTACGGCACATGCTTCCCAACCGCCTGCTGCTAAACCGAATGTATCTCCAATGAGAGGAGCTGCAGCCGATCCCTTTGCCGCTTTGGATTCCAACAACGTTGATGTTCGGAGAGCTGCAGCCGATGAGCTAGCATCTCGGTTTCCCTCCCTGGACGAATTTTCTCTATTGCACGATCGGGGACAAAAATTTGAATTTGGTCAAGCGCCGATAACGTCCGACCCGCAGCTTAACCATAGAGTGACGCAGGCGCTCGCGGATGATGCGTTCGCAATTCCTCCTGTGACCAACACGGAATCAACACCAATAGCAAAACCTCCAATGGCCCCATTAACCGGTGTTTCTAGAACGTCATCTATTAAGAAGCAACCACCCAGACCAGATATGGCCAAGGAAAGTCCTCGAACGTCGAATTCGGCCATCCTTCAACCGATACCGCAACGATCAAGGATGGTTTCAACTGGAATGCAGACTTCGCCAACGACATCACCAGCTCCTGCTCAGGCAGCACAGAAGTACCAGGATGCCAACAAACGGCCAATCTGGCGTGTACCAGAACCTTCTGCGCACAATCGTACGATGAGCCAGAACAGAACGTTTGAGAAACCTCAGCCGAGCCCATCCACTCTTAAAGCAGAATTTACGCTCCCAACTCGTCCTACAATGTTCGATTCAGTGAGATCGAAATCACACACATCGACCCTTGCTATTCCCAAATCACCTGCATCTTCACGACCTTCACTCGAAAGCCAGCGTCCCTCTGCCATGGATCTCGGGAGTTCTCTTGATAGGTCCAAGTCTGCACAAGGCCGGCCCGTCAGCATTCACGTAGAGTCCAATCTTGACTTCCTCCGTGAAAGAGAGGCAGCTCCAGGACGTAGCTTCGACGCACCGTCACTATCCCGAGGACCACCTTCAGCAGCAATCCAGGATTCCGATTCCGGGACAGAAGACACGAATATCACCTCCAACGTAGGTTTCCTCCGTGCTATAGAGAATGACGACTCGTCACATAAGAAGCACCGTCGAAGCAGCAGCCAAAGTAAGCATGGAAAGCGCTCCAGTCTCTCCTCCATCACAAGTAACACCAAGAACATCGTCAAAGGTCGCTTCGGCGACGCCTTCCGCAAGTTCGAAAGCAATGCCGCCCATACATCGGATCGCGGACGTGAACCAACCACGCCGACAGACCAGCACCTGGACCCTAGAAGCAAGGCACTGACGCCCATTGCGGGCTCAGAAGCCACAGGCGGAACAAGCGATGACGAGCGCGCCATTGATGAAACAGAAGACCTTCCCCCTGAAGTACGCCGAGAACTCGAACGTCGCCGCCTCTCGCAAGAAGAACGCCGTGTCGAAGCTGCAGCAGCCGAGTACCGCCAACGTCTCGCGCAAGAAGGCAAAGGCAAAGCCGGCCCCACACGCGCCTCCAATATCCAAAACCGCGTCAAGAACCTACTCGAAGAGAGCCAGAAACCACCACCTGCAAGTCGCACCGCCGAGGGGTACGGGAAATACACTGAAACAAGTGGGAAACCGCTACCGACAAGGCCTCAAGACCAGACGGGGATCAGACAACCTCCAGCAGTGGCGAGAAAACCCGTAGTAATGGCGCCTCAACCCTCGCAGCAACAACAACAGCAAACACCACGACCACATATCGCGCAACAACCACCGACCTCATCCTCCGCGCCCCCAACAACCCACCGCACAGCAACAGGCCCATCCTCGTCCGCCCGTCCGCCTCCACCATCCAAGCCCAAGAACCTTCGCACCGGCGGCGGGAACGCTCCTCCAACCGACTTCGCACCCGCGAGAACCAGCCCCATCAAGAGCAGTGCTGGACCACCATCGGCAGCAGTCGGAGTCGGAGCCGGAGCCGGGAGAAACAAACCCTTCCCCCTCGCCGGCGATGCCGCGAACGAAGGCGAATGGGATGTGGATAGTTTTAGTAAACGGTATCCCAGTTTGAGTGGGCTGGAGATGGTGGAGACGGAGATTCCGGCTCGAGGCGCTGCGGCCGGGGGAGGGCGCGGGGACGGGGGCGTACGTGATGTTTGATCCCGTGGATCGGCGCAGTGGATAGATGGATGGATATTTTCTTGGGCGCTTTGTGTGTGTTTTCTGGTTTTTCGGCATTTAGACGGATAGAGTGAAGGGTGGGCGGGTGAGGTCAGGTGTGTTGTGTGTGTGGTGTTGTGTTTGATATATCCCGTAGCTCTAGCCTAGGGGCATTTGCGGCTTTGACCTTGATCTTGATCTTGGGCCTTGATCTTGACATTGACCTTGGTTGTTGCTGCTGCTGCTACTGCTGCTGGTGGTATGGCAGTATTGCGCCTTTGGGAGTTTGAGGAAGGAAGGCTATGCGCGCAGACAGGCAGACAAGCGGGCAAGCTAGATAAAAAGAGCATTTTGTGTGTAGAAGAAGCGACAACTAGAAGAAGAAGAAGTGAGTGAGTGATTCCAGGGAAAAGCAATTGCTCCGCTGCGCTTCGCTTCGCTTCGCTTGGTCAAAAAGTAGTGGCATGCCAATACAATATCTGTCCTATTCTCTCTTTCTATACTGTCGAATCCTCGTCCCTGCCTGATATGCCACGCCCACGCCACGTCACACCCTCTCTCCCCTTACTCTCCCCAAGCAAATACACATCCCCAAATTCTACGTCGGTTCCGACCAATCAACCTGCTCCGTGACCGGTCCCGCACCTCCCGCGTACCCAATCTTCAGCCTCAACCGTAATCTCGCAGGCGGTGGCTATTCCGCATTAGTATGCATTTTCATCATCTCAACTTCTTCGGAAAAACGGAAACTTACCGCATTGACACCAGTGACTCTCATTTGCTGCGTTGCCTCCTGCCCCCCCTCCAACTCAGTCGTACTAATAGGCTGCAGCTGCAGTTTTTGGCTCTTGGGCACGGCGGCTTGCAAGCTGACACCGGATAACTGTGCGAAATCGCCGGTGTTGCGGAACCTGGCGAGGAGCTGAACGGCGTTGGCGTCGCGCTTGAGCTGGAAGGTGATTTGGAGGTCGTTCTTGTTGTAGACGGGGAAGGCGGGGGGGCCGGACGCGACGGGCGGTGCTGAGGTTTGGGGAAGGGGAGAGGATATGCCGCCGAGGATGTCCAAAGAGGATGATGGTGGAGGGGGTCGCGATTGTGTGGGTGCTGGTGAGCTTGTAGGGCCTGAGTTGAAGAGGTCCATGATGTTGGCTACGTTGGATGGAGCGGGAGGTGACGTTTGAGGTGGTGGTGAGGTACCGGATGGTCCGCTTCCACCTAGAATGTCTGCGAGGAGATCTGCGCTTTGAGCTTGGCCGTTAGCTGCGCCGTTCGCATCTCCAGGTACACCAGAATCGCCCATGAGATCGAGGAGAAGGTCTTCGGTTGCGGCTTGTGCGGGCTTCTTCTTGAGGACCTTTGACTGCCGCTTGTTTTTCGTTGCTTCTCCGAGCACGCGTTGCTCTTCGCGGATTTCGGGAGCAGGCATCTTCTCCAACACTCCTCTGCGGACTTGGTCAAAGTCGAACATGTTGACGTACTCTACAGCACGCTGTTGTATCTCGATATCTAGATTCGTACCGAAGCGTTGCAGAAGCCTTCGTAACCGTTCCACTTGAGCGGGCTCGTTCAGCCGAGTGGTGAGTTTCATTGAGGCCGTGACGATGTACTGGGTCACAATGAGTCCAGCGTAGCTGCTGTTCAGAAGGTTCTCGAAAAGATCAACAACATCACTCTCTTTCACCTCCTTGACGAGCTCCTCCTCTTCGTACTGTCCGCCTCTTAGTAGAGAATCACCGTACTCTCCGATGACCCAGGAACCCGCTTGAGTCAGACCTTCCTGGGTGATGTCCTCTTTCAGAGCAGCATAGAGTTTCTGGACGGAGTACGTCTGGAGATCAGGAGTAGTAGCGATGAGACGGACAAAAGACGATAGAATCTGCTCTTTGACGTAGTTGCCGGCCTGTTACGAATTAGCTTGAGGATTTCATTGATTGACGAACCACGACTTACAAGCTTCAACACACGCAGCATAGTATCGACATGCCATCGCTTATTTGGCGCAAATCGGTCAGCTGCGATACCGATCTGGCTGGTCATTACGGGCTTGAATTCGTTGTCAGCAACTTCGAGGAATGCGAGAAGCTCCCGTATCAGCACGCGAACGTTGCTCGCGTTTATTAAGGTGAAACTCAGATCGAGCGCTCTTCTTCGAATACTGATGTCGGGATCTCTAAGACAGTCCAGGATAGTGTTTCTGTGTCGTTGTACGGCATTGGGCTCCACTGCTACGACTTTGATGAGCGTGTTCAGAGCAACATATCGGATGTTATTATCCCTGTTCGAGAGGAACTTTCCGAGAATGTTCACTCCAAGCACGCGGAGACCAGAATCGGCTTCAATGTCCAGGATGGTGAGCACGGCTTCGTACAAAATTGAGTTGCCCACGTTCTTTGATGACTCTGTGTTGGTCGCAACCTGATAATGTCAGCATTGGCAAGCCTTGATATGTGTTGCGAACATACCTGTGCTAGAATGTCGTTGATCTGCTCGCTGACCTGCGCATCTCCGCGTGCCAACACTCGAATCAACTGCAGGAGTTTGACTTGCAAGAAGGGGTCAGTAATGCCCTGGACATCATGCTCTGGAGCGTATCCTGAAGCGGAGAGTCCCTTTAGTATCTTGACCAGACTGCCCACCATGGGACGGAACAAATCCCTGATGCCGTTCTCATCGTCCTCTGCCTCGTCCGCTTCGCAAAGGCTTATTACCAGGACAAGCCCACTTATTAGAACGCCATGGTTCCGGTCCTGTAGGAGCGCTTTTGACTTCTCCAAAAAATGCTCCTGCAGATCTGGCA
This sequence comes from Byssothecium circinans, assembly GCA_010015675.1. NCBI lineage: Eukaryota > Fungi > Ascomycota > Dothideomycetes > Pleosporales > Massarinaceae > Byssothecium > Byssothecium circinans. The sequence continues at coordinate 861,895 of ML976987.1, forward strand.
CTTTTCGACATATCCTCATGGCACACAGAGCAGCCTTCCGCCGTATGTAGGGGTTCGCGCTCGATAATATCGTCTCGACTTCGGGGAAGAGATCTCGCGCCATTTCGACCGAAGCAATGTTCCCGAGAGTGCAAAGAGCGAGGCCAACGATGTACTGATTCGGGTGGTTGAGGTCACTACAATCGTAAGCACAGTTTACAGCTCCAAATGGAACGTGCATACTTCTTGAGAGAGTTTGTGACCAGAGTCAGGACCTCCTGGTTCTCATCTAGCAGCAACATGGTCCCCAGATAGCCCAATCTTTTGTCGGCAAACCGTGGGGATGCCAGCAGCTTCAAACATTCAATCTGACCAAAATGGGTTCGTTCGCCCAGCGTAAAGAGGTATAGCAGTTTCGCGACATTGTTTCGCCTGCATCGTCATGAGTATGGGCGCCTCCAGCTGATTTGCAGCCAGTACACACCTCACTCCAGAGTCGTGGCTCTCTTCTCTGAAGCTTGCCCGAATTGCGGCGCTTTCCTTTTGCACCACAGCCCGCTCGTCGGCAATCGTCTTTGCAGCGCGCACATTGCGAATGAATTGCTTTACTAATACGTCTCAGCAACACGTCCATGGTCGGGGTCGTCGGCTTGGCATACAGGAAGTCATTGCGGTGGCCTCGAGGACCCCACCAGGGATCTTTACGGGTTTAATAGGATGGCCGGAGTGCAGCGGCTGCAGCGGAGCGGACTTGCGGATAGAGCTCGGGGATGTAGGTTGGGAAAATAGGGAGTCGATTCGTGGTCCGCGGTATTGCTGTTGGCTGATTACTTTCACAACCGCAGGCTTGAGCCTTGAGGCTTCAATGGGAGCGGGGAAATGTCGGACCGGCGAGTGCTCCTTCGCCCAGAACAGTTTAGCTTGCACGCACGAAGACGGCGCGACTGAGGTGACGCCAGCCTCCGCGACTTCCGTCATTGAACCTTCAACCTCGTGGTCGGTCGCAGTAGCTAGGGACTGCCCTCCTCTACGAGTGCGCATGACCTGAATAACGCTCTATTTTTCGGGACAATACCACTTCGGCCAAAGCCAATACCTCAACAGCTATCTTAAAGGCTTAGACCAGCCGTAGCACATACTGCCGAAGGGAGACGGCTAGGATGTGGGAATGATCAACGCTGGCTCTGGGCTGACACCATAAATACTCAAACACTCTTACCTCTGCTTCTCTTGCAGCATGCTTGCTCCTTCTCTCCAACAATGGCTGAATCTACCTCCGTTGACCCCCAGTCCCTCAACGGGCATGGGGACTTCCACACGCCGCGTCCGCGCAAGCCAACGAGAATTGATCTTTTGAAGCCGCAACTGAGTGATGAAGCCATCAAGAATGGCTTCAAGGAGAATGCCTCTGGCCTCTCGAGGTACCTCGGCCTGGCGCCCAAGAAAATGCTTCACTAAAACCGTCGCAGTGGCAGAACCACGCCCATACCGGAAAATGCGCCCCCCTCAGTAAAGGCATCCTCGTTCGCGCGCCGTCAAATCCGAGCCCAGCAGCGGCAGCGCATCTTCCCTACCATCGAATACGTCGATCGCGTGTCCCACTTCGACCCGTCGAGCGACCACCGCGACTTCCATGGCTTCTTTGTGCTGTTCTGGATCGGGCTGGCAATCATGGTCATCACCACGATGCTGCGGAACTTGAAGGAGAACGGCTACCCGCTATTCATCAGGCAGTGGGAGCTCTTCACAGAGAAGGTGTGGGAGTTGGGTATCTGCGATGGAGCTATGGTCGCGTCCACCGCGGTGACGCTCGCGTTGCACAAGGCTATTAGCCTCAAATACTTCCGGTGGAACTGGGTTGGAATGACCATCCAAAGCATATATCAGGCCTTCTGGCTCTTCTTCTGGGTGACATACCCATTTGTTCGTGACTGGAGTTGGACCGCACAGGTCTTCTTTACTCTACATTTACTTTCCATGTTCATGAAGATGCACTCATATGGGTGAGTCTGCTCAAACCCACGGGAACAATATATGAAGGGGAATCCCTAATACATCCCAGATTTTACAATGGCCATTTGAGCGAGACTCTGCGTCGACTAAACGATCTCGACGAACCCAAAACGGCAAATAAATCCGCAGCCTACAGATATCCTCATTCGAGTTCTCACCTCCACGAGATACCCCAGAGTCCTTCCCACAAAGACCGCGAAGATTCGGAAAAGGCGAAATTGGCACAGCTTCGCGACGACCTCGCTTTTGAGCTTGCGTCACCCCTTGGTCACGTATCCTACCCCGAAAACTTGACCCTCTACAACTATGTCGACTATATATTCTGTCCGACATTGTGCTATGAGCTAGAGTACCCGCGAACAAAGACGATTCGATTGATGGAGGTGCTATACAAGACTCTCGCCGTATTCGGGTGTATCTTTTTGCTCACAGTCACGACGGAGGAGTTCATTCTACCAGTCTTGGACGAGTCCGCACCCAGACTTCAGGCTTCAACGGGTGTTCTTGACTTTGTGCTCATTCTTCTTGAAACCATTGGTAGTCTTCTCTTCCCATTCATGGTAGCGTTTCTCCTTGTATTTCTCGTCATTTTCGAGTACATACTGGGAGCGTTTGCGGAGATCACGCGTAAGCCAATTCCTATCTATTCACACTCAGCGGCTAACTTCAAAATCAGGCTTTGCCGACCGCCAATTCTACGCCGACTGGTGGAACAGTTGCGACTGGCTCGAATTCTCTCGTGAATGGAACAAGCCTGTTCACCACTTCTTCCGGCGACACGTCTATTCGGCGTCGCGAGGCCACATGTCACGACCTCTGGCAACGACAATTACCTTTTTCATCAGCGCGCTCGCTCATGAGCTTGTCATGGGCTGCATCACACGCAAGTTCCGCGGTTACGGCTTCGTCGCTATGATGCTGCAGATGCCCATAGTAATGGTTCAGCGCTCAAAGTGGGTTAGGGGCCGTACACTCCTCAACAACGTCTTGTTTTGGTGTTCGATGATCCTTGGGCTTGCGATGGTATGATTGAATGCCATCTTCTTACTGAATTGATCGCTAATCAAATGCAGATGTGTGCCCTATACGTTCTCGTGTAAAGAGCCCCTCAAGCAACGATACCCTGTATAGACACCCCCTTCTGATGGTAAAGGCAGACAAGGCGGACGGATTACGGACGATACCCTTCTCATTGCTCTTTTTGACACTTATGGATTTTTTATATAATGCTTTGATTTGCTGTAGAAGTGCACACTGCCATAGACTATAGAATGTACCCTAGGTTTCCACTAGATTCGCACGATATTGGTGACCTGCGTAATCATCTGCACCACCTGAAAACAGAGGTAATCTAGAAATGGTCAATAACGTCACATTACCCCTATCTTTACCCCTCACAACGTCACTTTTACCCCTTACTATCCTTTTAATCAAGAAGGAGCAATCATCACCACTAGTACTCATGTGAGTACAGTAGGGTATCAACACAAGGAAAAAACACGATAAGGATAAGGCGCACCGGCCTCGGAACTCGAACACTATCCTTTTAATAGTAGGTGGGGGAAGGAAGTGACGATTTGAGGGGCACACGAGGGGTAAGATAGGGGTAAAAGGGGGGCTGCTTACTCTTTTAAGCCTATTTTCTACCGTATTTGGAATATTGACCTATATACCCTCTGCTCGCGGGTGGTGCAGATGATTACGCAGTTCACAATAACACAGCCCCACGGCGTGAACTATCACTCGCAACTTCCACTAAAAGTAGACAGTGTAGTTGTCCACAGGGGTCGTATAGGGCTATCAGCGCAATAAATGGCCCGTGCTTTATTGAAGCGGACATCCAAGCATCCGCGAGTATGACGCCGCTGTAATTACCATGGAGATGCCCGCCTGGGATCATCGGTTTTGCATTGCCCATTGTTTCCCATTCACAGTACATGATCTGTTATCGTTTTGTATTGCTGTTTTCTCACTTATACCCTTGTGCGTTGTTTGCTTAGCTGCAAAGGAGTCGGTTCGTTCGCGGCTTGTTTCCCCTCAAAACCCAGCGTCCCACGGAATCGGGCGGGATCACCGCTTTCTACTCTCTCGGCGACGGACGACTTCTGAGCCGAAAGCTATATAAACTATATCACAAATCACAGCCCTATATTCCATGAAGGTCCACAGCATACCGTGAAGGCAGAAATCCCACACCAGGCAGAACCCAAACCCAGGACCCAAGAAAGTCGAAGGGCCATGTCGGAGCTTCACAAAGCGCTAGAGCACCTGCGCCCCAAAGACTACGGCGAAGTTCCCCTCGATAACCTCTCGGAATATCTCACCGACCTCTTCTCCAAGGCCGAATTCATCGCGAACTCGGTCCCTCCGCCTCCGAATGGCACGCCCTACGAGATGGCGCAGCGCTCGCGCAAAGATGCGAATGGCGCTGTTTGCGCCGCCGACCTTACAATCTCTAGCGTTCGGAGGCCCGAAGCAGTGTCCAAGGAACAAAAGGAGTTGCACAAGGCATGGGGGAGGCCGTTGAAACTGGGCGCGAAGGAGACGCAGACGGGGATTAGTGTGTTTAAGATGGCAGGGAATGATAGGCATGGGGCGTGGTTTGCGAGGACGAGTGTGCATGAGGGTTTGGGGTTTGCAAAGTGGAAGAGAGCTATGATGAGGGAGTTTCCCGAGAGTTTGGAGACGGTGGGTGGGCCGGGGGCGGGAAGTGTGAGGGGCATTGGTGGGGATCAAAGATTGGAGGATGTAGAGGTTGAGGGTATTGGAAAGATGGAAGGTAGGTCATGGACACTTTTAAGCATCGTGGGGATAAGAAAGGGCTAGAAGCTAATTGTACTGCAGTCTACCAACTCTCTGCGCAATTCCCAGGTCCCACCGCCGCACGCGAGTTCATTACTCTCCTCCTCACGTCCGACAACTGCCTTGGTGAAGCCTCGAAGATCAATAATATCATACCACGCCATTATATGGTTGTTTCGATCCCCGTTGAACACCCTGATGCGCCAGTCCGCAGTGGCTTCGTACGCGGCCAGTACGAGTCGGTTGAAATGATACGGGAGATACCTCTACCTTCTGCCAAGTCCGCCGCGTCTGCTTCTACCTCGAACCTACTCAAGCATGACAGGAAAAAGTCAAGGGACAGAGGAGGCACAATTGGGTTTGCGGAATCGCGAGGCCCAGATGCAAAGGGAGAGATGATCGATAGGAAAGATGATGCAGATGAGGATGACCCAGAGATGAATCCCGTAGAATGGATCATGATCACAAGAAGCGATCCAGGGGGTGGTATACCGCGCTTCATGGTGGAGCGAGGCACGCCTGGCAGTATTGTACAGGATGCAGGCAAGTTTCTGGACTGGGCTTGTGGGAAAGACGATTTCCCCTCGGGCGAAGAAGACGAGAAAATTGCTCAAGATAGTACGAGACGGAGTATGGACACTGAGAAACATTACTCAATAGCGAACTCAAATGGCGTTTTGGCAGGAGTTGGGACGAGTATTGCGGACAGACCAAATACTGCAGCATCGCAAAGACTGTCGCAAAGAACCAGTAGTAAACAAGACGAGCAAGGGGGAATTGCACAGACTGTGGCCGATACCTTGGAGTCCTACGTGCCAGATGCGCTGAACCCTCTCCATCGGAGAGACACAATCAGCTCTACCTCCTCATCATCCATCGATTCTTTCGCCTCAGCCGAGCAATTCACCACAGCACCCGACGGACTTCCCATCGACGACACAATACCCACACCCTCAACCTCATCCGAGCAATCGCTAGCCCTTGCCCAAGGCGAATCAGCATCAGCTCAAAGCCGCGAGATCCAAAAGATCGAGCAAAAGCGCCAACAACTGCACGAACGCCTCAAATCCGCACGTCAACAACAAACCAACATGAACGCGGAAATCTCCACGCGCACCTCCAAAGAGCTCACCAAAGAATCCAAAAAGCATGCCCGCGAGCGCAAAAAGCAAGAAGAAAAATTCGCAAAAGAAGTGCAAAAGCTCGAAGCGCGCCGCGAACGCGAGACGAAAAAACTGCTCGCGCGCCAGCAGAAAGAGGCGGATAAGAACAACCTCAGTCGTATACAACGCGAGCGTGATGAATGGAAGGACAGGGCCGAGCTCGCGGAACAGGAGAATAAAGTACTGTTGGAGCAGATTGGCGAGCTGCAGAGGGAGAACACGCAGTTAGCAGCAAAGATGGGGAAGATGGAGGGCGGAGAGGAGGTCCTGAAGGCAGTGAGGGAGAAGGTGCTTGCTGGTGCGAAGGGCGGGAGGAGGGCGGAGAGTAGGGGGAGTGTGGGGAGTGGAAGGATCAAGGTTGGTAGCGAGAAGAAGAGTGAAGGGGGTTCAGGACTACAGAACATGGAGAGTAGGGGTGCGCGGTGATAGTATTTTGAGGTTTTCGGCGTGTTTGGGATGTTCTTGCGAGGGTAGCATTGGGTTGGCGTAATATATCACTTTTGGTTGGTGGTTGTTGGTTGTTGGTTGGTATATTGTTTTGTGCATGGCGTTGGTGGGTGGCTATCGTGCATGCACGTAAATTGAGAGGTTCATCCAAATCTTTAAAAATGCTCCTAGGTCACACACACTCTACAGGAGAACAATACCTAACCATCAAAGAAATGTATCCATCTACATACATACCTGTAGCTATTTGTCTGCTAGCCCGATCGATAGGAGACGATTGCTGACATCCCCTACCCCCCCAGTCCTCTTCATCCCACCTTACTAATCCGGATTGGGCTTGAACTTTTTTTCCCCTTCGGTTTCCGATATCGTATCACCATCACGACTTTTTCCGCATCCTACGCGTACGCTGTCGGGTCTGATACTCTGCGCTTAACGAATAGATAATCTACCCGTATTATCTCGAAGGGAAAAGGGGTCTAACCAAGCGCTTCTTTTGCTGGTAGAAGTTGACCAGCTGCAGGGTATCTGGAGGGGATTCACTGTTGGCGGTGTAGCTGGGAAGGTTGTTAAAGAGATAGCAAAGGGGATCCATCTGTGCAAGAGAAACAATATCGGCGGGAAAGATCCGGGAGAATTGGGAAAGAGCTAGGATAGTTGATAGTTGCACACAGGGAGGGTGTTCAAGCCGCCGCCTTCCAGGCTACCTACCTTACAACCCCGGCCGGGTATCAATCACGTGGGAAGATTCCTCTCTCCAGCCTGGTACTTCAGAGCTTCGATCCGGATTCACAACTTCGTCTAATCCCCTCGCGGACGCTACGCCCCAGTGCGGCACAACCTGCCGACAATACACCCAACCTCAAGGCGCCGTTTACTGTACTCCTCGATCCAAACATGTCAGCATCTTCAACCCCAGCGTCCGTAACGCGCAGCGGCACGCCCCAACCCAGCGATGGCAGCGGCGGCGGCGGTGTCAAACCCACACTCCTCGCCTTCCACGGCTCGGGAAGTAACGCTACCATTCATACGATACAGATGGCGCGGCTGAGTCGCCTGCTTAAACCGCATTTTGATATTATTTCTCTGGACGGTAAGTTTTAATCTCCATCAATTACCCCACCCATTCATTCCCCACCCCCTTTACCTTTCCTTTCCTCTCCTCTCCTCTCTTCCCCCCACTAACGCCCCACGCCAGCGCCCTACCCCTCCCCCGCCGGCCCCGGAATCCTCCCCTTCTTCGAAGGCTGCGGCCCCTACCACCGCTGGATCCCCCCCTCCGAAACCCTAAGCATAGCCGCCATGCGCTCGGGGTCGGGCTCCTCTACCCTCCCCCCAGAAGTCGAAGACCTCGTCCACAGCACCATCACCTCCGTCGCTGAAAAGGGAAGCCGCGTCGTCGGCCTCCTGGGCTTCAGCCAGGGAACCCGCGTCGTCGCCGGCCTGCTCAAGGCCGCCGAGATCGTGCAGGCCCGGGCCCCCGGGGACGCGGCGCTCGCGTGGCTCGATTTCCGCTTCGCGGTTAGTGTTTGCGGGAGTTATCCGCCGCCGTTGGTTCCGGGGGCTGCGAAGGCGTTGGTCGAGGGGGAGGGCGGGGGGGTGTTGGCGGAGAAGATTAAGGTGCCCACGCTGCATGTTCAGGGGGAGAAGGATGAGTGGGATTGGGCGGGGAAGTTGCTGGTTGAGGGGAGTTTTGACGTTGGCGGTGATGCGGGGACGGGGACAGGGACGGGGAGGGGGAGTGAGGTGTTGAGGTTGGATATGGGGCATCATTATCCCGTTAAGGCGGAGGATAGCAAGAAGATCGCAGACTGGGTTTTGAGCGTTTGGAAGGACGTTGGGGGGGAAGGGGGTGATGTTGCTGCTGCTGGTGCTGGTGCGTCTTCGTAGGGGTGGGTGGTTGGGGGTGTGTTGTGATGCGTGGACGTCGATTAGGGAGGTGGAATGCGGGGATAGAGCAGTATTTCATACGACTACGGCGGGGAAACTTCCATCCCATCGCATTTAGAAACTAGAACAGGATCAAGAAATTGATAGAATTTCAATCATGTCACATGGAGATAAGCGGGTTGCTTGGAGTAGAACAGAGAAAGGCGTCAATCATCGATTGTGTGGAGGGAAAAAAACCCCAACTATTCAAATAATCCTACCGAACACGCTTGCCCCGGCACCGTGAAAAAAGCTAACGGCCAAACTAAAAGGTATAACATCCCATCCGCAGACAAGGAGAAGACGTAAGAGGGTAGAAAGTGAAGAACGACACAGATCCGTACCCATTTACCCTGCCCAATCCCAGCCACGACCCCAAACGCCAAGCCACCGATTTTCATACCCCGTCAACCGAGTGACCTATTCCCGACCTTCTTGCACCGCACGTAAAACGGGATATAGATCGCGCGCATCATCGCTCATACGACGCTCGCGCTTGATATGCTCGTCCTCGTCGGAATCGGAGGAGTAGTCGTGGGCCTCGAGACGCTCTTTGAGATATGCCCTCAGCCTCTCTATGGTGCGGATATTCTCAACCCATGACTGTTGCGAAGCCTCGGGCTGCTCGGTAGATGTCGAGGATACTGCGCTGGGTGATCGCAGAGATAGAGCGGGGTCAACCTTGGGGCTGTGAAGGGCAAGCTGATTGACGTTGTGGTGCAGGCTGTCGGAATCCTTGGGCGATCCGATGCCCGAAGTATCCATGTGGTCATTCTCATTTCTCTCTGGCGCTGCCTTCTGCAGAAGGTTACCAGAAATACGTCGACGGCCATCATCAAAAGCAGAACCCAGACCGGAGGATGGGGCTGCGGCGGACATGTCGGACATGGCACTGACCGATGGGAGAGTGGGATACATGCCGCCCATCGTGGTCCTAGTCGTTGGTGAAATGGTGCTTGCTGAGTGGCCAGGAGAGTGCTGTGAGGTGTATGACATAACGCTTGAGGCAGGAGTCAATGCCGGCGTTTCAATACTTGAGGAAACTGCGGATGCGTGGGCAGAATGATGGTGAGCGGAAGCAAGTCCAGGTGGCGAGTGGCTGGAGCGATAGGCGGAGCCAGTCATGACGGAGTGTGCGCCGGCTTGCTGCACGCCAGCTGCTGCTGCATGGTTGGGGTTCTCGTATACAGTGCTCTGCAGCTGCTCCAAGAACTGGTCGATGTTCAACAAATCGCTCTTGCTCCTAAGGTTGGGCAAGGGCAAAGAGTAAGGGTGCATCGGAGGATGCGAGGCTTGGGCGACCATAGTCCCTCCGTGGCCGTACTCGGACATGCCACCGTGCGGGTAGCCTCCGCCAATGGTAGGGAGCTGGACACTTTGAAGGCCCATCAATCTCTGGCCGACATCGTAGTAAGTGGTGGGGTCGATTGATCGACGCTTAGCATCGCCAAAGAACTCATTGAGAGCATCGTAGGCAGCACGCTTTCGGATCTCGTAAGAGTCGTTGTTTAGCTGCTGAGTAGGGTTGACAGCATAGTAAACAGGCCCGTAGGCCGAGTTCTGGGGTGGGCCGCCGTAGAAGCCAGCCGGGGCGCCTCCAGGATGCTGTTGGGCATAGCCGCCGTTGTGTCCAAGAGCGCCATCAGGATACTGGTATCCACTCGCTGTAGCGGCAAGCGCCTGCAAGTCAGCGACCACTGTAGTTCTCAAGTTAGAACAAGGAAATCCGAAATGCGCACGGATGGCGGATGGAAAAAGAAGATGTTGACAAGGTAAGATGACAAGGACGGGGTCAACATACGTTTGCCGTTTTGGCCTTGATAGCCTGATGGGCCGTGAGGGCCACCGCGGTTAGGTTCGGGTGAGCGAAGGAGAACAGAGTCGTCGGCGTGCGTCTTGACGTGCTTCTTCAAATCCTGGGGGCGCTTGAAAGCCTTGCCGCAGAAGTCACATTTGTGCGGCTTCAACGGGACGTGGACGCGAATGTGTGACGTGATGTGGTCACGCTTCACCGTCGTGGTACGGCAGTTGCCCCACTGGCAGGTCAAGTTCAGGTTGTTGGTGCTCTTGCGGCCGACATGGCGCTCGCAGACGTGGTCCTGCAGAGTGTGAGCGAGGTGTTATCACGTGACTAGTTGCACTGAGGGCAACCAGGTGGCGCGATGGCGCACAGTTGACTGCGCATGGAGCCATCGTCTACAAGTGCAGCAGCACCGTCCGCGTGCATGCAGAGGCCGTCGCGCGCGATCAAGATGGAGGACCTGGACTTACATAGAGCTGTTCGGCGGATGGGCAGCGCTCGCCGCAGTTCTGCCACTGGCACACGAGAGAGTCGGTAGACAGAGATGCAGCAGCGGGGTTGGGCGTGTTCTGCTGCGAGGTATTGCCTTGGGGCTGAGGAGCAGCGGCCTGAGCGGCAGTGTTCTGTGTGGGTGTAGGCTCGGCCATCTTGTCGACGCCCAGTGCTTTGCTGTGGGTTGTCTTGGCAGCGAAGGGCGAAGGGGGTGGTGAGGGTGAGGGCACCGAAGAAAAGTCAAGATTTGCTTAGTAAAGGGGACCAAGGTAAAAGGAAGGCGCGTCTGCTGGTTGTCAGATTGCGAAAAATGGAGAGGCGAGGAACGCGCGAGGGCAAGCAGGAGTCAAGTATGAAATGCGCGGGGAGGAAGGCTTGGGCCTTTCGGGGCGACTGCCCAGTGTCCCGCTCAAGGACCAAGAAAATGCGCGCACAGCCTGCACCATCCAGCGCCATCAAGCTATTCGCCCAACCATAGTACCGCGCTAGCACGGACTCCAGTGTTGGCGTCTTGGCGGGCGTCTTGGCGGCTTGTCCGAAGCATCCTATCGCGCCACTCCTTTGGCCCATCTGCTCTGCCCTCTGCCCCCTCTGCATGCAAGGCGCCCCTCACATTACCCACCGCGTCCGCATCCTTGCCCGGACTCTCACCCTCTCGTGTATACGCCCCTACTCCGGACGGCCGGCTTTTTGACGACGCGTCCCCATCCAGCGCCCTCAGCAGAAAAAGAAGCTCTCGGCACTACTGTCATAAGCCTGGCGTTAGCCTGATCCTTTGAGACACGCCCGAAACCAACACCGTCGGTTCGGCCAAGTCTTCCCGACGTGATCCGCCCACTCTTGCACTTGGCTGAGCGGAAAGTCTTGTCTCTTGCTTCCACTGCTTGCCCAGCACTTCAGAATCACCACCTGGACACTGCACTCTATTCTTTCACAAACCTCTCGACACTCAAACAGCAGAATGGCAGCAGAAGATCAACGTCCCACGAGTTGCTGGCCCGCTTCCCTTTCTCCAAGCCATCCAGTACCTCTTTCTCAGCCTAGCATCTCACAATCTGACAGCTGTCCATCTTCTTCACAGATGTGATTCTCTCCCTCTCTTGTCCTCGTTCTCTCCTACTGCCACCCCAAGAGTCTCGAGTCGCCTTCTCCACGATTTCCCAAACCTGCCAACCCCATAACTATGGAGACAGGAGGCTTGGAAGGTGCTGTTCACGTCGAGTCTGCTCCAGTCTCCAGGACTTCACCGTGCAGAAACTCGACCCAATCTCGTTTCGCACCGCATGCTAAGCAACGCCCTTGTTACTAGCCCCGCAGGTCCATCTCCACAGTCTCCACAACTCGAAAACAGCTACCACAACCTCCTACAGCAGACAGTCCTCCCAACGCGAGTCAAAGACTCTTGCATGCGGGGAGTCTCGAATCAATCGCACAACTACCCATGGCAGTGGCGCCAGCGGACATAAACGGAACGTTTCAATCAGTATGCTGAAGCGGCTGTTTCTCGCCTATCGACGCTTGGAAAGAATAGTAAAGAGACACTTCACATCTTGGAGCACCACACCAGTCGCTCTGAAGGCGCATAGGGTGCCATTCACGGCACTCAATACGAAATTTACCTCAATCTACCAGATAATCAAATCCCCCTAAGACAGTGCTAGGAAGTGCTCGGCATTGTGAGCGGGCCAAGCGCGGACCTTGGCATGCGGGAGTGCCCAGACAAGAGTATTAAATTCCTTGGCTGATGCATTCGCGGGAGGCTGTGCAAATAGGACGACTTTGCCGGAGTATTTCCCCCAACCACATGATAGGTTTACTTCGGCTCTGACGACCAGGAAAGAGTCGATTGATGAAATCGTCTGCGGGACCGTATTTTTCGCCGCCTCCACACCTTATGGGGTCTGATGGGATGTCTCTAGATTTGGGGACACGTCCACAAATTGACAAACACTGGAACGGCGGCTAAACGTATCCCTCACATGTGATTGACACCTTTCAAATACAACATGCTGGCACATCTTTATTGATAGACGGACAAGTGGCCTATTGAGACAAATGGAACTTCTAAAAAAAGCGAACTAATACAACTTTGAAAGGAATTGAAGTTACTCCGTACAGAACTTGGCGGGGAATCTCTTATCTACAAGCTTCCCCTAGCCGAGCAACAAGACGCTTTGCTTAACAACTCCACATTCTTGCTGAGACTTGTTATCCACTTCTCCGCAATAATCACCAGTCCTCCCGATGACGAAGCCACGTGCGTAACCGATCGTCCGGGTACATCACCGCTGCGGCGCTCCGTGTCCTCTCCCCTACTGTAGGTCTCAGTGCGTCATCTTCGCACAAGCCGTAACCAGTATCTGATCAAAGGTAATCAATCATACGAACAAGGACAACAACCTTCCCTCCATCCACCTCTTCCACCTCTGAATCCCCAACTACATACTTACCATTTCCCCCTTAAAACAGTCAGTGTTCATCCACTGTCCACAGTCCCAGGCCAGTCCCAGCATCGATAACCAGGAACCAACCGGGCACTTGCCCAGAAGCCCGCCGATCGCCCTCGACAAGAACCCGCCGTCAATGACGACGACGGGAGGCTTAGCAACGTTTGCAATGAAAAGCTCATTTCCTCGGCGAGATAAGGTGCCGAGAAGATGCTGAGAATGAAATGGTGTGCTGGGCTGGGCTGGGCGGCGGAGATGCGGGACAAGACAGCCTTGGCTGCCTTGATTTTGGGGCGGGCCAAGGGAGGAGTTGCTAATTTGTGTGCTGTGGTTGTGGGTGTGTGCTTTGGGGTGAGGTGAGGTTGAATCGACGCCGCGACGGTGGATGGGGTCGGTGGGTGTATGCTTTGGATGGATTGTGATGCATGAGCTAGAGATTTGGCAATATTCTCATGTACTATTTGGATGCGATACTGGAGCATGAAGATCATAACATGTCAACCCGTCACCATAGATCAATGGACTCAACACCAGATGAGCATACAGCGACGATCTTTCACAATTCAACGATCCCACTCGAACCTCACCTCTTTCTTTACTGTAGGATCTCCCATTCCAGCAGGCCTCGTCATCTTCACTATCACCGAAGAACATCATTCCTCACCATGCTCGTTCCTATCGCCTTCCTCGAATATCTTCCACGCCCACCTTGTGTTTGATACAATATAAGTTAGAACTACCACCGCACCAAAAATAAATATCCCGACAGCAAAGACCCACAGTAGAATACAACGCGGGGCTGTACCGTCCATCGCACCGTGCCCGAAACAAACGCGGTAGGAGGAGGGGAGGGCAAACATCATCATCGTACTATACACACATACAGTACATACCGTCGCACTTCCTCCCATCTCAATTATCCACCGCAACTAAAGAACCGTACCACACAGTATGAATACAGGACCTTCACCCTATCTGACGCAGTCCATCTACGTCAAGCGGGTACGAGATCCTTTCCTTTCCTTTCCTTTCCTTTCCTTTCCTTTCCTTTCCTTTCCTTTCCTTTCCTTTCCTTTCCTTTCCTTTCCTTTCCCTCCCAGCGTAGAAAAGAACTCAGCAAGACCGTCGTGGATCCGTAAGATCGGGATCGGGATCGGGATATGGATGTGCATTTAGATCTCGCACCTACACTAATACTAATATTAATAGCGTTCTTTATCCCATAACTACCTAGGTAGCAGCTATGCTTGCTATCTCAATCCCCATATCCTGACCATCAAGTCTGTTTTCCATTTACAGCTTTGAACCGTTAAACCGTTGAACCTTGGGGGTTGGGAGTGGGAAACTACATACCACCTCGCTGGTAGGCTGCGGAGTTTCCCCCCCCCCCCTTTTTTTTTTTGGAACGTGGGGATATAGAGTAGTGTGTGTGGTGGGGAAATACAAATCCACCCGGCTGTCACTAACGACTACTGGTATGGTATGTGGAAGGAAGGAAGGTCTGCGCCTCCCCTCCCTGTGAGTACTTCGCATACACTCGCTTTTTGCGGGGTTGCAGTGTCTATCTATTTTAGTTGTGGGATACGGGGTGAGTGAGTGGATGGATGGATGGATGGGTTATTTTGATAAGTAGACCGGACCGGTAAATATGTGGCATGTGATGTGTGAGAGGGAAGAATCGATGAGTACGTAAGTTAGGTATGTGAAGTGAGAGTTCTATGAATCCATCTGTATATATGCAGTGTGCTAAGGTCAAAATTCTAGTCACATACTACTGCGTATACGCACGGGAGGAGGTACGCGTAGTCCATACATAATAGGACCCCACGCTCTACTCCACCATCTTCAAAAGCGTATCTTGCCCACGTAGCAAGGTAGTGAAACAAGTGAGCTGTGGAACACATTATTCATTCAATTACGGGTGCTGACTGTGAGCTCCGACCTCCCCACCATGCCATGCCATGCTATACTATACCCTATATCTATATCCCAACCAATGCCAGTTCATGTCAAGCAGTCCTACGCCATATCCAGCTAAAAATGCAAATGCTTCAGAGGCCTAATGCCCAATGCCTGATAACCCCAATGCCAATCTATCCGAACCCCCAAAGACCCATGGGTATCATTACAATCCTCGTTTCTACATAATGTCTCTTTGAATACTAGCACGCCTCCGTAGTTCAAACGCTCCACTCAACAAATTCCCACGAATCTCGCGACGAGTCGCCGGTTTCATGAGGATATGGTTGTGAATCATCGTTGTCGCCATCTAGAGGAAGGGGGGTGTAGTGGAATGCCTCCTGGGGCGAGGTGCTGAGACTTGGCACATCTTGCTCATGCGCTAAGTCGTCCTACTTCTCAGGCAAGGCAGGGGTACCAAGTAGTGTAGAATCGCTGGATGAGCTTTCCACATCTTCCTCAACCAGGCCGTAGCAGGTTTTGGTGACGGTTCCG
Source organism: Byssothecium circinans (assembly GCA_010015675.1). Lineage (NCBI taxonomy): Eukaryota > Fungi > Ascomycota > Dothideomycetes > Pleosporales > Massarinaceae > Byssothecium > Byssothecium circinans. Next base: position 877,422 of record ML976987.1, read on the forward strand.
TAAGATGGCTCGGCCGAACAGCTGCGGACAGTTAATAATGGAGATGCTCCGTTCTACTGCATCTCGACCTCGACTTCTTTCCGTAGGTCTGTACTCCTGGACCGACTTCGCCCACCCCCCGGACTCACTCCACGACTGGAACCTAGGCCGAAGTTTGCTATCTTAGCTGCCAGGTCCTGGCCGAGATCTTGGCTGAAGGCTGCCACGGCGTCTAAAGGTGATGCAGTATTGTTGATGTTGCTACTCCCAGAAGATTGCAGTATTGCGTGCGTGGGAGGCATTGGAGACGAACTTGTGCCCTCGCCAGTGTTTCCTGCGCCAGTTGCCCCGTTGGCAGTCTCTGTTCCCGTAACGATAGGCTCTTGCGCGACCGGAGTAGCTGACCTGCTCCCGTTGGGTGGGCTCCTTGCGTTGGAAGTGTGAGGTGACAGGGAGACTTGCGGACCGAACGAGTTCATTTCTTCATCAGTCCTCCCGAAGGACTCTGCCCACCATCGTGCTTCTCCCTTCTTTGGGAAAATGATGCGTTCCTGGCCACGAACGCTGTCGTCTACGGTTGGATCGTACTTCTTGTTCGTGAATTCTTCCTTACGACAAAGGAAATAGTCCCATACGGAGCGCGTGCGTTCTGTCGCCTTCGACTCAACACGCTCCTTCTCATTGTCAAACATGAAGGTGCCATACTGACAAGAGTACAAGTGATAGAAGACACGACGTAGAAACCGCTCATTGAACTCAAAGCGCGTAGGGTTTTGATAGAGAAGCTGATATGTCGCATCCAGAAACTGGTGGAATACAGGGGAGAGTTCGTTGACTTTGGTCTCCCGGTGCATTTCGGCAATGCCTATCCTGGAAGAGGGAAGGGTTGGATGCACAGCATCAGTCGCCGGAGCAGTCTCGGGAGCATTTTGCAAACTTTCGCCATTCATACCTTGGTCCAGAGATTCAGTTGACTCGTTCGGTCGGCTCCAGAGTCCACGGGCGCCGCGAAGTACGTCGCCAAATCCTCCGCCACCTCCTTGGCCTGTGCGATTCCGGTCGATTCGCTCGTTTTCGATCTGGAACCATTTGTCACTGCTGAGAAGACCAGACCTATGGCGGAACATGTGGCCAAATGACAGCCAATCCTTCTCCACCAGCACAATAAAGCCTTCGATTGTCCGGTAGTAAGGGTCAAGACAGATTTGGCTGAGTGCGCTGAGCTGACTTGTTCGATCCCATCCATCGGAGCAGTGGATGAGGACGTGAGAATGCATGATGCCCACAGTCCTAGCGATCAGAGCGGTTCCATCCAGGATGTTGGCAATGTGCTTTGTCCACTTGCTGTTCGCTAGAAGTTGCTTGTTCGGTGGCAAATCCATCATATCGCTGTCCTTCAACGCCTCCACCACTTGATCGAGCGATTTTCTCATGACATGAACATTGTCGATACCCAGATAGGCCTTTTCCGCATTCGGGTAGTACTTCATATCCTCAGAGCCTTTTCCTATGGCCTGCATGGCAATCGCATTCACGGTCGGTCTCGCGTCCACAATTAGGTTACGTTGTTGGGCGCCGTATACTTTGGGAAACTCGGGCTCCGTCTCGTTCGATGCTACAAGATCTTCCGCATTTGTCTGTCCAGCGTCAGCGGCATCCGCGTCGCCTACAGTGGCGAACGAGCTGACAACCGCAGAATCATTCAAATTCACCACACTAGAGTCAGGGGTGGAGCCTGCTGGAGTGGGGGTCTGATTTTGTGTTGATCGCCAGCCACGATTCGTAGCGAATATAGCAGCAATGAGTCGCTCATCCTGTGGGTTGCGCTTGCCGCTTATGCCTGGCGTTGGCTGCGAGCTGCGGGTTATGGAGCAGTTGTTAATTGGGTGGCGGTATACGAGGGCCGGTATGCGATTGCGAGAGCGGTAGGCTCCGGCGTATCTCAACACACTGTCTGAGACCTTGGTGGGGACGACGATGAGGGCGGGGTATGTTTCGGAGTACTGAACACTATGTTAGCCCAATGTGCGTGGCCGATTTGGAGCGGTATGTACCTTATACTCGATGTTGATCTCCGATATCCGCCAGCCCTTCTCCGAGTCTTTGGGGCTGATGCCTAGTCGCTTCCACTCGCGGCGAGGGTCGTATACCTGCCACCCATTTTGCTCGTTCTCCGGAGGCTTTGGCTTGTAGCTAAAGGCCTGCAGCTTGTCTAGTCGGCCGACTTTGCAGGTGAGTGCACGGATAGTTTCGTAGACGTCGCGGGCTTGCTTGTCATCGCCGAATTCGAAGGCAAAGAATGTGAAGTCGCGACATCGTAGTCGGAGCGTCGGTTGCATGTGTGAGGTCGGTGATGGTCGCAGCGAGCAGTACAATATCATGGGATAGGTGATCCACGTCTCCTTTGGCCGTTGCGGCCTCGTGGAGGGGGATGTGGGAGGCGGCGGCGGAGCGCTGAAGACCAGGTGGTGGGGCATGATATGCAGCGTCCCGACACAGTGCTGGCCCCTCCGCCATAGCTTGATGTTCTCCACCTGCTCTATATGAGTTATAGCTGGCTTCGCTGCTTCTGGGGTAGCTACCTTGCTCACGCGAATCCTCTCCATGGTGGGTGGCAGTGGGTGAGTTCGGCACGAGAGCAAGCCACAGGGGACGTTGGCGAAGGGTAGAATAAGAATTGCTGACAGAGTATTAAACGGTGGGTGAACAATAAGAAGCGAAAGGTAAACGCGCAACGTGGAGTCACCGAGTGTGCGTTGGTCGTGCGCTCGCTGGCTCGCATGCTCTATGTATGACATCGCCAACGCTAGCTCTAGTCAAAGCTTGGCATCGTGCATGCGGCCCCCGAAAGTCACAAGTTTGGATCCTTTTTCCACAGTTCGTGAGAAACCATGTCACTACTACCTCTCACACAGTGCCATCTGCTGTTCAGCGCTCAGCTAACATACAAGGCATTGCACGCATTGCACGCATTCGAGTCATCCATCAATGTCTAGTAAACCGTCCTTGATTATGAGCCTATCATTGTGTACCTACCGCGACCATGGAGGAAACTCGGCTGAAAATATACAAGCTACACTAACCTCCAAAACCCACATTGAAAAGACACCACTATCCCGTGAAGCATGGAAGAGGGGAGCATGAAAAACTGGACAATTTAGTGAAACCGTACCGCAACCGTTCAATGTTCTGCGCGTTAGTTGACCACGTGATGTTCTGTGTCGACACCGTCTACATGGATACACGGATGCTCCGGATCGGTTGAAGAACATCAGGGACATATCGAGCAGTTCCCTACAAAGCATCTAAGCCGGCGGCGGAGGAGGAATGTCCGCAGGCGGAGGCTGTGTGAGGTCAGCAATCAGCAATGATCATGAAGTCATAGAAATGACAGTACTTACAGGAGGCGGAGGAAGGTCAGACGGAGGCGGGGGTGGAGCAGATCCAGACGGCGGCGGAGGCGGGGGAGGACTGCCAGCATTGCCGTAATTCTGGAAGAGCGGTCCAAGTCCAGGGGGAGGGCCGGGCTGGGCAGCACCGTAGCCACCGTATGCGCTCATGCCAGGAGGTGCAGCACCAGGAGCGGCATTCTGATCATAGCCATAGTTGTAGCCATAAGCAGCATTCGCGCCGGCAGCAGCCCAGGGAGCGGCACCCGAATTGCCGTACCCGCCCTGATCAACTTGGCTGTAAGCGTTGCCTCCAGCTCCAGCCCACGGCGGGGCAGCGGCGTTGTTCGACTCGCGATCGTTGCGGTCGTTGCGAGCCCACGGTGCAGCGGCGCCGGTCGCACCGGCCGCACCACGCTCCCAAGGCTTGGCTTCGCGCTGCTCATTGCCATAGCCACCATTGCCTCCACCACTGTACTCGATAGCTCCAGCTGGTCGGCCACCGTCGGCACCCATCTCGCTGAGGAAGTTGTCGAGCTCGTTCTCGCCGCCAGCGATTCTGCCCTGGTTGCGATCACCGAAACGATTGTCGTTGCGCCAATCAGTTCCACGCCTACGCTGAGGACAATCGCGCGCCATGTGTCCAGCTTGACCGCAGACACGACAAATGATGCTGGCCGTGAAGTTTGCTTTCTGAGGGCAGTCGTACTTGCGATGGCCGATCTCACCGCAATTCTGGCAAGCCTGGTTCTCATCGTCGCGAAGGGTACCGTTGAGAGCGGCGAGCTCACGGAGCTGGTTGCGCTTGAGTTCGTTCTGACCTTCAGGGATCGAGGCAGCCTATTGATGGTTAGCATTGGCATGTGACCTTGCACTGCTTGGGAAAAAGCACGCACCGTCTCGATAACGTTGTGGATCAACTTCTTCGCCTTGTTGACCTTGTCCTCGGTATCCGCCATGATCAGACAGTGCAGATCCTCCTCCTGGTTGCTGGTGTGAGCTGCGTCAGAACGACCCTTTCCCTCCTTGACGGAACCTTTGCCACGGATCGCAATCTTTGCGCCGGACTCAGACTCCATCTTCTTGAGGGTGTTGCCTCGCGGGCCAATAAGTAAGCCAACTGTTAGTGCAGAAAAAGCTCTGGTTAGTATTTGATCAAAGTTTGTGAGTAAAGAGACGGTTAGGGTTAGTGACAGAGCTTGCGACATATCCTCCGATGCGCTCCAACACAGTCGGTGGGTTGCGCAAGCTGGTCAAGACGAAGGTTGAGGTGAGGGTAGGGAAAGACTTGAAGGAAAGTTAGAGGGGTTAGTATCATACTGAAGTTAATTTCCGGGTAGTCATTGACCGGTACATAGACTTTCTCCTGGGTCTTAGTAGGGCGCCTATAGTCTGCCGGAGGATGGTAGTTAGGAAGCGTCTTCATGGCTTTCTCTACAAGCTTATGGCGCTCATCTTCGAGACGCTTGCGATAGCGGAACTCGCGCGTGTTGACACGGCGACCGTAGTTGTCGTACTGCGGCGGAGGCGAAGGTGACCTACAAAGTTAGCATGGTGTTGCATAGAGGAGCGGATTGCGTACCTGTCCCCATCGCTTGGAACAACGTCGTTGATCTTCAGCTTCTGGGTAATCTCCTCAATGCGCAGATGCAGGGTGTACGCGTCAAGCTGCTCAGTGGTCATGGCCGCATAGATGGCGGTGGGTAAGCCCATCAGACCGGCAGCCTTGTTCTCGCTCGCATCGCCCCATCGGTTGCGCTTCTTGCGCTGCTTGGGTCCATCGGTGTCTGCGAGAGTGCGTGTTAGCATCGAGATACTCGAAGTTTTGGGCCTCGACTTACCACGCGTAGGGCTGCGTCCGCGCTTCAGCTCCGACATGCCCGTCGCCGGCTCGGCAGGATTGTACCCTCCTTCCTCAGCGTCATCGCCGCCAAAGGCTCGACGCTTGCCGAGCGGGATGTTGTTGGAGCCAGTGATGCCTTGATTGCGCCACGCCATAGTGATGGATGTTGTCTTGTGGAGTTGGTGAGGGCAAAGGAAAGGTGTTGGTGCGGAAGAAATGAGGAGCAGTGGCGAGCTAGTAGGGAAGCTCCAGATCGGGCAATCCCGCTAAGCTAATTTAGCTAGCGTTCACGTGATAACAATATGTCTCTGACTTCCGGAATTCTTCGAAACATTGTTTCTATCTTCTCAACCGCAGGGCGCTCTTCTCTTGACAGCGGACAACTTCCTCGTGAAGGGTGCAGTGTAAGAGACTTTGATTGGCCGGAACCATGCCCTCCCGCTGTAAATACCGGCGATTATGCATTGAACGATTCTACCTCTGGGCACTGGCCATATCCTTTCCTGGTATATATATTGCCCGTTTACCGTTAGTCGGCGTACTGGTGCACCTCCTTATTCTTTCCGAAGCGCCCTCACCCACAACGTTGCTCTATCAAGTCATCACATCAACATGTAAGCCAAGTCGGGACACTCCCACGCTGCCTTGATTCGAATTTTACACTTCAGTCCAACGTGCGAATATCTAGCATAGATCAACATGAAGCTATTCGCAGCTTTGCATAAAGTGGACAACCTAACGATTACTTGTATCCTCACTAAAGAGCTCTTCTTCAATTCTAGATAGACCGTACCAGTCCATCTCGCGTTTTGCGATGCAGAACCCTTCTTTCGTCCAACCTTTCGTACCAATCTTCATACCGAGCTCCTGGTCCTCCAGCGCACATGAGTCAAAGTCTCCAATGACGAAGCTTCCGTGGACAGGGTCTGAAAAGATATTCATCGGGTTGATATCACAGTGAATGATACCTAGCCTGTGCAAATGTGTTATTCCCTCCTTAATGTCTCGCAAGCAAGCCTCTCTGTCAAAAGTATGCCCTTCTCTTTTTAAGTTCAACAGATTTGCTCCATACTGGCGGAAGCACAGCCCCGCTATTCTTCCATCCTCAACCAGGCATCCAATGTACTCAGCAATGTTGGGGTGGGAAGACTTCCTCAATATTTCGCACATTTGAGCCTCGTGCAGCACGACGTCCTTTGTAGATGGCGAAAAGCAGTATAGGCTTGGTCGCTTGACATACGTGTTTGGAGGGAGCGGCTCCGGCGCTCGCGTAAGGTTCGGTGGAAAGGTCGGCTGAATATACGAGAGGGGAATTAGGTGGCAGTCAAGAGTTTCCAGTGCGATCTCAGATGCGTTGTCGAACCGACCAGTGGTGACGGCACGGTAATGTTCTTGTCCTTTCTTGAGAATAACTTCAGTGTGTGAAAATATATCGTCTTGGTCATCGAAGACTTCTGCGAAGTCTACGACTTCCATGTTCTACACCAGTCAGCGGACAGTTTAGTTAATATGCAGAAAAATGCATTCTGGCATACTTGCGCCTAGCAGACTCCGCAACAATCCGTCTAATCAATCTTGGAGTCGTGAATTGAATTGATTGGTTGTAACGCCTGCGCAGATTGAATTGAGGATTGATTGTTGGTGTTTTGGGC